>JAIFZK010000013.1:12850000-13182500 GCA_027481765.1 Tenualosa thibaudeaui
CACATGCGCACGCACACACACACGCACACGCACACACACACACACACACAGTGCACAGTTTGGCAGGTTCTCCTCCCTGCTCCATTCTCTCTGCTTGCTGTGGCGGATGTTGCTCTGCTGGGCTAACACTGGCCATCTGAGGGTGATTGACAGCTGGGGTCAGCATCTTGACACCGGACCACGGCCCTGTCATCATGGCTGCTCGTCCTACTCTAGCCCTGGAAGTGACAGATGCCCACAGAGCGATTTAGTCCTAGAGGCCTTTCAATGCTCTTCACCATCCACCATCTAACACAGACACACACACACACACACACACACACACACACACACACACACACACACACACACACACTGTCACCACTGCCACTACTACAACTGCCACCACTATGAAAAAGGGAGAGAGATTTCCCTGTTACCCTTCTCTCTCTCTCTCCCTTCTCTCACTCACTCACTTTCCCTCCTCTCCTCTCCCTCTGACTGCAATAAATCAAAGGGAATCTGCAGGAACTTAATTAGCCTAATTGCTATGTTTGCTCTAACATAACACTGATCACTCCAGCGCTTGAGATACTGTGCTTGAATAGGCTAAAACAGATGGCATGCTTTTTTAAATGCCCCCCCACCCATCCGTCCACATACACACACACACACACACACACACACACACACACACACACACACACACCTCCTTTCTTCTTTTCTTGCTCCCAAACAGAAATTTCTGTGTGTGTGTGTGTGTTTGGGGATAATGAGGACAAGACTATTATTTAGGGGAAGAGTTTAGCAACGACTCTTAGCTCTGCTTCCCAGGGTGAGTTTGCCAGCGTGGTCGGTGATGTTATCTTTCTCAACACCCAAATGAGCAGAGCGACTGTGGTGTGTTGGAAAATCATGGGGCTCACAGCATGACTGAAAGGCCACCTCCTGATATTTCTGAAGAAAACGAAAAGCCCAAAACATTATTAGGCAACACACACACACACACACACACACACACACACACACACACACACACACACACTCAAACGGGGAAAACCCTATTGGTCACCAACCAAGCTATCATCACCTTCAAATGCACGGCTCTGCACTACTTGTCTCATTAATAGAGATGACACACAATGTTTCAGAAACCATTTCAACGATTTCCTCTTTTAATAGCAAGCAAAGCCCCTGCTTCACTGCTTCCCTTCCCTTAACCGCCCTGTTGCTAGTAGTAGAGTGTTGATGAGCAGACAGACACCTCTGTCCTGTGCTGCTGGTTCTTGTCACAGAGACTCCATTGCGTTGTTGTTGTAATGTGCTGCCTGTGGTCACAGGCGTGGGTTTGCCACTGCTGTGCACTTTGTTGTGCTGTGTGGTGGCCTGCTGGCGGAAGTCACCGACTGACGCATCGGTCCTTTTCTTGGCAACGCTTTCTCCTCCACTCCTCCCTCGCTGTTTACCACCACAAACAGCAAAGAGGTGAAGAGCCCTTGAGGAGGGTTTTTTCTCGCTCTCTCTCTCTCACTCTCTCTCACTCTTCTTTCTCTGTTCTTTCTTTAGATAAGCTTCAGCAGCGGCGTAACCATTGTAAAGGAAATGGTCGGGCAGATCTAGCTCACACCGTTTTTTTTTCCTTCTTCACTCTGGCTGCTTTGACACGGCTGTCTCCTGTTTTGAGATGGCTGGCCTATCCTCCTTGTAATGCAGAGCACCGTATCACATTTTTTTTGTTTTTTTTATCAGCAGCCATTTTTTATGGAAGCTATGAAACAGGGATTGTGGTGTCTACTGCTTTATCTACTGTATGTTTTAGAGAGAGAGAGAGACAGAGAGAGAGAGAGAGAGAGAGAGAGAAAGACAGTGAGAGAGAGTGAGTTTTGGCTCACATATTCTGGTTCCTCTACTATCTCTTCACCTCACACATAAAGCAGACATAGCCCCAGATAGGACATTCTTCATCTAAACACGGCATATGCCACATTGTCGGGACGATACATGATAAGGCTGCGGTTATCTCACACACGGGGGGGTTGGGGGTGGAGAAAGGGGAGCTCGCTAAAGTGTTCTTTTTCTTTGCTGGAATTTGCTCTCCCCGTCTTCTCGTCAATGTGAGTCATGTTTTTTTCTTGACATTTTCATTGGGGTTGGGGGGGGGGGGGGCTGAGTAAAAACAGTTGACACTCTCCTCAGTGACTTCTCGGGTAAGGTCATCTTTGCCCTCACTTGTTACCTAATTAAGAGCTGCCATGACTGAGGTTAGGGCTGAAAAGTGTATAGAACAACAAGAGTAACATTACTGTTCACAGCAGTAATGGAAAGCTGCTGTGTGTGTATGTGTGTGTGTGTGTGTTTGTTTGGTTAGTTACTGTGTTTTTGAGTGCATTTGTGTTGGTATTTGTTGTGGGATATGGGTAAAAAGCCAGAGATCGTCTCCACCCTTGGGGGGCTGAATGAATCCCACTTTCCTAGCCTCCCTCCCTCTGATTTGCAGCACCATACAACCCCTCCATCCCTCCACCAACCACCCCAAATAAAGTGGAGGTCTTAATCCCAGCACAACTCTCTTGGCAGGGGAAAGGGCCTCATCTGTGGAAGATTAAGTTAATGGCAGCGTTTGGACAACATCTGCACAAGGTCCTCATCCCAGCCGCGCGGAACATGTGACAAAAGGTTTTAGCGACCTCATGGCCACCAGAAATCAGGTCCCAGGACAGCTGTCAGGCCTCTCCGCCTAACCTCACGGGCAAATCTCATTTTTCTCCATCTAATCTAATCAGAGTGTTTGTGTCACCACAGTTGACTCATTTTAATCCATCAACAGTTTGGTAAACATCCCATAAAAGAATTGTTTTTGAGATGTTCGTCCACATGTTTCCCCCTTCTCCTTGTCTAAATACGCAGAGAGAAAGCTCAATCAGTGCTGGGAATGCAGTATGGGCAATTGTTGCCAGTATTGCCTGCTCCTAGCATCTTCCTCAAATCCTAAAAGTTACCTTTTTCACTTTTCACTTGTACTTACAGCAATTTTTTTCCGTTCTGCTCACCACCGATGGTTATGAGATGATGGCAGGAATATCCAGTTCCTGACGGTGTCAGACTCTCACCTTCTCACCCCGCGCAGTCGTTGATGAGACAAGCCCTCGGGCCGGGCTGCTGACGCTCCAAACATGTGGGCTCAGAGCAACAGCAGGACTTGACAAACCTGCGGGAGAAGTGAGCAGACCCGTCTGTCCAACCATTGACGAGCGTGAGCTGTCATCGCTTTCACATCCCAACCCCAGGTGCCTTCAGAACGTTCTGGCAGAGTACCTGGGAAATTGCCCTCCACATTCTCTTTTCTTTTTTTTCCACAGAAATACAGCACAGACACATTACCTATATCCCTACCATTGCACTGAGTACATCTGCAGAAGGTCCAATCTATACTTATGCTTATGCAAGTATATGCTATACTTGAGGCCTAGTCCATGGTGATCCTACATCACATATTTCATTCACTGCATTCATCACCCTAAGAGATGAGAGGTATTTAAAGAGGGCCTGATATTGGATTTACAGCCTGTTATATATGGCTGTGTGTAGGATTTATGGCAGATTGCATTCGCTCATTTGAATAAGGAACAAATGCTTGCTGACCTTGTGGCGTGTCTTTGCACTTGCTTGCCCCAATTCCCCTTGGTGTAATAAATGTTACATGTTTGCACATATAGGCATGTGTGGATGTATGTGGTGTGTGTGTGCGTGTGTGCTTGTGTGTCCATTGACTCTTGGTCCTGTCCCCTCTCACTCTCAACCCTGCTGCTGTTGTGTGTTTGCGGTTTCCCAGCACATGCAACCATCACAGACTCGGAGGGGTGGAGGGTTTTGGGGGGGTAGAGCAAGCGGCGGTGGTTGGATGTCACACAGGATGACAGTGCGAAGATCAGAACACCCACACTACGTAACTCTGTTCCCATCCAAACCTGCGCTGTTCATGTTGCATAAAGGGGACAACTTTTTTTTGAATCATGCAATGGTGAGGTGCCATATTGACACGTGTATAGTAGATGAGGTAATTCTCATAGCTGAGATAAGTGTGTGTGTGTGTGTGTGTGTGTGTGTGTGTGTATGCGGATGCTGGTTAAATTGTCCTCTGACTCCTAAGCTTTGGTGCTGAGGTTTCCAGAGTGTCTGTTTGCACCCTGGACACAAATAGGCAATAGGGTAATAAAAGGCTATTTACACCTATGATAACAAACACATTTGTGTATTTGCACAAAAAATACTGTGAATGTTATTAGATATTACATATTTCTGTCTGTGGAATAACCTTTGCAAGAATATTCTTGATTAATTTGCAGTGGAGAAATCAGGTGTTGTACTTGTCTAAATTTACATTTATCAGACACTTATCTAAAAAAAGGAATTTACACTATTACTGATTACCCTATCAATTACATCTGGTCCAGTTTGCCCTAGAGTAACTTAAGGTTAAGTGCTCTGCTCAAGGGCACAACAATGGCAGCCGGAATTTAAACCCACAATTTCCAGGCTACTAGCATGCTAGCCAGGTTCCTCAACCACTACACTACCACTGCTCCATACTAATCTAAGCTATGTCTACTCTTCACTCAGTGAATCCATACAATATCTAGTGTGTTAATAATTTCAACATCGACAGAAACGATTGAATCAGTGGTTGTTTAGCAATCCACCAAAATGAAAGGAAATTGCTAACCTCTCCAATTGGAATCAGATTAATGGTAGCCTAGTGTATAGGGAGGGTGCATGCAGGTAATACTCCAAATGCAAATTGCATTATGACATTTCTATTTTTATACTATTTTATAGGCCTGCTAATATCAATAATGAAATGTCAATTTCTCTGTTAAAATTAGATTCTTTTAAAATACCTAATAAAAATGTACCATATTAACAACAATCAAAGTGGTTTCATATTGTGCCTTTCAAGATGTCCAAGGTTTGATTGAGTTGAAGGGAGGGATTTAGAGACCAAAGGCCTTGCTGAAAAGGTGGGTTTTGGAGTGTTAAGCACAAGCCTAAAAACAGATGTAGAGGGGTATTTTGCTGCATAGAGAGCACCAACATGGAAGCTCTGTCCCAACTTGGTGCAAGGGATGGCCAATTGGTCCTAATCAGAGGAGCACAGGGGACTGTTGGAGCGAGGAAATCAGAAAGTTGTTGGGATTGTATAAAAAATTTGTAGAAGAGCAGAACTTTGTAAGAATTTGTAAGGTATCAAATAGCATTGTTGGCTACATACATCCGGGTCCTATAGCATCTGCTTTATGTTCTTGTGTGTGAGTGTGTGTGCGTGTGTATCTCAATGAGAGTGTGTAAGTGTAGAGGTGTGTTTCTATGCTTGTGTGTGTGTGTGTGTGTGTGTGTGTGTGTGTGTGTGTTGAGGGTTTTAGAGAGGATGGGGATGGTGGATGGTGGGTAATGGCCTCATCTCAGTGTGCTGTTAAGAGGCTCACCTTGACGACAGAGGTGGTGACCCTGTGCTGCCTCCACTGCACAAGGCTCCAGCCGCTCTCGTTCTCTCTCATCTCATCTCCTCTCTGCAGCATTTACTGAACTGACAGGCCAGCAGCAGTGTCACAGTGAGTGTATGTGTGTGTGTGCGTTTGTGTGTGTGTGTGTGTGTGTGTGTGTGTGTGTGTGTGTGTGTCTGCACTGTGCAGCATGAGTGTGTGTTCGTGAGAGCAAGTCTGTGTGTATTTGGCGAAAGTGATTGTACATGTATTTCCTCTTTTGTGCCTGTTTTTCCAAGCACAGCCAGCTAAACAGTACATCCATTTCTCCAAAATATGAGCACTTATACTATGCACAAAACACAAAGCCACAATTTTATCATAATACATTTGTACTAATTCAGTTTCTATTTTTGATGAATGTATGAATTATTATTGTCATCAGCACAGGGAAAACAGTGTCAGTTGTCATACATCTTAGTAGGCCTGATTAGATTGAGGCAAAATACACTGATTATACAAATATATAATTCTAGTGTATTAAAATGAAAATGGAATTTGGAATTGAAATTACCATGACGTATCTGAAATATTGATGCAAAATATTTTATTTACATCATGGTTGCCCTGAAATTTTTGCATGTAAGACCTCCTGCTAGGCTAGCTAGCAAGCTAATGCTTGCATTCTTCAGCCCCAGTCTCCCCAGAGCCTGCAACCTCAAGTACTTACCTAATTAGCTCAGGGAAAAGCTGAATTATTCATTCCTTCCTAAATCATTCAGAGGCTCCCCTAATATGGGCCTTGTAAATGAACAGAGCCATGCCCGATCAGTGTGATAACATTTCCACCTTCTCTCACTCCCTCCCTCCCTTTCTCTCTCTCTCTCTCTCTCTCTCTCTCGGCCCCTGAGATAATTGTTCATGGAGAGAGAAAGCAGGTCTTAACGTATTTACCATAACACAGCGTTTCGTTTCGGCTCAGGAGAATTGTTTCCATCGTGCGCGTAGGGTGCGGGGGTGGGGGGGGCAATGGGGGTGGGAGGTTGTTTGATAAGTGTGCAAGCCTCTGTTCTGTTTGTGGTTATCAATGCCAGCCATAAGTGTATTAGCCTGGGCAGGATCATTCCCTCATCCCTAGGAGTCAGCCTGTTTCAGTCGCTGGAGAGAGGCCCGTGTGTTTGTCTAAACTTAGCAGTAAACAGGACTCAGGCAAATGAAAAGTAAACCTGCATCATGTCCTCTCCTTCCATTGCCCCCCCTTCCCCCCATCCTCTCCTTCTACCCATCTCCTATCTTATAAACCAGACGTGATGGGGATTATTGTTCTTTTTGTGAATAATATTTGAATGGGCTGGGATCCAGGCACGCTGGTATTTTCTCTCCTTGCCGGTATTTGTCCGTTTCCTGCGGCTCTCGGCGAACTCTTAAGTGGTCGGAGAGCTGTCCCAGTGACCCTCTCTGGCTGCAGTCGATATTGAAGCTGGAAAGAAAAACAAATTTGGGTTTCATGTAACCACTTGGACTAATATTTGTGGACACCGGTTTTCTCCCAAAATCCAAAGGTTCCCTGGCCCACTTGGTCAAAGCGCATTCCTAGGAGTTACATTTCAGGACAATATTCTTCCCAGCAGTATCTATTCATAGCTGTAGTTTTCCTCTGCAATACCAAATTAGAAGAGCACATTTTTTTGAAGGCTGAAACCCAAGATGATGTTTGCAATAATTATTATTTTTTGTTCTTCCTTGAAATGCTAAGCAGCTGAGAGATGCCGGATATTAGGCGCCTGACATATAATATAGAGAAATATAGAGTCTGACACTGAATATAAAATTTATCTTTCCCACCCTATAGACTGATTACCACGATGTCAAAGCTGAATTCCCTATGAATTATTAATTTATTTAGACCTGAGATTATGAATACATTTATGAAATACACTCAGAGCCGTGACAGGGTGGATGTGGGAGGATGGTAAGATCACAGTGGGACAGATTCTGAACAAAGCAAAAGAAATCTCATAACAACGATGGGAGGGATAGAATCTTTCTTTCTCTCTCTCTGTGTCTCTTATTCTTTTCTCTCGTCTGTCTCTCTCTTAACCTCGTTAATCTGTCGCACCTCCCTTCATACCCCTCCCCCCTCACCTCCACCTCCACCCCCACTCCCTTCATTTCAATTAAGAAAATTACTTTTTAGTTCAATTAACAATAATTCACGCTCAACTGAATAAAATTTATTAAACAATTATAACGGTGCTGTTGCAAGAGCGTCAGCGATGAGATTATGGCAAGGCATTACTGCTCCCATTTGAGAGGGCCTGGTACTAAAGGTAGCCTTTAGTGGCTGCTGTGTATTTGTTAAGGGGGGAGGGTGGACAGCACTGTAGGGGGAAAAGGAGCTGAGGGGGCAGAGGAACGGGCTGGGGCGTTCTGGTTGTTGCAGGGGCCTGAGGGGAGGGGGTTGGTGGTGGCGGAGGTAGTGGTGGTGGCGGCACAGATAAATGTGTCATCACACCCAGAGATGTCAGGAATTAGTGCCCTACATCCCTCCCCTTAGGGCAACAGCTTGCCTGCCGCTGATTAAGTCAATACCCAACAATACATCATTCAGCATCATCTCCGCCACCGCCGAGCGAGCAAGCAAGCGATAACACACATCTGCATCTCTGCAGCGCTGTGGAAAACAAAAAAGTACAGTTGAGCATATGGGCTCAGCCAAGGACACAGCAAAACCCCAAACGCACACACGTGTGTTTTATATGTGCATGGATTTAGCCCTTCTAATAGGCCTCTGTTTTCTCTTCTTTTCTTTGTTCTCTCTCTCTCTCTCTCTCTCTCTCTCTCTGTGTGTGTCTCTAACTGTTTCTGTTTTAATTTTTATCTCATTCACCCCCCACCCCCACCCCTCGGAAATGATTTACACTTGCACAATGATTGGATAATCTCTGCTGTCATTACTCTTAACATCTGCTCTGCCACAATGCTGAGGGCTTTTGGCTGTGATGTGATGCGACACGGCGTGGTGCGGCACACTGAAGCTGCTGCTTCAACGCAACGCAGTGCGGCTGGTCGGCCGCTTTACCGCACGCACTCGTGCTTGCTTGCAACGGCGGGTGCCGTGACGTGCCGAGACAACTGTGTCAGCTCTCCCATTTTCTGCGCCATTGCGACCAATTGGACGAAATGAGGGTGATATTGTCGCGAACGGCACCGGGTGGCTGGGGTGCGCCAGGCCTAATTGCTAGAGTGCTCGGAGCTGGCCCATGGTTATATGTCCGTGGCAGACTGCGAGAAATATGATCAGATGGTCAATGAGCAGAGAGACCATTGGTTACTGTGTGGATTTATGGGGTGGAACCGTGCTGGTGCCCAGTCGATGGTTGTGGCATATGAGTTGCGGCAGCAATATCAAGCCTTGCTCAAGTCAGCACAGTCTGGTTGCATTTGTTTTCAAACACACACAAACACACACACACACACACACACACACACACACACACACACAAATATGTGTTCACATACACACATAAACAAATGCACAGTTGCACAGAGTTACTGTATAAGCGATTATGTTCAGCAAGAGACACACATACATACACGCACACACACACACACACACACACACACATACTCTCACACAGATGGATCTTATGCCACATATTGAATATGTTCAGCCAGAGACCTCATAACGGCCTGTCTAACCTCTTGCAGAATCGAGATGAACGACCACAGATTTCCCATAGAATCACAGCCACACATCCACCACCACACGGACGTCCCCGACCACGGGACCACTTGCCCTTCCCCATCCAACCGAAATTGCATGACATTTATAAAACGAGGAATGAAAGAGGAACAAACAGGCACTCATAAATGGCAAGGTCAATCTTCATCTGGATTCGGAAACGTGGGCGATATGGCCTTGATAATTCCAGGGTTGCTTGTCTCTCTCTGAATGCATCAATTTGGAAAAGCAGGACAAATTCTGATAATGCGCTTGTCTCCTTCAGGCATCTGTCTCACCTCTTCTGACCTTTTCCGTGTCCATTGCCTCCCTCGGCAATCTCAGGATTTGTCCCTCGGAGGACAATAGAGAGAAAAAAACAAACAAACAACAAATAAATAAATAAATACATAAATATGTGTGTCTTTATGGCATCTGGTGAGTGTGCCACTGAATGCAGAGGGAAAGAGCTACTGTGTGCTGTACTAGGAGCAGGAGATGTCACCAATGACACTAGACCTCTAGCAGGTGATGGAGATGAATGACCTGTTTTTGTCATCAATTTTCCTCAACCGATGGAGGAACACATTGTCACCCCCCCGTCCCTCTATCCACCCACCCCACCCCCCACAGCTCACCCCAGACACCCACCCGTTCACCGAAATACACGCGCACACACACAGGCATGCACACACACACACACACGCACACAACCCCTGTCGCTGCAGGCCACCAGAGGCCAGGCTGGCAGCGGCAGAAATGATGATTAAAGACAGGAGGAGCGGACGGCAAAATGGCGGATTAATGAGGGAAAAATGAAATTAATACCGGCGATGGTCCCGGCAGATAGAGCTCCTAGAATGAAGGGGGAGGCGGCTAGGGAGGGCTCTCCCAGAGTGATCTGCTTTCAAGGTGACGGGCATGGGGGAAGAAAGTTCTGCCACTTTACAGCGATGAGAAATAGGATGTCCTGTACAATAGGAGTACAACAGCGATGGAAATGTACAACTGCTCCACCCTTCCAGAAGGACCTGTGGTGTAATTTACTGTTGTGTCTGACTGCAGTGATCATATTTGTGGTGCATGTTTGGTGTGACATTGTTGATGTCAAATTACTGATACTGCTTCTGGAGGCTCGTTAAATAGTGACAAAGTTTTTGGATCTAATTAGGTTATTGTTATTTGTAAAATTATTTTTTTTTACAAATAACTTTTTGTTTTTTGGCAACACTCTAGCAGGACAGCATCCGTTGCTAGCCTGACAATGCCCTTTTACAGTCAGGCCCGGGGGTGGAATCTGCACTCATACCTTCAAACTGAAGGACTTTGCTGACCTCGGTCTGTGGTGAGCTCAGAAATTACTCATTAATTGGCTGCTCAGCCATTAGTAAATCTTTAGTCGGCCCTGGTTAGGCATTAAGAGTAGACTGTGAGCCATTCAGGTTACTCATCGCAGAAAATGGAAGAACTTGAGACCTCTGTGCTCCTTCAAGGCTGCATGTGAAGGTCTGTCTCTTTTACATTAACTCAGGAGTGTAGTGAGCATGGGGTGGTGTGAGTTTGTGTGTGTGTGTGTGTGTGTGTGTGTGTGTGTGTGTGTGTGTGTGTGCATTTATGAGAGTGTACACGCTTCCTTTTTTCTGAGCCAGTGCCATATCCAGGCGTTCCAGCTAGGGGGTATGAAACAGCGATGCACTAGGGAGCAAACAGTAGGGGCTCCAGCAAAGCACTGAAACACATGTCTCTTCCCCATCTCCTGCCCTCCTCCTTCTTTCTGTCTCCAGGACCCTCTGGAGAATTCTGTGTGCTGTCATGTGACAGCCGGCAGTGTTCCAGCAGGGGCCCCGGTGGTCATGTGACCTGGCAGGGGAGGCCTCAGGTGGAGGAGTGAGTCTCATTTAGCTCGCTGCCGCACCGGGGGGAGCTCAGGGCCCACAATGACAGGCAGATGAGGTCCTCCACCCCTGCAGACGTTAGTGAAGGGGGGGGAGGCAGCCCCCTACCGACAAATGGAGGCCATAAAATCAGCCGGCCGTCCGGGGCCCCAGCTTCGGGTGGGCGATGACATGGCACAGAGACAGCTGTTATGCTGAGAGAGGTATAAGGTGTTCGACAGAAGGGTGCTTGGAAATAGACAGATGAATGGATGGATGAATAGATGGATGGGTAGATACATGGATGGATGGATGGATGGATGGATACAGGGTAGTTGATGAAGAGCAGAGCTGGACAATATGTTCACTGGGCAACAGTTGCTCAAAGCTGCTAGAACTGAAATATGACATTTCTTGTAACAGTGGGTGGCAAAAGAGGGACCTTTACTCTATTTTTTGTGTGTTCCTTTGTCTGCACTAAATCTGGGCAAACCAGTATTTCTCTTCCGTTCCGGACAAGACAAAGCCTTCATCTTTCACAGATCTTTAACAACAGATATAATGAAACTGCTCAAATGCCATCACCTCAAGCTGAATCCAGTTCAACCAGCAGTCATGAGAGAGAAAGAGAGAGAGAGAAAGCTCACATCACTGTCGATTGGGAACTAACACCCCCTCACGCAGCCCCCCTCCCCATCCACATGAGGCAATGATGGACTGGTGTCATAGAAGATGGGTGGTGGCCGTCGGCAACAGATCTGTTCCTGGTGACGTGTGTGTATGTGAGGACACAGATACGCAGACAGCGACAGGAACATGACGAGGGAAGCAGCTCACAGGTGTTCACCTCAAGGAAAAAACTGCGCCCGTGACAAAGATGTCTGACATTCTACATGCCTCTGCCTTTGTGAAGTGTCAGTTACGCTAAGCCCGATCTGTTGTCAGATGGCTTCTTGTCCGCGTCTGCTGAGTTGACATGATGGATTACTCAGGCCCTGTGTTTTTACAACGACTCCATTCACCATAAAAGGACTGTGAACCCTAATTGGGACTTTAAATACACACTGGCAGACTTAATGAGAGACAACAATGAGTTTGAACTTTGAGCGCTTTTAATTAACGACCTAAAATAAGCACAGATTTGGGAGGATGCAAAGGAATCTTAGTTCGACATGACAGTGTAATGTGGTACAGATTGATGATATATTTTTGCAGACTGGTTCACTTACTGCAGAGCATTCTTGTGTGAGAGTTTGCTCTGGTTACAGCTGTGATTGTTGTTGGAGGACATTCTGACCTTTCAGTGATGACAAAAACACACAGCCAGAGACACAGATGCACACACACACACACACACACACACACACAGATGGACACACAGCACACCGACAAACATACATACACCCACTCACACACACACACACACACACACACACACAGATGGACACACAGCACACAGACAAACATACATACACACACTCACACATACACACACACACACACTTGGTTGGTTGGTTGGCTGCTGTTTACAAGCTTTCATCTTCCTCAATCTGTAATGAGCGCAGCGTACACATCTGTTCCCTCCATGTTTCCTGTTACCTGTTCCATTGTGATGGCAACAGCCCCAGCGAGAAGCGTTCCCCCTAATCAAAGCTGACTCGGCCCCTGCCTAACAGGAGCACATTCAGATCACCCCCCCACACACACCCCCCCCAAACAACCCTCCCCCCCCAAATCTCAGCTGAAACTAGAACACCTGTGCCATCCGAGCCTTTTGACCTCCTCTGAGTATGTTCTCCTTCCCCTGCTTTTCTCCCTCTCCGGCACACTCTCTCCTCTGTGCTGCCTTCTTTTGTTTACTGTTTGCCATGATGCCGGTGGGGCATCAGGCAGCGGAAGCTGTTCACGACACAGTGCATTGTGGGACTTGTGAGCCATCGGAGTGCAATGGCGGAGGTTATTTCTAGAGAGCACTTTGGGTGTGTCCCTGATGGGGGCTGGTGCTTCCCCAAGCGCAGTGCACAATGGATGACCTCAATGATACACGTGCCGTTTGTGATGTTTTGTCTGTGATGCTAGGGGCTAAAATGAAGCATGAGCCAAGATTACAACAAGCACACATTCTTTAACAGAAAAAAGGGAAGGATTAGAATATAGTGAAAGTTCTGAACCATATATACACAACACAATAACAGCATAACAATATAACAACAAATCCCTTTATGTTCTATATGAGTCTGGGCAATTCCCCCATCTTACTAGTTTGTGTCATTTGGTATTACGAAACAGAGAGGTGAATCCCCTCACTATCTCTTTCTAACAAAGCCAGTATGCATATGATCTTCTCCATACTGTTTCCGAGGCTTTTATCTAAGGACAGGCTCTAAAGATAGGCTCTGCTCTGCTCACAGTAGCATGTAGCAAGTGTGCAACTACATTATGGCCATTTTAGAGTTGTACGTTGCTGTAGTGTTCTATAGAAATTACATACTCCATATTACATATTCATGAGCAATTAGTCAGAAATAAAATTAGCCTTTTTAGTTTGATTATGTTGAATTTTGACCTTGGCACCGCTTGTGGTGCTGTGCATTGTTGTGGTAATTATCTATCCCATAATATACAGAAGTGATGTTCCGTAATTACTATGATTATGATGGAAGTAATCAGTAGATTGCAAATTCATAAAATCTTAAATTACAAAACAGAAACAGTTACTCTGATATGAAGTTTAGCATTGTGGCTGCACAGAATATAATTGGAGCAGCACTGTTGTGCATTGGAGTAGTTTGGCCAAGCTCTGACAATGACAAACATCTTGGCATCCACTAATTTTTAGCTATGTTTTACTGGAACTACAATGCGTCTAGGAAACAATACAACTTAATGAGAGGACTAGGATCTATCCTCTAGACATAGCTGTATCTCAAAGCCTGGACTGTTAAAAAAAGACACTAACATGTTTAGCATTGGAGTTTTTCATATACACCACAGACTTAAACTGTTTAAATTTAAATCCTATTTTTTCAAGTTAAATCATATCTTTCTTCATGTCTGCGTATTGATATACTATATGCGGTACATAAGATACATTCTGAAAAAGTGCTTGATGTTTACATTCAGTTGTCTTCATTTCTTTTCCTTAATAAAAAGTATATGTTAATATTCACTGGTGAGAACAACAGCACTAATAATCATACAGAATGCATGCACACACATGGGAGTCTGTGAGCATCTACTCCCTCCTGGATCAGTGGCACTTGTCTCCTGCCTTCTTGATAGCAACTGTGAAACACTGAGCGTGATATATATTTTTTTCTTCTTTTTCTTCTTCCTCCCCCCATTCGTTTGCAATTAGGAAATGTAAATCAGGCAGGTGCTGCTGGCGCCTATTGGAATTTTTATTTGTTTTACCTCAGGCTTCTCCCTCTCTCTCTCTCTCTCTTTACCTCTCTCTCTCTCTCTCCCTCCCCTCCCCCATCCTCCTCTCACACCCAACACAGGACAACAAACAGGAGCTGTCATGGTGAGATGGTTCACCGGCAGCTTGTTGTTGTCAGCGCAATCAGGGCTCCTCCGGCACCAAACCACTCCTGACATCCCCTTTGAAAGCACAGCGGTCAAGACTTCTTCCGCGGGCGTGCCATCACTCACATCAGCCATTCTATCTTACACATCACCACTGCATATCAAATACTCAATCCCACACAATGGAATTCCATGTCTGGCTTCTAGAACATTATATGAATTCGCTACAATTACATTTATATTCCCTTCACATTAGAGTTAAACTAATGAACAATCTATACAATTAAACTAACAAGATCTATACTGCAAGCATGTCTGTAATGATTGAGATGTTTATGTGTATTTTTGTGTGAACTGGATGGGAAGTGAATTGTGTGTGTGTGTGTGTGAGTTACTCATGTGCAGTTAGCTGCTGGCACGGTGCTTGTGTATTCTTGATCAGCCGGAGACATATTGAAACCTTTTTTGCGTTCCTCTCTCCCCTCTGTCAGCCTGGCTCATGTTGACATTTGGCAAATGCCTCGGGGCACTGGCACGCCGTCACTCCCTTTCGCACACAGCTTCACTATTTAGCACAGAGCTGCACCTCCTCTCGAGTGTGTGTGCACACAAACACACACACAGGCACACACACATGCACACGCACTCTCTCTCTCTCTCTCACACACACACACACAACATTGCCCTTGACCCCTTCCCTAGTCTGCTTTAAAGATATGGCTTGCGACACACAACCCAGGATATAGTCTGTCTCATCATAATGCATAGAATCCTCTTAATTTCACATTTCAAATCCTCTCCCTTCTCCTCTACCCCCAGCAGGCTGAAGGAGCTAGACAGCAGGAGAGTGAAATTGACTGATATATAATTTACAACAAATGGTATTATCATGCAAATGTTTGGACAGTTGGAATGTAACTTTTCCAGGATGACTGTAATATTCCAATTGGAAAGCCCACTTGTGAGATTTATTGTGTGCTCACTGTGTGTGTGTGTGTGTGTGTGTGTGCATGCGTACGGTATGTGTGAGTGCTTGTGCATGTGGCAATGTGTGTGTGTGTGTGTGTGTGTGTGTGCATGTGTGAGTGCGCGCGTGCATTTTTATACTCCACTGGCAAGCGTCTTATTCCCACCAGCTGTCGGAATGCATAAAAAACAGGCTTGTTGTTAAGTCAGGGGCTTAAAACGCTGCCAAAAAGAAAGCTGAATAACAGCATTAATTCTGTGATTTGAGCCACCACTCAGACGTGCGTTTAAAAGTGCTTAAAAACTAGCAGCTGGTGTCAACAAGGTAATAAAGAGCGGCGCTGGGGAGTGCTCAGCGCGATTAGCAGCGGGATAGCGGGACGCCCGTGTTGGTTTAAACAGTAGCGGAGTGCATGGCACTGGCGGGCACACCCGCCCTGGCACCGCCACAGGGACAGAGGCCATGCCAGGCCGTGCCAGTGTAGCAGTCACCAGTGCCTCAGGGCCCGCGGAGAAGCCCAGACTCCTTGTTTTGAATGTAGCATATGTCTCAGGGCGCCCCACTCCAGCCTACTTTATCTCACTCTGGAGCCTCCTACCCTATTCCTACTCCTCTGTTCTGTGCCAGCCAATATTTGCATCCTAATCTGTTTCAACATGGGGTTTTCTTGGATAAATCATATCTTCTCATCATTAAAAGTCTACTTTCAGTGTACTATTGACTCCTCTTTTATGATTTCTTAATAATTCCTATCACGTTCATCTTTCATCTTCATTTGTTTATCATGTCTTTATTTGTGTGGATTGAACAAGCATTTACAAGCATTATCGTCATTTACTCTATAGAAGAAATAACACAAATGTGTCTGTATACGGTGCAGTGCTTTCCTGTCAGCGTGGGCAGGATACTTTGCAATAAACTCTCAGTCATATTAATCACAGTTGAATTGCTGGGCCTGTAAAACAAGTTCTTTTTGTTTTAAAATAGTGATGCAAATGTTGATGATGATGTTATTCACATGATGAAAACTTGATACTTGATATTTTTCATTTCCCCTTTGCACTCTCAGTCACCCAGATTTCCATTCTCATCTTTTCCCCTAAAGTACTTTACAGCAGGTGTTCACTGTTGCCCAAGCCTGAAAAATTAGCCAATATTTTTTTCAGACTAAGTTAAATTATAGTGGATGACTTATCCATAACAAAACAATTGCTGTGAAAGCAATCAACAGTTCTTCATGTACATAAAAAAGGGTACTGTGCTTTTCGTTTTTCAAGGCTCTCCAGTGAGATAGTGATGGCACCGCTTGAGAGGATGCCTGTGAGAAGCTCGGCATTCCCTGTCTCTGCTGGAGCTGGAGAGCGAGTGTGAGAGCCGCCCGATCGCTGAGGTTGTAATCTAATTTAAGAGTCAAGGCTTGGTTGGCCACGAGCCATAACGTGCATTATGCTTCTCCCACACGGAGCCTCGTTTCAAACCAGCCGCCGTGCCACCGCGTTGGGAAAGCCATTTGCAAACCGCTCAGGCTCCTGGGGTTGATTTCATTTCTCCTCCTCCTCCTCCTCTCTCTCTCTCTCTCTCCCTCTACCTCTCCTCATCCCTCTCTCTTTCTCGTGGGTGTTAAATTCAGCCGCAGTGATGAAATCCCCTCTGATCCATCCCAAAATCCGAGCCTTTTCCCCATCTCGAATGAGAATTTTCAATCTGTCAAATGTGATTGCAAGGTGACCCTTTAGTGAGAGGAGGCCTGACCTGAAAAGTGCAGTCATCTTTACAAGGTATTGGCAATTTAAAAAAAAAAAATGCAGACAGTACTATGGGCATGTATTTTTCTTTTAATCTCAACAATTTTTGGCTTTTGCGTCTTCTTCATTCTACTATGTGCCCTGAGTGTTTTATTTAAATACAAATGATGAAAATGGCCACTGTATTTTAGAATAGACTTATAAAATAATAGATGCGTGCTAAAGGTTGTCTAAAGTACATTCCTTCACCATTGTCCTGAAAGTACAATGCAACAGAGCACCTCAACTTGGCTATTCCATTAATTATCTTGTGTCTATTGTTTGAGAGGACAGAATGGAGTGGGGTGGCATTCAGTCCACACTGAGCACAGTGAGCAGGTACTTCTCTTATCCTTCGCTTTAAAAGTCCCCGCTGTGATGGGAAATCCTACTTGAATCCATAAAGATTATCTAAATTATTGCAGTGAGTGTTTGTGCTCCTAAAGCACGGCTTTGCACAAATGTCACCCTTTCCGAGCCCCATTTGTCGATGGCGTAAGGTGATTATATCAGAAGTTCTCGCGCTAACCTCACGCGTTTCATCGCTAGTGGACCCACCCCCATCCCCACCCCACTTCCCCGCGTGCGTCCATTCGTAACTGTATGGTTTAGCAAACACACGTTGTCAGTCGATTGAAACTGCAATTTCGGCTTCGCTTCTTCGCTCTGGCTATGATGAGGTAAAATGGCAGGTAATGGAGGTCAATGGAGGTGAATTTGGAATGCAAGGCATGATGGTACCCGAGGGCTCCATTGGGACCGTCGGGTTGGGACATTCTGATCTTGATTCCGATTGGTTTAGACGGCTGTTAATCAGCACGCGCACATGCTCTACCTCCTGTCCCCCGAGAGACATCTATTAGGATGAAAGTGCACCATGATTCTGTCTCTTTTGTTTTGTATTTAAGGGGGAGGGAACGCAGAGAGTCTGGACCTTGTGAAAAGCCAGCTGTGGCTTTAGCGTGCTCTGTTGTGACAGCAGCCATGTAGCGAGGAAAGAGTGTACTGATAAAAAGGGATAAATAAAGGAACTACATTGCCCCCACACCAAGCAGCACATATCTCTCTCAGTCTTTCTGTCTCTCTTTTTTTTTAAAAAAAAAAAGAAGAGAAATGATAATGAACCTGGCTTGATAGAGTAATTAACTCCGCTAAATGAAAATCCCATGAGGTTCAGGGATGGAAAGCAGATGTTCTTTGAAATCCATTAAAGGGGGGAAAACGTCTTGCAAGGGGCGCGTGAGCAGATAAAGGAACCTGCATAACCACTGCACTACACGCCCGCCGCTGTAAGCAGCCCCCCTACCACACCCCACCCTCATATCTATACACACACACACACACACACACACACACTCACACACACTCACACACAACCACGCCTCCAACCTTTATAGCAGTGGCCTTTTCAGTTGGACACCACATCACTCCACCAGCTGTTGAGGTTCAATGAGGGTATTTTCAAGGCAACACAAGAAAGGTAAACATGAAGCAAAAACAGAAATGTATCTCCATGCATGAGCACAAAGGCAGCGTCTTCGACCGGCACCCACAGTGAGCAGGAGGAACAGAACAAAGAAAGGCGAGTAATCCAATATTGGTTTGGACGCGGTAAGGAAAATATCAGGGCCCTGTGCAAGGGTATCGACTTGGCTCGGTGAACAGGGTTTGTGCGGAGGCCTCGGATGGTGGGGTCTTGTGTGCTCGGTTGTTGCAATGGAGCTGTCACTGCACATCTGTTGTTTCCCAGTGTGTGTGTGTGTGTGTGTGTGTGTGTGTGTGTGTGTGTGTGTGTGTGTTTGTATGCGTGTGTGTGACAAAGAGACGGAGAGAAACCGTGTGTGAAGCGTCAAGGCTTAAACCAGTGGAGGGCGGGTGGGCTCAAACAGTCTGACTTCACCGTTTGGCTGCAGCCCGCTGAACGATGGCAACATCAGTGACCCAACCAGAGGCAAAGGATCTCTCTCTCTCTCTCTCTCTCTCTCTCTCTCTCTCTCTCCCCGTCTCTCTCTCTCTACCACAAACTCACACAGAGAGGAACCATCTGCTGCTCAGTCTGAACCCTGGAACGCACACCACTATCCGAAGTTGTCCAAAGTGAGCGGCTGCTGCTTGACTCACATGTGAAAGCTGGGACTCAACTTTCTCCTCTTTTCTACTGAGAGGGACTCTCCTCATAGAGATTCAGCAGCCTCAGTTGAGAAAACTAGTTTAAAATAATGTTAGTTCAGCAAACACAGCCTAAGCTTAACAGGATATGATGACAAGTACAAAACAACACCATAATGTATAAAATCATAATGATTAATGAAAATACTTGATTGATTAACTGTAACTGTAACGATAATACTACCAAAGACAAAAGACAATTAAGCGCCAGCTTAAGGACTTGACCCCCACCTAAACAAAAGGAAGTCTGGTTGTGGCTTCCTATGATTCATCACTTATCTATAAATGCTTTGATTGAATGTAATATTGTCATGTTTGGTCTTGAACTAATCCTTGTAATGGTGGCAACAGTCTGATCCTAGTTTTATGTCAATCTAAAGTATATGTACATAGTTATACATAAATATTACTAACTAATTAACTATACTGTGCCTCACCAAGTTGACCAATTGCAGGCTAGTGAAGGTGCCATTGTCTTGTGCCAATGGGCTGAGTGGAGGATGAATGACACATCACCATTGTTCAGGACCCTTTCCCACCTCCCCTTCCTCTACTTTCTCTCTCTTGCTCTTCTTTTCTCTTCTCTCTACCTCTCAGCTCTACTTTGTTTGCTCTCTCTTGCCGGGAAGGCCATCTTTCTCTCTGGCCCTTCTCTCTCTCTCTTTCTCTCTCTTGGGTTTGTTTTATGTCTTCACATTCATGGTTTATTCTTGTTTTAGATTATCTGGTTATTGCATTGTTTATGCTTTATTTGATAATGACTGGCATTCAGTTTAACTGCTGTTTTTGTACATTTGAGTTAGTGGCTTTCTGTTTAAATAAAAATTATTCCACCAGTTCATATATCTATATGTGCGTGTGTGAGAGAGAGAGAGCGAGAAAGAGGGAGAGCGTCAGAATGGCGCACCTCTGTGTAAATTGTTGTGGTGTCTGCATGTGACGGGGCAATGGCGTGTGCTGGGCAAAAGTGTCAGGCAGCTGCAGAATGCTGGAAGTTGCATCAGGGTTTCCTCCGCAGGCTTTCCACTCAACTGAAGCATCTGGAACAGCTAGGGCTGGGCCAGTCTCCGAGTCTCTTCACTTGGATCACTAACTGACTGGAGGCCTCGAGTGCTGTCTGGTGTTCAGACGGGCCCACAGTCACAGTTCTGTCCTGCAGCCACAGTGAGGCGGGAAGGGTCGTATCTGAGTCTGATACTGCCTAGATGAATTGGTAAGGAGAAGATTTACACTGACGCCGACTGTGTGTACACAGACACAAACAAACACACTCACTCTCCCCCTCTCTTACACACACACACTCTTTGCTCTATTATTTGTAAACATGCAGGAACACACACACACACACACACACTTAATTCTCATACACAAACAGATACATTTACTTAGTAAGTGTATAAAGAGTATTATGTGCCATAGTTATTTAAACAACTGAATGGATGGAGAAAAATATTTTGATTTGAAAGTTTCAAGTTTTTTGAGGGGCATCACATGAGGCTTAAAAAAGAAATAAAAAATACTTCCACTTTTTTCACCAAACACGTGTAGCAACATTTGGAGAAACTGAAATTCAGTTAGCCCTCGAGACACCATGACACGGTCCTGTCATCTTGGTCTGGGAATTCAGCAGCTTGCGGTCACATTGCAGTGTCATCTCCGTGAGAGCTTCCTCAGTGATAAAACTAAAACCATGTATCATCGCTAGTCCCCCGCATGCAACAAATACACTCCTATCTCTGGCCTGATGCGAGTGAGATATCAGCCACTCGTTTGCCAGTTGCCCTATCAGCAGTTGAATCTGGCAACACCTCATATTATAATGCCCTTGTTACAGTGTACCTACACAATGAATTACAGTGTAACTAACAAAGTGTAATACCATTTACCTTGCAGTGTACGTAATTTTGTTTACTACTAATTGTTGGTATTTGTAGTGGGAAGCATTTGTTATAGTACACTGTCAACAATCATTTCCTATTACACATGCACTAAGGATTTATAAGTACATAAAATCCCATTTAGTACATAGTATTACACTTTGGTACACAGTTTGTTACATTGTAATTCATGGTGTAGCCACACTGTAACAATGGCAGTCAATGTAAAATAAAGTGTTACCCTGCCACTTTACTAAGGAGAATAAAAGACACTTTGGAGCCTCCTGTGTTTGAAGCAGACTATAGTCACCCTATGGTGTATAACATAAAAAAATACCTCTATTGTGTTCAAAGAAAGTGAGAGGGTCATATTCAAAGATATCAAACATGTCTGTCTTGCTTTGCTTTGTTCATGCAAACCCATTTACTGTTGACCTAACAGCACTGGTGGCTCTGGCTGATGGACAAACCAAACTGATGATGAATTCTTTGAGGCTGTTTGCTAGTTGTCCCCTGAAGTCTGGTGTAGCAGGTAGCTGACCCCTGGATACCCTGAGCTGCTGGAGCCCTGGAGCTTCAACAGGATGGTGCTAATGGAGGAAGCTGTGTGCTCTGTGCTCTGTAAGCTCACATTGGTCTAATAAACCAAAGCTTCCCCTCCCCACGGGCTTCGGTAGCCGTGGTTACGCTGCTGTCCGTAGCCACAGACCTCTGGGGAGAAGGTACGAAGCTGTCAAGTCCCTCTCCTTCTCTCTCTCTCCCTCTCCCTTTCTCTCTCTCTCTCCCTTTCTCTCTCTCCCTCTCCCTTTCTCTCTCTCTCTCTCTCTTTCTCTCTCTGTCGCCCTCTGTCTTTTTTTCCTCTCTGCCTGCTCATTATCATTTTTGCTGTTCCATTTTTTTTGGACAGGAATCAGATCCACATGTACCATCATTCTGTCATCGCCTAGTTTCAGCGGAGAACAAGCCATCTGAGTACATCAGGAGCTGGCCGCCACTGACCATTCTGCACATTTAGTAGTGGTTCCCTCAAAGCTCGGGCAGGCAATACAGACAAAAAAACACACACACAAGCTCTCCTTTTGGCGCCGTTCATCTACAACACACACACACACACTCTCTTCATCTGTTGCTGACCACACACTGCTGCCATGGAAACCCTCATAATGGTCCATTTAGAGTCGCCACGGGACCGGCTCTCTACCTGGTGCCAGGGCGGAACAGTCTGATAACCTTTTCCCCAGCAGCATGCCCACTCAGGTGCAGCAGCAGCAGCAGGCATCGCCAGAGACGCTCTCTGCTTCTCTTTCTCTCTCTCTCTCTCTCTCTCTCTCTCTCTTTCTGTTTCTTGCTCACATCTCCTAATCCCTCTGCAACAAAGATTTTAGCCATCTATCACCCTGTGTCTACATTAACAAAAATCTCTCTCTCTCTCCTCTCAGAGAGGGAAAGTGTGCTTATGCTGTCTATTGAGTTGAGCTGAAGAACAAATAAGTCTAGATTGAAATCGATTCAAGGTCTACAAAAAGAAAAAAACACTGGGCTAAAAGGAGTTCAACATACATCTGTTTTTATTCACAGTTACAGTTCAGTTACATTTAGTGTATTAACAGATGTATTATTCACATCTATTGCTGTGAATCCATCAGACCCAAGGTTACATTTGTAGAAGTTGGGATGCGGAGGCCCAGTTGTTACATAACCTTAGCTACGCTCGGCTGCTCTGGTTAATATTAGCTAGTAATTATTAACGATTTTCGACAAGAAACATGTTTCCATTGGCCCGAGGCCAGGCATTTAGGTGCCCTTGTTCTGGTAAGTTTCTTTCTCATGCCTCTGGCCTGAGTTCATCACATCCTTGTTGACATTTGAGGCCCATGACAAAGCGCCTCTCTTTCTCTCTCTCTCTCTCTCCCCCTCGTTCTCTCTCACATGCTGTCGGTGAGCGAGCTGGTGGGAACGTCAAGGGGAGTGAAGAGCGGCACCATCTGCCGCCGGGCTCAGAGCAGATGATAAAGTTAGCAGTGTCGTCAACAGAAGCGTCCTCCCGTCACGTCCTGTTCTCTTCCTCCTCTTCCTCTTCCTCCTCCTCCTGCAGTGTGCCTTTCTTCTCCTCCTTCGTCCTCTTTTGTCTTCCTGTGCCATTCATCCTGTTGCTCTTGCACAGGCTGGGTGTGAGCATGACTCAGACGTCCAGCTGAGCGCTGCTGACCAGGCCTGACCACTAAGCACTCTGGAGAGGTGGAAAAAAGTAGTGCTTTTAATGGTGTGGGCTGGAGTGGTTGTGTGTGTGTCTCTGTGTGTGTACATTTGTGTGTGTCAGCAGGTGGCTGGCTGTCTGGACGAAAGGGTGGAGGAGGTCTGTAAAATGAAGACACGCACTTTAGTCGCCGAAAAACAGTCCCCTTCTTTTTGGAAACATCACCTTCTACACTTCCCTAGTAGGTTTCTGTCACTAAACGATTGCGCATGTGTTTACTGTGAGAAGTCTGGGCTTGGCCTGTCAGTTGAAGAGATGCTTTGTTGCTCTGAGTTGACATGATGTCTTATGTGGTTCTCATTTTGAGGCAAACTACAGTTTGAAATATTTCCACACAAGCAGTTCTTTGTATTGAGAAAACTGCATGACCGTTTGCGTAGAAAAAGTATTTTCAGAAAGTTCTGCAGTGGGTTTCCAAAGATTTTTTTTCTTGAGAGGGTAGTAAGTGTGAAGAAATTCTATAGACAAAAGACATAGAAGGTGACTCAGTTGGACCCCTTTTGGAGATTTTATGCCTTTGGGCAAAAGAGGAAAAAAGAAAGAAAATAACTTTCATTCCCTGTGGTGTGGATATATTACTTTGTGTAAAAGAGGTGACGATATTAACATTTTAGTTCAGACATTTGAATAGTTCTCTGTCCAAATCAGTGAAGTCTTAATTACTTCAGCCCAGGCACCGAACACCAGATGTACCCCAAAGCCTGGTATGTACATTATCACATATTAATGAGGTCCAAATCTCTAATAGAGAAAAAGGTACAAATATACAAAAGTGGTGGAAATATCCTTGACCAGATTGCCTGAGGGTATTGGCATCACAGAGCCCTGGTAAAAATTGCTGCACATCTCTGATACCAGGGAGCAGGGAGCGAAGCAGCGTCGGGAGATATTTAATTAAGACAACACTTCAATTAACAGCTCAATTAGCCGAGGTAATTAGAAGCTCGGTTGGAACAAAAGCTGACACAGTCGCGAGTCCCCCGCGCAGGTCGGCACAGAGGCTGCATCCAGCCACCGGCCACCGAATCGCTGTCATCCAGCCGAGTGGATTTTTGTCACCGAGCGCCCGGAGGAGAGGATGAGAGCAGAACGCGTTCTTTTTTTTTCCCTCCTTATTCCCTCACCAAAAAACACCTCCCCACCCTGCGATGTTGTTCAAAGAGTGCCCATGAATTTTACATGCTAATTCCCAAATCATTAAAGGCTCTTTCTACTGAATGGAATTAACCTGAGTTTGGCATGCAACCCCCATCCAACCCCACACATCCCCCCAAGCTAACGCTCCCGTTGCCCCCCCCCCCCAAACCCACACCCACACCTACACCCTCTCCTATGTCCATCCACCCAGAACACAAACACTTCCACCTGCACAGCTGATCTCTCTTTTTTAACACACCGCTGTGTAAACATTAACAAGGGTCCTTTGTTTCAGATGAATATGTACCCAGGGCTTACAGAGTGGGCTGGGGGTTGGTCTTGACCCCTGGGGAGTGTGTGTGTGTGTGTGTGTGTGTGTGTGTCTCTCAGGTGCCTGTCTCTCATGTTTGTGGCGAAGGTGTCCTGTCTATGTTTAGGCCTTTCTTTCTCTCTCTCTCTCTTTCTCTCCCTCTCTCTCTCTCTGCCTCACTCACCTGGCTCCTTTCCTCCCCCATCGCCCATGCTCAATCAATTAGGGGCAGTGTACCAGCAGGTGAGGCGTCCAATTAGCCAGTGTTGTGCATAGGCCCCCACTCCTCATCCACCCAGCATTACGCCCATTAGAGGTGCAGAAGCACACCTGATGACACGGCTGTCAAGACGGGAGATTGGGGGAGGTCATGACCCTATGGGCACCTGGGGGCTTTGGGAGGCTGGTGTGGTGTGGTGAGGCTCCACCTGCCCAGGCAGAGTCCTCCTACCCACTCCCTGGGGAGGGTGTGGGTTTAGTGGGGCTGGTGTGGGGGAGTCGTGGTTGGTAGCTGTTGGTGCAAGAGGCTTAGAATCTGATTCACACATAATACTGTTTGTGTAATTATGGTGTAGAGGGGGGGAAGGCCAGTGCAATCCAGCTTAGACTGGAGTAAATTAACTAACAATGCGGAGCCTCAATTGTGCTTTCACTCCTGGAGATAAACAATGGTACAACAACCTCTAAAGCAGGGGTGGCCAAACTTTTCTGTTTGTGGGCCGCAAGTTGAAAAATCTTTGCTGCCAAGGCCCAATGTAAAAAGTGCACCAGTTCTAACCAGTCTCAAGTGAAAAAGCAACTGTGTTTTAGATCAGAAAACCCACAGGCCATCTAAAGTTATGATGATGCTATTAACAAACATGGCATACCAGTACTGAAACTATGATGTGCAATGGATATATGATATTAGATTCACGTAACAATAGACCACAATAAATAAATAAACCACAGTGTCTTAATCCTGGAAAGATCCTTGGGACCAGTTAGTTTGAGTTTACACACATGACTCTATATTTGAGATTAGTCTACTGATAATTGCAATTGCTAATGGTAGAGTTTTACACAACATTTGAATCATGCAAGACATCACATGAAACACAATACATACTATATATGTATATGTGCTGTATATGTACACTGGCCACGTGTATGTAATAATTTATATAGAAAATAGTAATGTAAAAAAAAAATCTGTAACTTGGAAATATCATTAATGCAATATATAAAAAACAAAATCTCAATAGATCCACCTCTCCTCCCTCACAACACCGGAACTCGCAGTTTCGTAAATCTTGTGACAGGATGAGTTGCTGCTCGTGGCCAACAGTTGAACACCACAGACTGTTGCCACACTCAGGCCCACACTTCCCTCTGGGTTACTTCATCGGCCTCCAACAGCTGTGTGCTCCGACCGCTATCGGCCCACTGCAGGCCTGCCGCGCACCATGTGATGTGACTCGGCGCCCAGTGGCCTCTTGGTGGCCCGACACCCCAGCTTCCTGTCGCAACAACCATGTACCCCACACAGACACAGACACAGAAACACAAACACAAACACACACATACACATACAGACACTCACACACTCACTGTCGGGCCCTCACATCCCACTGCTAATCTGGAGTGGCGCTCTTCCTGCCAGCTGCTACTGGTCATGCGTGGCCCCATTTGAAAAACCCAGGAAAGCAGCGCCCCTGTTGCCAGCACGCCAGGCGCACATTCACAACTGGTTCATGTGAGCGTGTGAGTGTGTATGTGTGTGTGTGTGATTGTGTGTGCATGCATGAGAAAGAGCTGCTGGCATACACTCTTTCATGAGTCAGAACAAATGTTTTACACCAGTGTACACTACGCACACACACTAGTGTGAATGTGGACTTGTTCATAAGGGATCAAAATATGAAAACAATTATGAATGCAGTTAACTACTTGTTCGTCAAGTCAGAAGGGAAAGAATGACTCATAAATAAACATAAATAATAGTTTCAGAACATAAACAGTTCAGTACTTGTCTTGGCAGATAAAATCACCTAAGCAAATTCTGGCAACTGAAAGCATAACATTGTGCATTTGTCAGACATCCTAGATAACTAGTAGCTGTATGAATTTTTCTTATTCTAATTTATAAGATGCAGCCGTTTAGCGTATTGTCTCTTCAAATAGAATGTCCTTACAGTAAATGTTTTTGTGAAATCTCTGAAATCTCACTGTGACGTCATCATCTTATTCCATCACACTGATCAAAGGGCGATGGTGTTAGTCAGGAAGAGAGAGGAAGAACGACTGAGAGAGTCAGAGGGAGAGAGAAGAAGAGAGAGAGGAGAGAAAAACAAAGAGTGCGCGAGAGAGAGAGAGAGAGAAAATCAGAGGGAGGAAGAAGTATGGGAGAGAAAAAAAAAGAGAGAGAGAGAGAGAGAGAAAATCAGAGGGAGGGAAAGAGAGAGAGAGAGAGAGAGAGAAAATGCCTGTGGAGAGTCACTGAGTCAGGGAGTGAGGAGGCAGCCAGGGTTGTGGTTATCCATTTGAGTAGTCCACACAATGGCCCTCTGTTGCTGAGACTGAGGCTGAGACACAGCATAGAATAGGTGGCGTGCTAACCATCACAATTCAGAAGTACTGCTCATTGAATTGTTTATGCACCAAAAATGGAGGGGAGAAGAAAGAGGTAAATAATACATGGAGGGATAGGGAGCTGGTTGGCAAGCGGGAGAAGCCACGGAAGACTCTAGAAAACACTGGGATGGGAGAGAAATAGGTCAGCCATTTTGCCCTGGGGATACCTGCGCAGTTTTGCATTTTAATGGCTGATACAGAGGCATGCATCTCGTGCTCTCGCCCTCACCATGTCTCTTTCTCTTTCTCTCTCTCTGTGTGGCTTTCTTTTTTCTTCCTTTTTCTTCACCATTCTTCCCTGTTTTCTCTCCATCAGCAGCAGTCTCTCTTCTCCCCCATGGTCTCCCCCCGCTTCCCTTTCTTTTCTGATTGGACATTAATAATGGTAATACAGAATGTGGCTGCTTAAAAATGAATCTTGCTCATGTTTGTTTGTTCGGGGAAGAGAGAGAGAAAGACAGGGAGAGGGAGGGCGAGAGAGAGAGAGAGTGCAGGCTACAGAGAATTCCAGCAGAAAGTCCTTTAATTAGCCCGAAGACATTCCTCTGGCCTTCGCGCTCCCTGAATAATGCATGGCCTTTTTAATGAAGTGTTTTTGTTGTTTTACTTCAGTAGGATATAGGTTAAAATTTGCATAGTCCTGTGTCTGCATCTTAATAGGAGAGTGGCAATAAGGGATACCCCTCTTGTTTACGGTTTCCAACAGGCCTGTGTAGTCTTTTTACGGCCTCCAAGTAATAGAACAATAAAATGACCGGCAGCTTACCTGAATTAATTTACTGGAGTGTTTAGCATACAGTGGAGAATTGTACTTCAGAGGGACGGGTGTGAAGTGTGTGGGCTACACACGAGTGGTGTGGGTAGCATTTACTGCTTGTATGTTCTGCTTTGAATTGTTGAGTGTGTTTAAGATGGAAATGCTGAGAGATGTTGGACCATGCCATGCCTGTGATGACTTTACAGTTGTTTGATTGGCTGATAAAACATATATAACCTCTAAAACACTTAAACACTTGAAAAGCCACAATGAATTTCAGAATTTCAAGTAGATTTTGAGTCAGTGACATGCATTTTTGTCTGTTTATTTCCCAGACACCACTCATGGTAAATAAACTGGTTACACATTAATCAAGGCCAAACTCCTTATCCCGATCTAGGAATGGGTTTGCACATAGCTTTACAGAGATGGATTTAGATTAAGACTATAGTGGCAGTGGAACATTCCGGTCATTTAAGCAAGCAGAACAGTCTCTAATCCTGTAGCAATGGAGCTTTTCATCTCCATCACCTCCATGAAGCCAAAGCTCAGCTGAGGCCAAAACAAACAGATATCTAGGTTGTGACATATGGCCACATGGATCAGATTATAGCTCCACATTCCCTGTAATGTCACATATCACATTCCTGGAATGATCTGGAATGATGGTGGAAAAACTCACCATTTCAGTCTTCACTCGAAAAGACGGTGTCCATTGGGGGAAATGGCAAAGGTGGATATTTTATCTGGTTGCACCTGCATTTAGACAAGGCAGCACATGGCCACACAGCTACTTAAAGGACTTAAATAGCAGCGACAAAAGGAAGAAGCTGCATACTTCTCTCAGAGCTCACTTGAATATATTTGGTACTTGATGAGAAACACCTCCAAATATAGATATCATTTTGTCCATCACTTTTCCTCTGGCAAAATGGAGAAGTGAAAGCCAGCTAACACTGACCTTGCCTGAATTCATTATTTGACATATAGGCCTACCTGTGTTGGTCAAGCTTATTAACGCCATCTGTTACTGTAAAAAACATACATGCTAGCTAGTGAACACACAATGCTAGTTAATGTGTTACATGTAGGCTACTGTAGCTTTAGTACTGCTGTGTGTATACTGTGCCATCATTCACTATGCAACCCAGTGAGAGCACAGCTGGGGTGACTGTATTAATACATTGACTTCTCTTCTATTCCCAGATGCCAGTACCCAGCCTTATTTCATTAATGGAAAACAGATACAATGAGTCGAGATGGAGCAATTGTCTTATCTGATAGTGTGGCACACTCCTGGTATTGGGGAATTTTGTCTCGGTAATTGGCTCTGTGGCTTTCTTACTTATCAGTTTTTTCCCCATAAGCAGAGCAAAGATGGGCTATATGACTGTAAGCTCACTGAATTATTTAAAGCAGATCTTGCGATGGCGGAAGATTTAGACAGCTGATTTTGGCAGGCGTCTGAATACCTGTCAATTCGCACATTCTGCGCTGTCTGCCGGGTTCAGAGAACTCCTGTTTCCAGGTTGGCTTCAAACTATGACTGGCACGAGACCAAGAATAGTGCAATCACAAGACTTTTACTCGCTGGGCTTACTTCACATATCCAAAGTATGGCATTAAGTCTTAAAGTATGATGGCAGAATGATTTCACAAGGTCATCTGGTCATATGACTGTAAAGACCGAGACAAATGAAACACATTTCTTGATCGCTGAAGTCAGACAAGGTTTTTAACTGCCCATAAAATCCTGCCACAAATAATTTTATAGTCAAGAGAGAAACGATGTAACAAAGAGAATAGAAATCATGAGAAGTATACCATTTCCACCACATTAAGGAATGTGTGTCAGACATTACAACGTTTATGCCAAAATATTTCACGACTACAACATTTGTTTTGCTATGTCTCATACTACTAATCCCACTGGTCTGGTTTATTTGAAAGCTATAAAACAATAAAGTCTGAGGAGGGAAATGAAGATGCTGAGATATGCTGAGATTATATAAATGATTACACTAGGGCCTCTTTAAAGTTGAATACTCTTCTCACAATGAGTATAACTGGGACACCATGTACAGGCCTACAAGCTAGTAGATAGCCTGCAAGCAAGGATGATAGCAACCTGTATGGCTAAATGGCCACATTTTGTCCCTTTCAGTTCAGTAATCAGGAAGGAATTAACATTCACTCACCTTCACAAAATTACAAACTCCCAAGTCTAAACTTTCTTGTTTGTGCAAGTTTTCAACACATCTCTCAAAACTATAATAGCTAACTCAGAAAAAGTGATTGCTGTCATAACTTTGGCACCACCAAGATCTGGAAAGTGTGACATGGGCTCCAACTGTCAGCTATGGAGGAGTCTTGGGCAACAGCAGGCACAGTATCACCAATCAGCATTCGCTCCTTCGCTTGACTAGATTGGCAGTGTGCACAGGGCTCTCCAGCCCTGGGTTTGGCTCTTGTTCTTTGCATGCTGCTGATTTGGACTGTGTCACCTCGTAGGCTGAGAGTCAACAGGTGCAGCAGGCGGCCATTACGGCAGTCACACAAACTGTCTTTTGTTTACATCTGGCACAAAGCAGGAAAGGCAACAAACCGGCTCTGACTTTGAATAAAGATTGTGGTAATCTCTTGTGGTCTCTTCAGGTTACTCCCGTTGAGGAAATTCCCTGAGTTTCTAGAAGCTTCTGCATTGGGGGGGGGGGGGGGGGGGGGCAGCGAAGTGAATCACCGGTCGAGGGGCAGTATGGGGGCTTCCACAAGACACAAGACCACAAAACAAATGACCAATTACTTCCTGGAGACTACTTTCATTTTTTTTTATTGCAACATTCTGGGAAACACTAAGGCACTGACAAATGTTACAAATTGAGTAAATGTTGCTTGTGAATGTATACTTCGAAAACCATCAATGGGGGGGGGGGGGGGGTGGGGGGGGTTGAGAGGGTAGCCTCACAGAGCGCTTGCTGAGAGTGCTTAGAGGAAATTATTCGCAGGATACTTGCCAAAGCTCTTGAGAAACCGTCTCCCACAGACAGAGGACAGCAGGTCATTTGGTTTTTGTTGAGCACATGAATAAATTTCCTTCTTCTCCTACCTGTGATTCTTCCCCCCACTGATGAGAATGCCTTCTCATTTTTGCACACCCAGAGATCTGAGTGCATGTGTGTGTGTGTGTGTGTGTGTGGGTGTCTGTGTTTGTTTTAGGGGTGCAGCTTTAAACACAGATAGATAATACAATTATGAATCCTGTGTTACTTAGTCTTCTTTTTGCTCTTTCTCCACAGAAATCATCAATGGATGAATGTAAAATGAACTATGTGAAGGCAGCTGCTCTTGGAAGCTTTCGACTTTTTTTGTTGGGAGACAATGAATAATTCTCTTTATGCTGCACACGTGGGCGAGAGACAGGCAGCGGGAAAGATGGCACCAGCTCGATCTGCACTCCACATCAAACGGAATTGGGGTTCTAACAAACGCAGAGAATAACAAGGTGGCATCAGCTCAGAGGATTTCTGGATGGTGTGAGTGTGTGTATGTGCAGTGTGCGTGGAGTGTGCAGTGTGTGTGCTCGGGCGAGAGGGATCGAGCGAGGCGAAGAGGCTCCCACAAGCAGCTGGGTACCGCTCCCTGCCCACCTTGCTCGTTTGGCAGTGCACCCTGCAACGGGCATCTGTGCCGCTTCACAGACGCGGGCACCGGCAGTTCCGCTTGGGTTCTGCTCTGATGGGTCAATAGTCCCTTTTCTGCGCCTAGACCTGCTGCTATCAAGTGTCCATGCTATAATTATTGCGAAAGACTAAAAAGCATTCTAGCCTCACATATTGAAGCTTTGTTTATGTACCAAATTGGTTATGTGGACTTAACACAAGGCTTTCCAGGAGGTGTTTTGTGTTTACCTGGTCTGACATTAAAACCCATAATTCCTCTACTTACAGTGAGAAGACCTAGCTGTTACGCAGACTGTTTTCACTGAAGTCTGACTCGGAATCGGCTCTTGGAAAAGGGAGATTGCTGGTCTCTGTGTTTAAGTGTTAAACACATTTGTAACGTGCAGATTTGGTCTGATGTGGGTTTGAGGTCTGTTCTTTTCCTTGAAAAGGTGGTTCATCAGTGGTCTACAGATGCTTAATTCTCTAACAAATATATATATATATATGTGTGTGTGTGTATGTGTGTGTGTGTGTGTGTGTTTTTATTTATTTATTTTCTTATTTTTATTTTACTTATTTTGTTTTCTTTTTTAATCAATATATTTTTTTAGTCATTTCATTTCCTGTTGTTAATTGTTTTTTGCCTTTATCTCTGTGAAGCACACTGAACTGCCTGTGTGTGAAATGGGCTCTAGTAGCAGTAGTAGATTGGTGGTAGTGGTGGCTAAGGAACCTGGCTAGGCCAGTAGACTCTAAATTGTGTGTTCGAATCCCGGCTTCTACCATTGTGTCCTCAAGCAATGCACTTAACCTTAAGTTGCTCTAAGGGAAATTGGCCCTGAAGTAATTGATAGTTGACAAATTAGTTTTGGATAAAGGCGTCTGCTAAAAGCATAAATATAAATAAATTTGCCTTGCCTCATGAGAAACGGGAAAGAACTCTGAATAGACCCTTTAAGAGCTTGGATGTTTGATGCTGTGATGGTTGATGGAAGTGCTTTAGGGTTGAGGGATCACACTGCAAGGTGATGTGGTTTCTGGAGTTCACTGAGTGGCATTAAATGTCAGTTCAGTTCAGGTTCTGGAGGTGAGTCAGAGGTTCTGCTGAAGTCAGAGGTATGTGATTCCACCACGCAACTTCACACCTGTGCTACCCTCACACACTCTCTCTCTCTCTCTCACACACACACACACACACACACAGGCAATGCTGCTTTTTACAGCACCCCTACCCCCATGACCTTGCAGTGCACCTGGTTGCTCCTCCACCCTGTAGCCCTGTCCAGATCCTTACTCTGCCAGTCCCTCATGCTGCACTTCAGGGCAATCACCTGTGCGTGTGTGTGTGTGTGGATAGATGTGTGAGACAGGGCAGGAGAGCACACACATATGTGGGAGTGTTTGAGCTTGTATTTGTGTGTGTGTGTGTGTGTGTGTGTGTGTGCATACACATGTGTATGTATGAGAAAGTAAGGAAAGTGGCAGTTGGGAAAAGGGGTGTGAGAAGTAGACAGGAGCAGCTAAATGAGTGAGAAAGAGAAACACAGAGAGAGAGAGAGAGAGAGAGAGAGAGAGAGAGAGAGAAATGGTAAGGGAGAGGGAGGTTGGAAAAGAGCATGAACCCTCTCTCCTCGGGTGAACTAACTCCTCTATGCAATTGATGAATTTACCGTAGGCCCCCTGCCTCCGCACCGCTCTCCCACAGAGAGAGAAGGGGGTGCTGGGATGTGGGAGCGGGAGGGCAGGCGGGCAGCTGGGTGCCCCGATGAAGGGAGGTCTATTATGCCAGGAGCTGCAGTTACTCAGTGAGAAAATGATGCAGTGTGTGTTTATGCTGATTTGGTTTTTGGCGTAGGGGGTGGGGTGCGGTTGTTTACGGTAAGGATACGTTTGTGAGTCTGTGTGTATGTGTGCGCATGGGGCGGGGCATGCTGGTAGAGAGGAATTTAATAAAGAAGATGAAGCGAGACCTCGCCGGGGCGAAGCCCGTACTGGTATGTTCACATTACAAGCGCCGTCGGAGAAGCGGAACGATTACTGTCAGTAATTCCACAGGAAATGTTGCATCTTTACTGACATTTTAGTAATCATTTCACCAGCTGGGAACAATAAAAAAAGTAACATTATGCAATAATTGGCTCACATTGGCAGTGCTTCCAGGAAAGATGGAGAGAGAAACACATACAGAGAAACAGAGAGAGAGTAAAGAACGAGGGAGAAAAAGCAATAACGGATAATGTCCATTTCCTCTGTTTAAGTTTCAGCCCACTGTGTGAGAAACAGCCCTCAACAAGACCGGCATGGCTTGCACACAAACACATGTTTGACTTGGTGTCACTTTGCTCTGGGTCTGTATCCTGTAAGTGGGCAGGGGGAGGAGGGTAGTGATATGGGGGTGCAAGTCTTGAGAGTCGGGCCACCTGAGAGGAAAAACGTGGCAGTTTGCACAGCCGTCAAAGAAACCACAAGCAAACTCATGCAGCTGCATGTATACCTGTGTGTGTGTGTGTGTGTGTGTGTATTTGTGTGTGGGTGTGTGAGAGAGGCAGGCAACTGTGGTCGCTCCCAAGGAATACTGCAGAACAGGTTTGGGTCTCTGCGAGTGCTGTGCCGTGCTGTATTGTACTGTGCCGCAGTGCACTGCGCTTGGCTGGGTTCACTCGGGCTGAGGCAGGTGAGAGCTGAACAGGTGAGCCTACGGAACTCCCACAAGAGCCTACGGAACTCACATAGTTATAAGGTGACACCCTCAAAGGCTTCCAGCCGCCTTTGCAGAACCACCCACCCTCCACAAACAAACCGACTTTACAGGAACCAGAACAACCACACCGCAACCTATATAACTGCTCCCTAACTAGCAACCTTTCAAGATTCACGAATCAAGATTTGATACTTTATTGCCATACAATTAGGTTGTTATGGGTGATGTGCTTCATGACAAAAATGACAAACATCTACATGCCATCATTAATATCACCGGTTACTGGTTCCACTGGCATGGAATTGAGGGCATGTGTAAAAGGTGGATTGGTGCCATAAAGTGAGGTATGTGTATTCATTCGGTTTATGGCTGCTTTATGTCGATGCTAATCTGATTCTGAGTGCAGGTGAAGCATGTCGTCGCTGGGAGCGTTCTTCCACGGCTCGGCTCCCACAGGGGCCCTGTGCCCGGCCATGAATGTCAGCGACTGCACCGAGACCTTTAGCTTTTTATGTGTCTCCAGATCCCTGTCTCACGGTGTGTGTGTATACAAGTCTGTGTGTGTGTGTGTGTGTGTGTGTACGTGTGTCTCTGTGTGTGTGTGTGTGTGCCTTTTGTGCTCGCATGCCTGCGTATTTGGGAGACACAACATTGTGAATATTAATGATTGATCACTGCTGTCGTGCCAGCGCATAAATATTAATATGCAGGAAGGCTTTCGCCCCGGCCTGTCCCCCCCCCCCCACTGCTCCGCCTCGGTACGGGTGCCCCCCGACGCCCCTCGGCCTAATAAACACTCCCATATTCCAGACATGAGTCGGTGTGGGACTGCCTGGTAATGGTTGTTGTGCTGGTGGTGGTGGAGGGGCGTGTGTGTGTGTGTGACTGTGTGTATGAGAGTATGTGTGTGTGTATGTGTATGTGTGTGCGTGTTGGAGGTGGGGATGAGGGTTAGGGTTAGGGTTATCCCCAATCCCCCCGCCTCTATGGCCAGCACCCTGTGAAGGCCTGGTCAGTCATGCTATACTTCTCTACTTGGAATGGCCTTAAGACTCAGACATCACACCGAAATACTAATGGGGGAATGTATGATGCAAGGGCAACCTTATCTGTAATAGCCTAAGCCTTTCAAAGCAATGGAGAAAAAAAAAGTGAAATATTTGGGCAATGTTTTTGTGCATGCATTGTAGACATGGTGTTGCTTAATAGGCATGACTTGCAAGTGCTGCTGGTTCAGACATTGTTTGGTTCAGAGTGTTTTTTTTTTAAAAAAAAGAGCTGCAGAGCCTCAGACACACAGACTCTCTCTCAACCTGAAGCCATCTGGAAAAAGTACTCTTCTCTCTTTTCGTCTCGTCTTGCCTGCCCCTAGCGATGTGAACACAAGCGGGTTGGGCAATGACTGACAGGGAAAAAAAACAGCCAAGAAAAGAAGAGAGAGAGAGAGAGTGAGAGAGATAGGGAGAGGGGAAGAGGAAAAGTACTCTGATGAAACTCCTGTGTGAGCTGTGCTCCGGAAGCTTGCGGACCCAGATATAGTAGGTGAGAACGGCCTTCCGGGACTCTCCCACCCACTGGTAGTGCTTTGAAGAGGGTGTGTGTGTGTGTGCTTTTGGAGAGGAAGTGTTGTGTGTGTGCTATCAGATACTAATACAGCAACACTCTTATATCTTCTTTGGCCTGTGCCTCTCCTCTCCTCTCCTCTCCTCTCCTCTCCTCTCCTCTTCTCTTCTCTTCTCTTCTCTTCTCTTCTCTTCTCTTCTCTCCTCTCCTCTCCTCTCCTCTTCTCTTCTCTTCTCTTCTCTTCTCTCCTCTCCTCTCCTCTTCCCTGTTTGTCTGTATCTCTCACTCTTTGTTGCCAATGCTAGAAGTACTTGGAAGAAAGTGACAAGGACAATTTCCATGTGTCCTCATCTCCTGGTATTTGATGATTTTGAATGACAGCTCTTCATTTAATCACGTCCTGGTTGCCTGTCAACACATAGCCCATGTTTTTCCTGTCTCTGTCTCTCTCTCTTACACACACTCTCTCTCTTTCACACACAGACACACACATACACACACACAAGGTTCAACGTCCTCTCCACCGTTAATGTCAAACTTCTTTGATGGTGCAACATGTAAACACCCATCTGTCATGTACCTGATGTGTTCTATATTAAATATGCTGTATGGAGATCCACAACAAAGGGACTGCCTTTCACCCTGCGTGAAATAAACGGGTGTCTTTTGAATGCCCATCAGCCGACTGTCTGCGCCCTGACATTTGTTTGAAAAAGTTGATTGTTTGAATGCCAGTGCGATCATTTCCATATGTTGCACAACACACAGCGGAAAGTTTCACTTCAGAGCGCCTATTTTGAGATGCTCTGTTCTGGGCGAAGAGTGGCGTGCCATTCTTCAAAAGCCACAGCACAGACTCTCTCTGACATTTCTATTCTCTTTTATATCATGGCTAAAAAAAACACTTCAAAGCTCTTTACCTGCTCCCTAATGACAGTACGCCTTATGTGCCCCAGCTTTTGTTTCAGGTCTGACAGTTTTGGTGTGTGTGAAAAAAAAAAACAGAAAAGAAAAAAAACTTTTACACCATTTAACCTTCTGTCACAGTAACTGACACATTTTGCTCCTTTTGATAGAGATCATTTTCATGTGTGAAGAAATGCGTGCCGTGCGTTTCAAGATGGCTGCATGACTCCTCAGCGAAGAGCCTACTCTTGTTGTCCCCTCGTCCCCTCCACCCTTTCCTTCCCCATGCTGACTGATAAGGTGACGAGGGCCTGAGCCCTCCTAATGAGACCTCTGAGGAGTGGAGCGGTGCACTCACTCAGGTGGGCTCGCTCTGCAGAGGTGCAACGGGGGCCGTCGCTAATGAGATCATAAACATTCACCTGCCGCACATGGGCCCTGGTGAAGCACTGAAGCACTGATGTCATACCTGAGGGAGAGAGAATGGGGATGGGGTAGTGTGTGTGTGTGTGTGTGTGTGTGTGTGTGTGTGTGTGTTTTTGTGCGTGTGTGTGGTGTGGCAGGGGGGTGGTTGGTACAGCATAATGGTCAGGTGACAGAGAATGCCCAATTAAACCATGATAGCAGCACCCCACTGAGATGAGGAAAAGACACAGGAAGAAATAAAGAGAGAGAGAGAGAGAGAGAGAAGCGATAAGGGGAGAGTTAGAGGTGATTTTGTGTAAATCAGTGGAGGGAGTGCTGTTGGCGAGGAGAGTGAGCGAGCGAGCAAGTGAATGAGTGAGCGGGTGGGTGTGAGTGAATCTGTCAGCTGTGCTTGGCTCGTTCCCTCCCCCTGTTCGCCGCTCGGGCCCGGCGCAGGTTTCCAAACAAACTTGCTGAAACATGTTGCCTGCTCAGCCCCCCTGTGCCGCCAAAACACCCCCCTCAAGCCCTCCACCCCCATCCCCTCCTGCTGAGCACCAAAGCTGCGGGCCACAATGAAAGCAGGTGGCAGAGACGACGCGGCCCAAAAAGAATGGGCAGGGAGAGTGTGGGCGTCAGGCGACAAACAATCCCCAAAAATCCCCACTGACCCCCCTAGCCTTGGCTCTGCTCACCACAGCCAGAGACAGAGAGAGAGAGATAGAGAGAGAGAGAGAAAGAGAGAGAGAGAAAGAGAGAGGGAGGGAGGGAGAAAGATGGACATGGAAACAGAAGAAGAGCGATGGACAGAGAGAGAGAACGAGAGAAAGGGAGAGATAAAGGGATCGTTACCACCACACAGACAGAGAGAGGGAGGGAGAAAGAGAGAGAGAAAGATGGACATGGAAACAGAAGAAGAGCGATGGACAGAGAAAGAGAACGAGAGAAAGGGATCGTTACCACCACACACCAGCTTTGTTAGTATTTGCTTGTCATTTCGCTAGTTGCTAAGAGAGGGAGATGAATAGACTGCAAACTTGTAAGGGGGAGGGTGTGAGTGTTTGTGCATATGTGCCTCGATAATGTGTGTGTGTGTTTGTGTGTGTGTGTGTATGAAAGAGGGCAAGCAATAGTAATTTATGGAACAGGAATATTTCAGCAGTGGAAAGTTGGGTTTTTCCTTCTCTGGGAGAGGGGCACCTGTAGCCCTGGGGGCCACTGGCCTCCATCAGATGTTAACGAGTGGAACAGCATAGAGAGGGAGAGAGAGTTTGTGTGTGCGTGTGTGTATGTGTGTGTGTGAGAGAGAGAGGCGTTCTGATGAGGCTCACAGCTCTGTTAACTGATTTTCACCTCCGCACTGCAGAAGCAGGTGCAACAGAGTTAAGGAGAAACGCAGGGTGAGCTGGAGAGAGAGAGAGAGAGAGAGAGAGAGAGAGAGAGAGAGAGAGAGAGAGAGAGAGAGAGAGAGAGAGAGAAAGAGAGAGAAAAAACAAAGATAGAACAAGGCAGTGCCTGAGTGCATGACAGTTGCTCTATCAGTGCAGGTGAATTCCACTCTTTGAGCAAGCTCAGCCTAATCTTGATATTCTGCTGATGATATTGTATGACGAATGTTTCGTTCTCAGTCATCATGTGAGATCGGCAGTTTTCGAAGGACGCCTCTGATGCTAATGCCGTGATTGATCAATCTTTGCCTCGTACAGACTCGTGGAAATGCGGAAAACACCTGCTCCTCTTACCACAACAGTTTGCCGTTTCACTGACGGACAGACACAAAATCAAAATACAAAACAAAACAAAACAAAACAAAACAAAGCAAACAAAAAAATACTGATGTAAAAGGTTGGCAGGTGCCAGTGTTCATTCTTAACTGTGCTGCCCACTTGAGGGCCACTAAGCTGCTTGGCAACTGAGAAAGTGTAGAACAATTTCAAGCATCTTAATCCCCTTACTTTTACTATGAGTTCACAAAGCCAAGTGTCCCACAATTTTTGAACATTGTTCTCTAATGTATATGCAGGAGAACAAATAGGATGAGAGGGAGGAGAGAGAGAGATAGAGATGTGATTGAGAAAGGGAGGGAGAGAGAGAGAGAGAGAAAGGGAGAGAGAGAGAGAATTCGATGGCCATCGGTCGGGTCCAAAAATAACAAAGAACAAAGAGAAATAAATGAGTGCGTTTTGAACACAGGCTACTGGTTTTGGCAGCGGCAGACGAGAGCCAGAGCCCGAGCTGGGAGCCGAGCGGCCGTCCACACATCTGTCTACGCAGCACGGGGTTCCAGAGACACCCACGGAAGCGGGCTTAACCTTCTCTCTCCCCCCAGCACCTGTTCATTAGCATGGCCCCCCCTGCCGAGACGCAGCCATTCGCACTCCCTCTCCCTTTTTTTTCCCACCTCCTCTCTCTCTCTCTCTCTCTCTCTCTCTCTCTCTCTCCATCCATCTCTCTATCTTGCTTAGCCTACATCTCTGACAGTACTACTAGTACACTCTTTCACTCACTCTCTCTCTGTCTGTTTCACTGTCAAGTTCCATGTCTTTTGTTCTCTCCATCTCCGCTTGTCTTTTGTTTTTTCTTTTCCTCTCTTTTCATCTGTTTCCATTTCACCCTCACTCTCTATCTCTGTCCCTGTATATTTAAAATAAATAATAAACAAAAATTATATATATATATATATATATATATATATATATATATATATATATATATATACACACACACACACACACACACACACTCACACATCACACATACAGGCGGCAAGCCTTTGGGACTGTCCTCTTCAGTGGAGTCTAATCTACCATCTGATTCAGGCCACGCTGACTGGGACGCTAGCGCCACCGAGACACACGGCCAACTCGGTTGGAGGGGGAAGAAACGAGATTGATGAATTGTATCTATAATAGTGCAGCCCTTCCCCTAGTGATTCTTGATTTTTCGAGCTGCAACGTTTTTTTTTGGTCTTCCACCGCATGTCGTTTGAAACTTGAAATTTGCCATCATAGCTGTCTATATCAATCAGAGCTGGCCTCCTTTCTAATGACGCAGTCGTTTATTAAACAACAAGAAAAAAAACTTAGAAGTAAAAAAATGTGTATTAATCTTCCTGTACTGTGCCAGGCGGCGTCCTTGAAAACTGGCATACAGCAGTAACTCATAGAGGAGCATTCACAAGCTCATTTTGCATTTTGCAAGGGCTCTGTTGAATGTTATCCATACTTCTGCTGCATTTCTTTTGAAGGTTGTTTCTCATATTATGCTTAAATAGGACTGCAAGTCATTTATATAGTCTCGGTGATGAAGTGAACCATCCTCTATCATTTGCAGTGCATTTAAGAGTAGGGCCTACTGTAATTTCTACAAGCGACATAAAGCATGTGGAGTGCTAATTTCCCCTAGTCTCTCGTTCTGAGGGGCCTAGGCTTTTCCTGAGCTTCTAATAATCTGGGTGCCCTTGTTGACTTGCATCCTGCACTCTTGGATCCAGCAGAAAAGCTTTGCCGTCCTCCCCTCAGCTCGTTTAATTGCTTTTCCTCTGCGCCCAGATGATGGCGGGGACGACTCCGAGACAACATCTCAATTCCATCCCGTGCTCACACTGAGGGCTTTCCATTTCAATTACACACAGCGCTTTCTCTCCCCCTCCTCCTCCTCCTCTCCTTCTCTTTCCTCTCTCTGTCTCTCACTCCATATCTGTCTTTCTTTCTCTCTTCCTCTCTGCCTCTCTCTCAGTTCCTACTGTCTACGGTTATTGATATCAAATTTCATTTCCTGTATGGCTGCCAAGTCCTGTATCTGATGCCGTTTCGCATGAATTTCCTTGTTTGGCGCAGGAGTGCAAGTGTTTCTTGGGAAGAGCATTTGCTTCTGTCAACATAATGAGCATGACAATACATCAGGAATATGTTCCTTAAAGGCCTTTTAATCATACACCGCAGGCCCTATGCTGTTTGTTTGACCCCAGGTGCCCCCAAGTCCATAGTGTCTGTGGCAATAACTCATACTCACTGGCAATGCAGTGTGGACAGTATGAATGTTATCTATACCTATTTAGTAATATAGCAAAATAGTATTTACCAAAAGCTGTACTACTTAGTACATATGAATCACTACTCTTCTGTCAAGATAAGATGCTAGCAGTGTAAAATATGCCATTTTGGAACAGTCCTTTTTTTTTTCCGCCTTAATGAAACTGGCTATTTCTTTTCAGATGTTTTAATTTTCTGTAGACTGATGTTGTGATTGATTTCAGTGTTGGTTTATTGAATTTGTTCAGTGCTCTATGCTATGCTAGGGTGAACAAATAACTGTAAAGGTTCACATAGCGCAAGAGGGAAAAGTAAGCAGCAAACTCTATAACCCTGAGTCTCTAGCAACCCTCCCTCACTCCAAGCACATGAACCCCGACACACACACACACACACATGCACTCACACACTTATTCCGGCCTGTCTTACATCAGCCCCGTGTTCAGAGGGAGGCTAGCATGTGCCGGGAGTTCTCCATACCATGATATCATTTGAAATGTTTATACCGCCCCACTTTAATTTGTGGGGTGAAAAACATTCGGGATCGGGAACCAGCAGGTTCAGAACTCGGAGCCGGGTGGGATGGGGTAGGGGGTGAGTTCTCCCATGAACCGGAATGCATGCTGTGCTGTGAGAAAAGTTGGCCTTGGCAAACAGTGTTCTGACACGTTTGAGGTGCAATCTTTAAGTAAAAGTAACAGCAGGGGCATCTGTGCCTTTTTAATCCTCGCCTGGCGTAAACACACAAACCCAGGCAAAATTTACAGCCCCCCCTGGACACACAACAATGATCACATAAACCTTTGAAATACATGGCAGGCCAGATAAGATAGGCCTGTTTATTGGATGTTATTCTAGATGGTTCCCACAGCCACCAGCGTTCAAAGGTCCTCATCACAAACATGCAGGTTCATAAAAGGCCGTACGACTGCTGAGTATGTGGACACAGATATGTGCACAGAGGTGCTACTGGGCCTGTCGCCATACCCACTGTGTGCCTACCATCTGCCTTTGGTCTTCATATAGTTCCCATCATCTTTCAGAAGCCACCGAATGGGTGCAAGCACATGTATAGAAGGCTTTGGGGAATGGAGGCAACATGCTCTGATATTGTTGTCATTTCCCACTAGCTAACTCCAGAGTCAGCTCAGTCTCAAAATGAACTGAAATGTTTTGATTAAAAACAAGTTTCAATGTCCTCTCCAGGGCCAAAAAGTTTATAACTTTTGTGGGTCTGCTCTGACATAATTCTAGTTGAATGTGAAAAAAGACCCTCCTGCCTGCATGCTAGTATCCGTTCTAGAAACGTCCTACAGTTCACTGCTAAGAAACATCACTTGCAGGTTGTCTTGTTTCACCCCCTACTCACAACTCAAACAGTCGACAAAAAAGAAAACAACTTGGGGGGGGGGGTTGGGGTAGTGTTCTCATCAGCTTTGAAAATACATGTGTGAGACTCATCTTCCCAGTGTCTTGAAGTTGGCTTGATCTCTATGACACACCCGCACGGCACTGCTGCCCTCATACCGTCCTCTGTAGGCATGCAGATAACGGTCTGCGGCTTGCGCTGTAAACAGTCAGGGCGAGGCCTTTCATGTGGAGACTTTATGCCACCATGGCCATATCTCAGTGTTTGCCTCCGCCTCCGCTGAGGAGCTATCAGGCGCCGAGGAGTGCAATCAATACAGGCCTGAAGATAAAGATGAAAGCAGCGCAGAGCGGCCATTTTCTACAACGTGCAAGTGAGTCACCACATCAAGCCAACTGACTGATACAGTCCTGTGTCATCCTAGTTATTATCTGTTTCTAAATTGTGCTCAGTGCAGTATGATCACACTGTTAGATGCCATAAAGCCAAAGAAGTCAGTGGCAATGAACTCTAATCTAGCATTGTGGGGCGGGACGTGTTGTTTGAGAAATTCTTTCTGTGGGTGTCAATTGGAGATACACATGTGGTTTAGATCTGTATTGTCAGGTGTGTCCTCTCTAGGTGGGTGTGCTGTGTATTATGTTTAATGTGGGTATTACTAATGGACTGTGTTGTGTTTGTGTGTATGTTGTGTGTATGTATGTATGTACGTATGTGTGTGTGTGTGTGTTTGTGGTGTCCAATACTACTATACTATATTGTAAGCCTACCTCATATTCAACAGTACACATGAGAAGGTGTGTGTTTATTGTTTGTGTGTTTGTGCACTGGCTGTTTACTCCAATCCTGCCGCTCTCTCCCGCTCTGCGTAATTTAATTTCACCCTGCCTGACTCACACCAATTTCTTTATTATGGCGCCCGTCGAAACACAACAATTTATTAATTACCAGTTCAGTTGTCTTTTAATTACACACGGATCTCATTAGTCTCCTCAGCCATCATCCAAAGCCGTCCCCAGTCCCCCTTTTTTCCCACGCAAAAAAAGAAAACAGAGGAAAAAAAAAAGCTTTTATAAGGGCTCTCCCCGAGAGAGACCTTTACTCTTCCACCTGCACATTATAACTCTAATAAACCTGTTATCAGGCCAGGAAAAGTGATGGCAAACACGTGACTGTAGATCCTGATAAGTCACCAGCCAAGATGGGGGTGATTCCTCCCTCAGCTTGGTGGCACACTGTGAAGCTGTGCTCTATGGAGAGAGGGAGTCAGAGAAAGAGAAAGAGAGAGTGGGGGGGGGGCATCAGGCAGCATTTTTTTTTTTTTACTGCACTCCAAAATCATTATTGGCAATTAGCGTTCGTCAGGGAAGACAGCAGCTGGATGTAATTACAGGTAGCCCCTCATTATGCTGCAGTGAAGGGAGAGAGTGAGGCAGGGAGGGAGGGAGAGAGAGAAAGAAAGAATAGAGAGAGAGAGGCTGCTGTTGTTTATTCTTATTTATTTATTTTTCTATGCTTGAATGTTGTGCCACACACATCCATCACGAACAGCATTATCCCAGGTGCAACATGTGCAGCAATAATAACTAACTAACTAAATAAATAGATTCAGCTTGTAGGAGAAAAAAATATTTTTAATTGGTTGTTATATTTAGAGCTGTGTAGGTCTAATGCATACCTTGTATCAGATCTGAGGAGAAGAACATGCACGCTGACCCTGAGCCACAGATTGAAAGCTCAAGTTACAGTATTTTGATAATTTCCTCATAGCTCTCAGTCTGTTCCCAAAACGACCTCTTGTACCAGGGCACCAGTGGTAGGAATGGTTCAGAGCACTCTGTATGTGTGGTGTATAGACCGTATCATTGATAAAAAACAAAAACAATGCTTGACAATTGCTTTCTATTTCGTTTCCAAACTACTTCTACGACAGAAGGAATGTTAAAACGGAAACTTGTGGGGGACACTAGTAATCGACCTGTCTTGAAACAGTCTACAGTATATCTCGCCAAAACGCTGCACTTAAACAGCTCCTGAGAGCAGGGCATTCCTACCTAATCGGCACACCAAAGTGGTTTTGGCGAATGTGCCGGCAGCACCACAGTGGCAGTGGAGCTGTGTGTTGTGATCTCAAGGTGATCCAGCTCATTAAGCCGACCCAGAGAGAAGAGCGGCACAGCGCTTCTACCACATCGCTCCAAAATTCCCTATCAAAGCGTTTCTCATCTCACTCCATGCCATCATATTTTTATTTTGCAATTTTCCAATTTTCCTTTTATAGGTTTTTAGGAAATATCATTCTTCTATGAAAATATCAAAGGCCGACAATGGCATGCGTCGGGGAGTTGGACATTAATTTTTTATAAAGTCCAATAGAATGTTAATAAATTCTTTTCATGTGACTCCTTTTATGAGAAGGTAATGTTTCTATTCTCACTTGGGCGATGCCAATTTAATGTGTTTCCATCAGGTTTTCATCGTGCCTCGTTATGTCAAATAGTTCCTCAATGACATCAAAGGTAAGACGAATGATGATTGCAAGAGGCCATCTTATCAGAGTCCTCCCTTTCTCCCTTGTGCTGGACATTGACATAATAACAGACCTCCTCACAGCTAATTAATAACATCTGAGTAAAGCATGGGTTCATGTAACTGGGAAGAAGTGGGGGAGGGAAAGTTACTGACATTGCCCTCGGCCCCAACACAATGAAATGACCCGTAGAGTTAAAATAAGGGCAGCAATTTAGCCAGCCCTTAATGTGGACCATGCCTCCCCCACTAATGCTTTCATTTTTAGTAAATGGTGTGTGTGTGTGTGTGTGTGTGGAGGCGGGTTGAAATGTGTGTGTGTGTGTGTGTGGGGGGGGGGGGGGTGGTTGTAAGGTCAGAGTGTTATATTCTCAACACCAAGGTCAGACGTTCAGCTAACTAGGCCCCCGCCCACCCAGCCTTGCCCAGTGTTATTGTGCTGGGGCACATGCTAATGCTAACCTTGGGATTAGCCTTTTAGCCTTGTAGCCCTGACTTCATCAAACAGAGCTGTCGGCTCTCCCAGGGAGAGCAAAGGGTAGTCATATTGCCTAGCTTGGCTCTTACAGGCCTGCTGACACACTATGGCATTTAGACTGAAGTAATAAGAGTTATTGCTATTAAAATGTTTTTTGCTACAGAAGAGGCAACATGCAATCTCTTTATTGTTTACATACTAGAGCAGCAAACTATTTGAATGGAGGTAACCGCAGGAGACCTGAACTGCAGTTAAAGTTGAGTCTCACTTTAATCCAACATTTGGCCTTTTAAAAATGTTAGCTCATGAATTACACATTACTTAATCTGTTTTTTAAATAATGTATCCCACCAATTATAATTGTTTGTAATCCAGCAACCAGTCTGCCATTTAGCCAACCCACAGTGATGGACTAACAAACTATCTGTTGTGGGTGGAACCGATTAATTTGTGGAGTTTGGGAAGTGTCCTGTAAACACAATCTAGCCCTCCATCCCTGGTGAATTGACGGTCTCTGGCCATTCCAAAGCCCCTGATGTTTACTCTCTCTCTCTCTCTCTCACAAACACACATACACACGCAAACACACAAACAGTTCTCTATAAGCATTCTGAAAAAAAAGCGACAGCCTGGCTGCGAAATAGTTTTTGTTGCATTTCCATCGCATTTCTCAATTTTCACTGTACTCCATCCAATGTAAACACAAAGGACAACTGTCATGTTAAAATGAGGAAGAAAAAAAATGGACTGGAGGACTTTTTGATTCAACTCGTCTGCCCTGCTTTCCTTTTAATACCCTGCCATGAAATCCTGGAACTGCATAAGAAAGGGAGCTTTAGTCAAAAAGATCAAGTGTGTAACGATTTAACAGATGGAATGCTGACTAAATGAGCAGCCAATGGATGGAGATTATTAATACCATTACTAGCAGCAAGGAATATTTTGCAAAGTGCAAGGAAAATAAACGGTGGAAAAATCTTTAAAATGATGATATTTAAATGTGTAAATTCCTTCCTAAGCTAGCATGCATATTTGAGCTTGTATCAGTTCTTACTTAGGCTACTGGTAATCTCATTACAGTTGGAATGCTGAAGAAAAGCAGCAAGATTTTTTCAACTGTGGAAAAAGAAAAACAATATTGATACAAGTACATAAACAAAACAAACACACACACACACACACACACACACACACACACAATATTGCATCTGAGAGGAACCTATCTTAGGTAAAAATTACAGTAGCTTGTGGCAATTCCTCACGAGTGCTTTCACACAACAGAAGTCTGCAGTGTGGCAATATATAGTAGCAGGAAGTCTGGAGGTTATATATGGTCGAACTGCTCTGTTACATGATTGATACTTGCAGTTTATGTTCCAGAAACTCTGAGCGCTGGCTTGAGTTATGTCAGTGTTTCATCTTATCAGGCATGCCTGTCAGAGTACAGTCATAAATAACTCTGAAAAATGGTGGCGCAGGTCGAACCCTGCTCTTGAATTCGATCTACCGGTGCTGCCACTGCAGAGGGACAGAATCAGATGAGCTTTCATGTACAGAACAGGCAGTACGATGTGTGCACATGCATGTAAACTTTTAGCTCTGTGAATCCAGGAAAAAAAAAATTCTCATGGTATTTGTGAGCAGGTATGCCTTCATGTGAGGGCATTTGTGTGTGTGCCTGAGTTTGTGTGTGTATGTGTGCATCTTTGGAAACTGAGCCTCTTGTATCCAAGTGTGTGTGTGCCTGTGTGATGAAAAGTTCTTCCTTGTGTGTGTGTGTGTGAGAGAGAGTGTGTGTGTTTTGTGCTCTGGTCATGATTTATTCTCTGAGCTCTCCCATTCAGCGGCGTTCTATGGAGTCAGCAGGCGTAATATTAGCCACCGCTGTCGCTTCCGCTAAAGACCTCACCTTTATCTGCATGCGCACCTGTGCCACAGTGTCCACCCGGTGCCGGCCACGGCGGAGACTGAGCGAGGCGCACAGGTGTGCCGGAGAGATGCGGGACGCTGTCATCATCGGGCAGCAGGATAGAGAGAGGCAGAAGAGTGGGAGATGAGAGAGAGAGAGAGAGAGAGGAGAGAGCATGCAGGGAGGGGGTTGCCGGGGCTAGATGTGTTCATCCCCCCTAAATGTTTTTTTTTCGGATGCCTCTGGAGATGTAGGAGCTTAAGCCGCTTTAGGAGGGAGGGTGTGAAAAGAAGATGCACGAGGGGTGGAGAAAGTGAGGAGGGAAAGAGAGAGAAAAAAAGAGAAAGGCAGAGAAAAACAAAGGGGTGAAAAAAGACATGCAGTGCAAGAAACGTGGAGAAAGAGAGACACCAAGGATAACAGGAGAGCCACAGAGACAGAATGCAAGAGGAGGAGTGAGATAGAGTGAGACTAGGAGAGGAAAGCAGAAGAGGAGAAAGCACAGGGAGAGAGATAGAAAGAAGACAGGAAGGAGGATCGGAAGAGGAGGATAGAGGAAGGGATAGAGAGAGGGAGAGCTCTGTGGCTGGATCTCAATGGGAGGTAAAGCCCAATCATTTATAAAAGGTAAATGCTGTCAGGATGCGGGGAGTTTAAATGCGCCGCGCCGCAGGTGTGATTTATGGATGGGCTGCGGGGTTATAAATCACACGCCTTTGTTTCCAGGGCCTGGCTACCGCATCAAGCCCAGCCTAGCTCTCTCTCTCTCTTTCTTCCTCCCTCTCTCTCTCAGCCCTGTAGTCACAGGCCTTAGGCACTGCAGCACCATACCGATAGAGTCACTGCATTACAATAAAGAAATGTACTGGTCCAGGAACATCCCTGATGAATGGCAATGCAGAGAGCAAGAGAGAGAGAGGACCTTGTTGAGGGTTATGGTGCAGCGCACTGACCTGCTCTTCAGTCGGCAGGTTTGACCATCCACGGTCACGGACACAGACCCTGGGTCAGTAGACACGTGTGCAGTGCATCACACTGAAACAGTGTCAATGCCAAGCCCCTTCACAGGCTCACATAACTGTAGCAGATCCATTGTCTCTCCCAAACTTATGGTCCTATAAAAGAAATAATACCCATTGCCATTTAAGAGACCAGACAAGATGTTTCAATGAGCATAAGGGTTACGTACCCATAATGGATTGCAGAACTGCATAATGTGTATGACCTGTATGAATAATGGCCGCATTTTCTCGGCAAACTGTGATTTTATATCAAAGCCCATTGTTCGCTTCTGAATGCTCGCTGGCTAAATCCTACTGCAGGACTCGCCTACTTGATTCACAATGTGAATGACGCAAGGCTCCAGTGTTGCTCGAAACAGTCGACCACAGAATCATTGACTCACTTAAGTGACATAATAAGCTCCCCTCTGGCAGGGCCTTCTGTCTCCAACTCGTCCTCCTCGACCAGTGTCCGACCGGGCGCGTCACTCTCCCGTGGTGCCTAACGAGCCTGGTCGAGACACTGCCAGCGTTGAGGCAGCGGTGGCGCGCGTGGGCGGATGTGCGTCAGCGCTAGGTCACGCTTTCCTTGTCATGCATATGACAGACGCATTGCTGGCATTCTCCGTGCGGCGACGGAAAAGAAGGGGGCCCTTCTCTTCTTCGCTCTTCTTCTATTCTCCTATTCTCTCAGCTTTTTTTTCCCCTGCTCTCCAGCCCCTGCAATCCGTTCAGTGTGTGTGTCTCGAGTTGATGGAGGACGCTGCGTGTTTTCCAAGACCTCGGCTATGCGCTACCCATTCACGGGCACTCACACTCACTCTGCTGTAATGGTGTGAGGTCCTTCAGGGTGAATTCGGCCGTGAGGGCCCAACACACTCGCTGCTTTGTTCTGTCTCTTCTGATGGAACACAGGGTCTCTGGCCCCCACTCGCTCAGCTCAACCTGATGGCCGTGGCACTGTGCTCACCCCTTGTCAGGCGCTCATCTTTTCATTCTTAGTTTGCTAAAGGATGCATGAAACAGTCCATTGAATGGTGGCGGCTTGGCAAATTCCTTAAATCACATGCACATGAAATGCATATAGTTTACCATATACAACATGTCTTAGGGCATTATGTGTGTGTGTGTGTGTGTGTGTGTGTGTGTTGGGGGGGGGGTGCTGTGAATGTGATGTCATGCTGACAAATGCAATCATGAAACACTCTATTGATTGGAATAAGCCTATAAATCCCTCCTACACAAGAGATTTTGTGTACAATTTGTGTACCATGATCTATATGTACATACTCTATACATACATACATACATACATGTAAATATATGTAAAGCATGTATGAAATGGAGGATGTCACAGTCACAGGAATTCTTAGATCTGAACTCAATCCTCAATCCTAAATCCAGAGATAATAACCTTGGCAACATGTGTGGTATTAGTTGGTCAAAAGAGGAGAGTGCTGACAGAGAGAAGCGGTGAAGAGGGCTCACTCGCTCACAAAACCACAGGCACACCACTCTCCTCTCCTCTCCTCTTAGCACAGCGCCACACCACACAGGCATCCAGACGGCCTCCATGTTGTAGCAGCGCCTTATCTCTGATAGTGGTTTTAACACTCACCTCCCTCCCCAAGCGTCTCAGACATACTCATGACTGGAGGCACAGGGGGAGGGTGTGTGTGTGTGTGTGTATGTGTGTGTGTGTGTTTGTGTGGCTGGGGTGAAAGAGAGTGGCGAGACCTCGATAAGCCAGCAGCCGCCCTCTCCTGTCTTCTCTTGTCTGTAGTGTGTGTTGTCTCTCACATGCCTGCCTTAATGAGGCCGTCTCTCTCTCCTTCCCTCTCTCTTTTTCCATCTCTTTCACTCCCCCCTCTCCCTTTTTCTCCCCCTCTCCATCCCTCTCTCTTATTCCATCTCTTTCTCTCTCTTCCCCTCTATCTCTGCGGTCGCGGCACCCCTTCTGATGTCCCTAATCCCATCAGTGTGTCTCTCCTCCAGATGAGATGCGCCTTTCAAGTGCCGCTCAAGGTCGCCTGGCGCCCAGGGTCTTGGGGTCATGCGGCCCCCGTGACCTGGATGCGTGCGGCCCCGGGGGCCGCTGAAAAAGGTCCGGACCTCTGCTGAGGGGTGTCACATGCTCATTTGTCCCCGCCGACGGCCACAGACAGGGAGGACTGGCTTGTTCCTCATTCTCCAGCTCATCCACTCTCTACTATTGCAGTGAACAATGCTAACAGTGCATACTGTAATAAAGGAGAGTGAATTTTTGTAATGTCGAATTGCAAAAATGTAACGCATTGTAAAAATTACATCAGCACACCATTTTCGTTTTCTTTTTTTTTTTGTCCCTGTAGCGTGTCATGTGAGGTTATGGTGATGCAAGACTGGGAAGCTTGTGAAGTGCAGCTCGAGACTTGTTCAGAGACTTATGCTCTTGTGTAAACACAATATCCCAGATGAGGGGGTGTGGGGTGTGGGGTGTGGGGGCCCCCTACACACTCTCATATTTTTATTCATGGTAAACAGCGGGAGCTCAGCAGACCGGCGCTCGCTCACACGTGGGGCCCCGGCAAAAATGGAGCTGTAACAGCGCCGACAACTCGATTCGCCGGCGATTCTCTGATTTCCCAGCGGGCCTCAACTCTGCCCTTCACAACAGTGTTTGAAATTCCGCCGAGAGGCCATTAATGCATGGGCTGCCAGGCTGATCCATATGTATAGTCAATGTTTCTCCCTGTGTGGATATTGGCTCCTACCTTTCTTTCTATCCCTCTCTTTTCTTTTAGGGTCTTTCTCCTCTTTTCTCCCTTTCTTCCTCCATTTCTATCAACAAGATGGCTGGCTGGGCAGACAAATAATGAGGAAATACCTCTTCCTGCTGGGAAAGAAGTATAGACAAAGCGGCAGCACAATTACTGTACCTTGCACATGTGGATTTTTTTTCCCCACTATTGTCGCAGTGTTTGAGTTTTGCTATTGTGTGTGTATGTCACTGCACCTTCGAAATGAGAGCTCTCACATCACACAGCCCCTCTGTGAAATCCTCTTCCTCCTCCTTGAACCCCCCCTCCACCACAGCCACCCACACACACACACACACACACACACACACACACACACCTCCTGTGCTCCGCTCACCACTGTGTCGTGTCTTGAGTCGTGTTTCCCTCTCTGCCGCTGTCAAGGCTCCCTGCCACAGAGGCGGGAAATGAGCGTTTGACGTGACAAGCCTCTGGTTGTTTCCTGTACCCCCCCCCACACACACACACATACACACACAGACACATACACACACCCCCGTTCCTACCGCCTGCCAGCCTGCTTGTCTGTCAGTCAGTCAGGTAGCGGTACGCTGGGGAACAGAGTCTCTGCTGTGGCGGCCGGCGGCGCTCGCTACGACATAATGATGGCTTCGTGTTCACACCGCACAGGCTCTAATTGGCACCCCGTATTAGCGGGCTGAACAGTGTCTAGACAGTGTAATTAAGGAACCATCCTCCAAAATGGGCATAAATACTATTAACCTCGCCATACTGAAGCAGGACACTGCTGCTGGGGCCCTGGGACGAATCTGCGAACCACTGCCTCCCCCTGCTCTGTTTCTGAGGTCTAGACTCAGACTACCCCTCAGCATTCATTTACTAAAGATGACCTCTGGTTTTTTTTCTGCTGCCATTTTATCTTGTGTATGTGTCTATGTGTGTGTGTGTGTGTGTGTGTGTGTTCCTTCTGGTGAAATCCCGGCATTCATAGCGGCACATTCCCCCCACCTCCTCCGCATGTAAAATGATGGCGCTCGTTTAATGTGGTGTGGCGTGTGACTCACATGCCTAGCCAGCAGGGCATCTTTCATCAGGACCACTTATTTACAGCCATTTTTTGGGGAGCCCCAGTTAATATTAAAAATGCATGCATGCACAGAGATAAAGTGGAGCAGGAAACACAGAGAGAGAGAGAGAGACAGAGAGAGAGAGAGACCCTGTCTGTGTGAGATAGCAGCCCTGCTGCTTGAGTCTAGGCCCCCTCATTGTTTCGATTTAGCCCTGTGCATGACGCTAAGTCATTTTCTGGAACAAATTATGTATCTAACTCATGTCACAATATATCAGTCACATTACGGCACATGATGAGGCTGGGCCACTCCGGGAGGAGGAGACCAATGGGAGTCAGGTCAGCTCCTCTCATCCTGAAACCAAGCAGAAAATTTAATTATTGCCTTAGCTTAGGGAAGGTGGCTTGGGGGGGGGGGGTATGTAGGACTGAGAAGGGAGTGAGTGAGGGGGGAGTGTAGGGCGATGGAATGCACCCTCTCATTTTAACAAGACGTTCCTGCCTCCAGTCATGCCATCCTAACTGCATTGCGACAGAGAGGAAGCCTCTTCTTCTTCTCTTCTCTCTTCCCTCTCTCTCTCGCTCTCTTTCTTCAGAGCCTCAGGGAAAGAACAGAGATATTTTTTACCTCACCGTGACCACTGAAATGCTCAGAGCCTGATAGCGTGGTTTTGATCGACACAGAAAAATCTTGCCCGGTCCCCCATAAAAAAAAAAAAAAAAGGATTGAGCATTTTGTTTGATTTCACACCAAAAACCAAACTCGCACAGCGCCTATTCTGTGTGAACAAAGCAAGTCCAATCAAACGAAGACGCTGCCTTGTATCCACTCTTTGTAATTTCTGACAAGTATTTGTTTTTATTTTTCTTTTAATTCTATGGAAAAAAACCTGTTTCACTTTGAACTCACAAGTGGGGATGTGGGTGCTTTGAAGATTTTAAGCAGGAAAGGGAATCAATAGAGACAACATGGGCTGAAGCGAAATTAATGACTTCAAAAAGTCTTTTGAGACAAAGTGAGTAGATAAAATCAATTTTGGATTTGAATCCGCACTTTTGAAAGGCACACACAGAGTTGCATCAGTACTCAGGGTCTTGGGAAGACACACTCTGCGTGTCGCCACAAGATGCACATCCTAGCATCGGGTGCCTTTCACAGAATGAATGACAATGGGTGCAATGTTAGAGATGAGGGCAGCTGACAGGAAAATCCATTTAAAAACCACTGAAAGAATTTTCCACGTATAAGGTGTGGCAATCAGGTGATAGCTGGCATCCTATTCAAAACATTCCTCAGAGAGTCTTGATATTGTCTATTTCAATATAATCGGATAATTATCAACACTGACTGTGAATCTATTGACCAATACATGTGTATGAATATCCGTACTGTTAATGTATATGATACCAATGGGCACTTTGATAAAGAAAAGCAAATCTATATTTAAATATACTAACACGGTTTGATTTACAGCTCAGCTTTGCAACTGTGTCTGAAAATACATTCATTAAAATATGTTCTTCACTTTGTTAAAATACGTTCCTCACAACAAAGTCACTTTTGCCTCAGACCTTGGAGAGCAGCTGTTTTACCTGTTTATTTCTGAAGGACGTATTTGAGGAGTAGACCAGAACAATGCATATTATGCACCATCTTGTTAAGGGATAAAAATGACAGGGTGACTCTACTGCCAAACTTTTGTGCGAAAACTGTCTAAATATAGCAGAGTGATGTCTGTCTAGAATACAGACAATCCAGCAAAATTGAAACAATAAAAAAAAACAATCTCTACATTTATGTCATTATTTTAATTCATAAATGCTCATTAAATTCAGACCCTTTTCAGTTAACCCCCCCCCTATCTAGGCTGTTGTTATTGTTGCTGTGGGTCCTAAGCGCGCCACCGTCTGTGTCCCGGTGAATCAGACCTTTTGTCTGGTGCTGCCGGCGGCTGTGTGGAATGCGAAGCTCAGGCGCTGACATTCATCTTCCTCAGACGCCGGCTCGGGCCTAATCAACTCTGATTAGTCTGGAACACTCGCGATATCACGGCCGGGCTCCTTCAGATGCCTTCAAAAGCAGTCATTAGCTTGGTGAGACACATCTAATGTTGGTTTCATTTAATTAGAATTTGAATGACTGAATGGCACATTTGAGATATTGCTTTTGTCTTCCTCCACCTCCTCTTAATCTCTAAAGCCATTTTCTTTCCTAATGGCTATACAAGGATATCCATATAATGTGCCCATATATTCATATAACACAAACAGCTATAGTGTATAGCTAATGTTTATGGTAAAAGATGTAAGGTTTTGCATGCAGATTTGCATATAACAATTAACTGCTAGGTAAATAGAAAAACAAATTTGTCTGGTTAAAAATAAGCCATTTTGACACTATTTTAAAACCTAAACATGAAAATGGAAATAAAGAGCAACTCCAACACAAATAATTGCCTTATTTCATGCCAGCCAGAATGTAGTCGGCTGTTCCTGTGGTGTGTCAGTGGGAAATCATGATAGCATCTCAGTGAGACGGGGAAAATGGCGCGCCGAGATCTACTCTTTCTCCTGGTTGAGGTCTCTGGTGGTGGATGGTTCTGACGGCTCGGTATTAATAATATCCATCAGGCTCGGAGGGCGAAGGCCCACTCTGACTGGTCAGTCGCGTCTGTCTCCCTCTCGCCCCCCTCACCGCCTCCCTAAACTGCCCCTTAGAACCGCCCTGGCGGCACACCGGGAGCCATCACCTCCACTTAAAACAAAGGATATTCATCAGGGCTGTCTGCCGGAGTGCCACTGAAGGATTCTAGGAGAGCAAATTACGCCCTGAGTGCATGGCTGAAGGTGAGGAAAATAAATGGGTCTGGATGTAATGGTGAGTGCCCCCTGGGTGCTACTCCTGTGGGACGATGAAACACAAGGAAGAGAGAGAGGGAGAGAGAGACAGAGAGAAAGAAAAGGTTACGGTGAATATGTCTGCACTCACGGAACGATTTCACCCCTCTCTAATGGATCCCTTTTTCTCTTTATTTTTTATATCTTTTCTGCTGTTCCTATTTTGGACATCCATCATTCTGCCTTGTCTCTTCTCTCTCTCTCTTTTTTCCCTCGCTCTCTCTTTATCTCACTTTCATTCGCTCCCTCCGTCCTCCTCTCTCTCTCTCTCTTCCTTCACGTCTCAACCTTACACCTACACGGTGCAGATGGTTTCATTTTATAAGAGATAAAACCACATTTGGTTGGAACTGATTAAACAGCGAACAACATCCCCATCTGCCATTTACTCCCATATAAAATTGCTTGGGCAGATGCTGACATCTTTGGAGATGATTGATTCACCTCTGACTGGCTGCAGGGATCCAGCTGCCCGCCGCTGCTACCGTCGCGAAAAGCTGGCCCGCTTTTTACAAGAGCCGACTGCAATCAGCACCGGCCTTGATTGGACTCAGGCAGGTGAGTGCAGAACACTTTAATCATGATCACAAGCCCGGGCCTTGATAATACCCTTCTGTGTGTGTGTGTGTGTGTGTGCATTTGTGTGTGTGCATGCGTGTGTGTATGTGACTGTGCTGTCAATGCTCTGGACAGGGTCAACAGATAACGGTGACCCTGAGGTCTGTAGGCCCTCAAGACATCAGATGGATCTGTGTTTGTCCATCAGCATTAGAATTGCTCCTTTCTCTGACTTTCAAACAGCTTGTGTCAATGGGAACACAAAAGGAAAGGGTGGTGTGGGGGGGGGGCGGTGGGGGGGGGGCGGTGGGGGTTGCCAATCTGGGCTCGGTGGGTAAACAACATGTTTACGACCTGCTCTCCCACTCTTAAACACAAGAAATAATTTGGTCTCTTCACTCCTTATTGCCGATGCATGATAAGCTACCTCAAGGATTTGGTCAACGAGCGCCCCGAATTGTCTTCCCTAAATTCCAATGACGCCCTCAAGATTTTATTGTCATTCTGACACTCATTTACCCAGAGTTTTATGACGCTCCCTCAGAGGAAGGACCGTCTCCTCCTGTAAACGCACTCTGAATCATGACTTGTAAACACTCAAGCGTTTTAAAGATCCTCTCCTTAAACGCATGAGTACCAATCAAAGGCGGAGGACGGACGAGCAGAGGAGGCAGAGTGTTTGAGCACAAATATCGTAAAACTGCTGAGTTGCTCTCTTCTAAGCAATCAGTAATCGGTCGCAGCTCATATACCCGTTCTGATGAAAGCCAGAGCCTGAAGTGCTGAAAAAGAAATTGACAAAGAGAGAGGGTGAGAGGAGGAGAGCAAGGGATAGAGAGAGGAAGAGGAGGAGAGATGCCGGGGGAAGAGAGGGCGAGCCTGTGAGATGTAGTCTGCATGTGTGTGTGTGAGAGTGTATATGAGAGCAAGTCAGAATAAAAAGACAGAAAATGAAAGAGATGGATTTCACCTTGAAACCCATGTGTATATGTGTGTGTGTGTGTGTGTGTGTGTGTGTGTAAGACAGAGAGTGTAGGAGGCAGAGAGGCAGAGATCAGCCCGTGGAGGATTGGTCTCACGAGTGGCGTCTCCGGCAGCCTTGCGTGGGACTCAACATGATCCTCCTGCCAGGCTTTGCTTTTAATGGCAGTGGAGGGAGAGAGAGAGAGAAAAAAAAGACAATCCCCTAGCCTGCCTTTCTGAAACAACCTCAACCTAGATTCTGTATTCTGACGAGCTGAACAGGCCAGAAACCATCAGAGTTTGAGAGAACAATATCTCCTCTCATCCCAAGTTTCAATGGCAACCTTGAGTGAAGTTCAGGACGTGAGCAGGGCTCCCGCTCACTCACGCGGTGTGACTGATGTGGCTAACAAAGCCTCTCAAGTGCTTGTCAGTCAAGACTTCACCCTCACTGAGCCCGCCTTAACTAAAACAACCAAAACAACCTTATCTCCAACCGAGGTTATTTGTTAAGGTACCCTATCAAGTCAACTTAAATTTGCATATTAATTGGATTTGCATCCTCTCCTTTAAGGTGTCATTGTGTGCCTCTGTGTGTGTGTTGTGTGCATCTTTTTACCTGTGTGTGTGTGTGTGTGTGTGTGTGTGCATGTGTCTATATGTGCGTGTGTGTGTGTTTAAAAAAAGCTGAATGTCCGCAGGGAGCTCACCTGCTCTGAGAGAACAGAGATCTGATTTTGGCAGGGAAATTGCTTTAAGTTGAGGAATAATCGCATGAGAAACCCACACGTATCGGCCCACACATCTCCCTGCCTGCAGTGCCGCAGGGCAGAGCAGGGCGGCACACAAACCCAACGTGCCTCGTTGCACTGCATACATGGGTGCTTATGCACACACACACACACACACACACACACACACTCACACTTGCACACACACTCACTCACCCACACTGAGCTGTAAGTCTCACTATCAATACATATTAGATTGTTTCCTGGTCCTCTTCCTTTTTCCGCCTTGACTGCAGTAGTCAGACTCTGCACCACTCTGGTTCATTACACAAATACTGACATTATGTCCCTATATGTGGCTGAGCAGAGTCTGTGATTGTATTGATGTCACTGATAAAACCACCATCCCATTTCTCTGTGAAATGCCATCTTCCGCATCTCAGGTTTAAAAAGAAAAAAAAAGTAATTTCGTGGTGAAATTACTAGTGATGGTGAAACGTCTGAGGAGACCTGATATGCACTGTTGGTTTTTTTATTCTTTATTCTTTGCTATGGCATGCTACTCTTGTGGTGTTGGGGGCTTTTATGTGTAAAGTAAACGGGGAGAAATCGATTTCATACCTCAACCTTACTGTACACTCGCTCATTTTCACGGAGCGTTATCTCATCAAGATGCTGTTGTTGATAAAAACCCCTGTGTTTACCCGATCCCTAATAGAAAGCTATCTTATCCCCATTTGATTTATAAGATGGTGATGCTCATTGTGTCTGCATGTAACTCCTGAATATTAGTTGCAAACAGATATGACATGTGGGCTGCCGAGTGAGAAAGAAGACAAGGAGTACAGAGACGAAAAAATTGGAGAAAAAAAATCTAGGACGCGTTTGAAGGCGTTTTTTTTTTTCTCCCTTTTTCCAATACTGCCCTGGCAGCCGTCACGGCGCAAAGATCCCCAGCGTCCTTGGCGTCTCAGAAAGCAGTGAATTTTTAGACTCCCTTTGCCGGCAGGTACTTTTAATTGGTCCAGGCACCTCCAACACGTCCCTCCCATCCCACCCCACCCCGCCATCCCCCGCCAAGGGCTGCTCTTGCAGGCAGATGAGGCGGGTGCGATGACGGCTTTTCCAGGGGTGGCGCGGTCTCATCCGGCCTTGTGTTGATTGACCAGCGATGTCTCACCCTCGCCACACACATACACCCACCCACACACACACATACACACACACACTGCCATATTGCCCCCCTTCTCCATTATGCCTGGATAATAAGTGAGAAGAGCCCAGGAATAGCACCGAACGGCTTCTCATTACTGCTCTGTGAGATGCAGAGGACTGAGGCTAGCCCCCCCGCCCCACACACACACCTCATCTTCACACACAACCTCTCCACCGAGCCACCCCAGGGACTCCAGCCCCATCCTATCAGAATAACCCTCGCACTCATTCTCTTCTTCTCTGCCTCCGTGACCCGCCATTCTTTCACACATCTTAAGAGCCTACAGCACCAGGAGACTGCTATGGAGGTGAGGAGGGAGGTGGTGGATATGGGTATGTGGGAGGGTAGGGGGTGGGTGCTGGAGGAAGACAATGATGGAGCTCAGGGAGGGAAGTGAAGGAAGAGAGTGGGGGGGTGGAGGGGGGGGTGGAAAGAGGGAGGTGGAAGAGGAGGAGGAGGCACGTGACCAAGCACAGGGAAAACGCCTCTCCTAGAGATGCAATTAAGTTAAATGGGATTAAGCCTATCACATTTCAGCCAGCTCAGGCCTCACTGCCACCTGGGAGCAGGGGGGGTGGGGCCTGTGTTGCCGTGGAGCTACAGACATCACCCCCCACCGCAACCCCGACTCTCCCTGGCCCCCCCAAACTCCCTTAACACTGGCTCACTCAATAAACTGGGTCCATACAACAAAAATGCAGAGAATGTCACTACCAACAAGGTCAGTGGGGGTGTGGGGTAGCAGTCCTCTTTGCAGTACCACGCCTAATAGCATCAGCCTCCACTGTCAGCACTGGTGCTGGATAAAAGCCTTTGCTGTATTTATAAATCACAGCAAAATTGGGTCCACAGCTTACGTGTCGTCACTGTTGATTTAGGTCCAGTAAGAGATTAATATCAGCGGGGCTCCGCCACTGATAAGTGCTGACATTTCCTGATGTTGTCTTGGGACAGCGTTGATTGGAAGGTATGCGGCGGCTGCTTCCTGCCGTAAATGTCAACATAAACAAAAGCAGAGGCGGCTGACATTTTCACACCATGTGATTTTCAGTGTACGGCAGAGGTGCACACGTCACCCTTCTCTGCTCCTCTCCTCTCTCCCCTGTGGCCATGGATGGAGTAAGAGAAGAGAGAGGAAAGAGGAAAGAGAGGGAAAAAAAAACGAGTAGAGGAGAGATGCAGTGGCGTTGCGTCTGATGGAACAGAACTAATGGTGTTCTGGAATGGCCTTTTCTGAAATGAAGGAGCGCCCAGCTGAGATAATCCATCAGCGCGACGCCTTCTTCCATACATCTGCGTCAGTGTCGGTATCTCATTGCCTTTTGCAATTTTCTCATGGCCGTGTTGGGAGACCCCCCCCAGGCCATAATGAAGTTGTATAAATAATTCAACTGCCAACAATGGTGGGTAATGAAGAGTGTCTGTGTCCTAAATTTTGCATTGAATGCTAAAGTGGTGCCACATGTGTGTGTGTGTGTGTGTGTGTGTGTATATTGAGATTATTGCCTTGATGGACATGCAAAAAAAGCACAGGCTAGCACACTGTGGATATCAAGCACCCAACACAGGAATAAGGAATATGTTTGAAAGCCTCACTGTATGAAGAGAGTATTTTGTATGTACATAATTTACCCCTTAGTGTTTCCTTTAGTCACTGGATTGCATTGTCCTTCTTCATTACTCAAAGCTAGGCTGAGATGCTACATTAGCTAAAAGCTTTGGAGTGGTGTTGATGTAGCAATTGCAGCTTAGCTCACAGGGCCTTATTAGCATTAACATCTGAATTGCTAACTAGCTAGTTTGCTAATCTTGCAATTTTAATGGTGAAATTTGTGGCCCCTTTTCGTATTAATCTAATTGGATTTACCTATTCCCCGCTTCTCTAGATTGTTAAGAAATTTGAAATAGATGCTATATATCAGCAGTGAGCAGTGCAGATGCAAACACTACCGTAATTCATCTTAATTGCATTAAGGAAATGTGCATTGCAGACAAACTGGACCACAGTAATGCAATTAGAGTGGCCTTTTGCAAAAATGGCAGAGATGGAGAGAAAAAAAAATCTAAAAAGATAAATGTAGCCAGTGTGCATTCAGTCTCACAACAGTGTGTTTTGAACGCATGTGGAACATGAATTCCTTCTCCCAATGTCTCCTGGTGCTCCCATAGTCATGGGTGCATTCATCACATTGAACACTCTCTCTCTTTCTTTCTCTCTTTCCTTCTCTTTCTCTGTCTCACCTCTTGTCATTTCTGGTGCCAGCTGTGTTGGGACAGGACGGTCTGGTTCCCACACTGGGGCCACTGTCATTGTTTCCGGCCACGGGTAAACACAGCCGCCTGCTCCTCCTTTTCCTCTCCTCTCTGCTCGCTGTCTACAGCTGTTCAAATGCAACGTCTCCTCACTGCACATCTCTTTACTGACTCCCATTCACCTCTCGCCTGAGTCCCATGGCTCTTAATAACGCTCTGGCCATGGGAACAGAACAACCATCTTTGGTGTAGTGTCTGTCTGTCTATGTGTGTGTGTCTGTGTGTGTGTGTGTGTGTGTGTGTGTGTGTGTGTGTGTGTGTGTGTGTGTGTGCATAAAAGAACACAGGTTTTTAAACCCTGTTTGTGTGTGTGTGTGTGTGTGTGTGTGTGTGTGTGTGTGTGTGTGTGTTCATCTTTTATATGTGTGTCCATAGGCAGTATGTAATAGTAGACTTTGTGTGTGGTGGTGCATGAATGCGCTGTGCAGACACATACAGGCCTGCTGTTATGTGTGTGTATTTGTGTGTCAGACCACACAATTGTGTGTGGTGATTACTGTAAAGATTATTTTTCTTCCTTTATTACTCAAGGCCCTCAATTTAGTGAGTAATATATTTATTTACTTTTATACGCATTTGTGTGTACACCTGTGTGTGTGTGTGTGTGTGTATATAAGTGTACATTAGTTTTCCAATGTATCATTGTGTGTGTGTGCATGTGTGTGAGTGCACGTTTTCAAATGTACTGTTTTATATTTACTGACTAACTGTGTTATGAGTTTGTGTGCATGGATACTGAAGTAAACCAAAACCTTGTATGTGTGCATGTAGGTGAGTGTACGTGTGTGTATGTGTACGTACATCAATGTGAGTGTGTGCACGCACACGCCTGTGTGTGTGTGTGTCTGTGTGTGTGTAGCCAGTGCTGCATGAACAAAGATTATTTCCTTTTCTTTGCAGGCACATCTCATTAAATAATGTGGGTAGAACAAAGGCCCCGTTTGCCTCATGCATTATTTATTCCTCTATTTATTTGTGGGCATCCATATACAGTATTTATTACTGTGATTTTAGTGTGTGTGTGAATGTGCATGTATGCATTAGCGTAGACTGCACTATGTGTACATGTGTAGGCAACTTTGTGTCTGTGTGAGTGTGTGCGAGAGAGAAAGAGAGAAAGAGTGTGTACCTGTGTATGTGTGTGTGTGAGAGAGAGGGAGAGAGAGTGTGAGAGAGAGTGTCTATTTGTGTGCATTGGTGCACAGATAGCATTGTCAGTGCTGCATGAGCAAAGATTATTTTCTTTCCTGTGCAGGCACATCTCATTAAGGAGTGTGGAGAACAAAGGCTCTGCATTTGTTACCACTATTCGCTCACAGTGTGAATCCTGATATGCTGTTCTTAAGGCTGTCTGCCCTCTGTGTGTGTGTATGTACAGTATGTGCACGCAGGCGGGCGTACGTGCGTGCAGTTAAATCTGTGTGGGTGTCTTTGTTCATTTAATAATTTTAATTATCTTATTTTATAACTGTACATTCAGGTAATTGTTTTTTTTTCCTCATTTTTCAAAAAGCGCTGCCACTCTTGGGGACAGACCATTTAAAATAGCCCAGGGATGTGAAAATGAGTGTGTGTGTGTGTATGTGTGTGCGTGTGTATGTGTGTGCATTCATGAGTGTGTGTTCTGAGGCGGAGGTGGCGGAGTGTGTGGCAAGTAGGTGGCAAGGGAGAAGTGTGATAGTTTGTCATTGCAGGCAAATGAACGTCTTAGTGCGACTGGATGTCTCTTAATGATGAGGAATTAAAAACCTGGTGAGGGCCGCAGCGAGGGGACAATACACCTCCGACGGCGAGGCCACAGGCCCGAGACCGCACGGAACTGCGATACGATACGGGCCATTAATTATTGAATCTGCTGACGCCGAGACAAATGGCATTGTCCTAGGCCCTCATCTCACCCAGTGACTTCCACACACACTGGCAGTCCAGACACTCAGCACATCTGAGCAAGAGGGAGGGAAAAAAAACAGGATCAGCTATAGCCTTCAGATATGCTGTTCTGCACAACATAGGGTTACACAGCTGCACCACCACTCAACCTCAGTGCTGTATATTAGTTCTGAATTGATTTAACATTATCCAGCGAGCATTTGTTATAAGCAAGACAATATTTGTTATCATTATGAACTTTACTTTTAATATTGAATGTTAAACACATTTGATTCTCACACTGTTTCAGATAATGCATTTTCTTTTGGTTGTGTTAGTAATGTACCAGCTATGCCTTTAGTTCACGTGTAGTTTGAAAATACAGGACAAGCTCTTTCATTAATTAATTGTGTGTACACAGCCAATATATCCCTTAAGATTATTTTTCCTGTGTTAAAAAAAAAAATCTGACTTTAATCCAGAGGTGTTCATCGTGGGATGCTTAAGCAGCTGATGCAGAGGTGTGGTAATGTTAACATGCTGCTACTCACTTCTTGTTTATTTTTCTTTTCTTCCTTCTTCTCTTTTCTGTTCTTCTTTGCTCAGGAGCAGCTGGCGCTTTGCAGACGGGTGGCATGAGAAGAAAGACAGAGAGAGCATTTTTTTATGCGGCTGGACAGCGCACAATCTGTGAATTTTTTTTTCCTTCTTTCCCCATGATGGTCAGGCTGGGTGCAGTTCGCCTGCTCCTCGCCCCAGAACACCTGCACATTCTCATCGGAGCCGTCAAGAGTGGAGCCAGGATGCTCGGTGGGCTCCGGCGCTCTGAAATTGTTTCATGCCTCCCACCAGCTAAATCATCAAAATATTTACGACAGGTTTCTTAAAATACTCTCCGCTTAAGCCATTTCCCCCCTTGCACAAGCCTCAAGGTGTTCTTCAAGAAGGATGCAGTTTGACTGTATGTGGTTGGACTTACTACTCCCCAACACACAGACACAGACACACACACAGACACACCCACACATACTCAGACACACACACAGAGGCACTGACACAACTTGCACACAAAAAATGCTAATTTTATTTAATGAAATGCAGACATATTTTATTTATTGTTATCCATCATAATTTATTTAACCAATATGTGTTTTAAGGAGGGTCTGGTTATGCTTTCGCTTCGTTTAACATTGTGTCAAATCTTTAACATGTTAGTCCACTGGGCAAGAGGTGGTTCTGAATTCAGGAGATACTTCAAAAGAAGATAACTCTCCATGTATGGCAATGTTTTCCTTTCATAAGTCGATATATAAATGTTCATGCTTAATAGGGATTTGGATGGGTAACAGTTGAGCAAGCTGACTTAATTATGTGTAGTGCACATAAACAGACCTCAGAACCCTCCCCAATGCTAAATTCTCCAGGACATCTTAAAAGCCTTATGCCTTATTTCTGCTTATTCTGGCTAGTGCATTGGAATGCACCAGCAGTAGATAGAAGGTAGGCTGAATCGGTCTGGGTTATATTAAATGGAGGCTTCCAATCCCGTGGGGGACTAAGTCCAATGACTAAATGAGGCAGTGCAGTGGCCTTTTCATTTTTCACCTTTACAGCATACGTCAGGTCAGCAGGTTCATCTCCTGATGGTACTGATCATAAGTCAAAGTGCATGGCTCTTTGCACAAGTGGTCAATACTGTGTTATTAAGCTTTTTTGCCCTACTGGTAGGCTATCTTGTAGTTGCTTTAATTGCTTTGCTTTCCAGAAGATTCCATCCAAGGTCTTTCATAACTCACAGCATTAAACTGTGAGGTGGGGGTGGCAAAACAATGGCAGGTCTGCATACGGATGGGTTTGCTAATTAAAATGAGGAATATTATTTGTTTTTGCTCAACAAATGAGTCGTCTCCCAAGGCCTGCGTGAGGTGAGAAGTGCACAGGCAAGAGGGGTTTTTTTTTTTCCTTCCCTTCTTTGGCCTCTATTTCTCAAACTCATTCCATCTCCATTCATGGACCCCACACTGAATAAATGTCCCCTTTTTAAAAGTCAAACGGAAGGTTGCGAGTCAATGGAGTAGTTTCTTAATGGATCCCACCTCCTGCTTCCTCCCTTCCATCCCCACACCACCACCACCCCCAGCCCCCTCCCCCTCCCACTCCACTTGTGCGGGGTACACTGTAGCCGGTGACTGTGAAGGAGCAGGAGCCATGCTTCATTTTGAGGTAATGACAGTCCCTGCAGATCTATGCAAATGCCAGCTGCTGCATTGGCTGCCGCTGTAAAAGATGGTAGCAATTAGACCTTGCACTTAAAACAAGGTGAGTCAGGACCTTTTAATGGTGCGCTGTTCCTCAACCCGTGCACACGTGGTGCCTCATATTTTAGCTGGAGAAGCGCCCAGCGAGCGTCGCACATGGAAAACCTCCTCAGGCGTAGCACTGACATTCACTGCCTTTGTCCTGGGAAGTGAAGTTTTTTTTATTTTGTTAATTCATTTGTTTTTCTATGGGTATTATGGTAACATTAAAATAATAAATTAGTAATGGCTAGCCTAATACGAGACAGTACTGCAAAGAGAAAAATAATGCACAATAATGCCTTTGAAAACTTCTACAGTAAATCTATAAAGGTTTAATTCAATTTTAAAACCCCCCAGTGATGACCAAAATACTGGAATACAACAACTGAGTGGATGTGCATAAATAATTGTGCATTCAAGTATATGCACAATTTCTCATTATAATAATAATTAAAAAAAGGGCAAATCAAACCGACTTCATTAGAAGTGAACCTTGTAGCAATCGATTGGAGCACTGGGGTCTCCACACAGTTGAGTGCACCATCAATCTTGGTGCAGATGCCCCTCTCCTCCCAAACAAACCAACCCCCATCAGCCATCAGCACAAGCCTGCTTGCATCTCTCACTCTTCCCCCCAAAGGGCTCTGCAGTCAGTCTCCCATTCCCCAACCCCAGCATACTGCACAGAGGCCTGGAGACTCCAAGGTTATCTGTCTCCTAATGTGTGTGTACCCCCGCTGTGTGTGATTTGTGTGTGTATATGTGTGTGTGTGTGTGTGTGTGTGTCATCTCAGGCCTTGGTGGCCACAGAGACAAACAGACAGTGTTTGCATTGCAGTACCAGCACTCTGGGACCTTGCACTGACAGCCTTGAGGATATGTGGCTGGCCCTGTCATAGGGCCAGTGAGCACCCACCACATCCTCTCCCCAGTCCCCCCACCCCCATCCCCATCCCACCACCACTTACCCAGAGGTCAAGGCTCAGTAAGAGTCAACCCTAACTAAAGGGTCACAAAGGTTCAGAGGCTGTGGTAGAGCACCCAGACACATGGAAAGCAATTAGAAACCCGCACCTGGAAATAGCCTGTCCCTCATAATGTACCCAAGGAGGGGCTGCTTCCTCACTTATGGGCTGTGGCGTATGTATTTGGCTGGAAAGCTGTTATTCAAAGTATAAAGGTAAAACAGACTCACACTCATGGACAGACACACACACACACACACACACACACACACACACTTGCTCTCTAACAATTCCCTCAGTCATGCTCTGTTTTGAATATATGGCTGTCCCTCTGTCTGTGGGCAAAGAATTGGCACCTATTTTGGTCAGGATTTTCATACGCACCTGCTCGAGCTGTTGGACAGTGGAACCAAAGCTGATATTGTCTGTTTCGTTTTTTTTTTTTTTTAACCTTAGCCAACCATTTCCCCTTCTGACACAGAGAGGGTTCTATATTTTCACTCTTTCCCTCTCTCCCCCCACGCACAGAGGATTCACTCAAGCGCTTTGACGGCAGATGTGGAGGTCGCTGGTTTGGGCCTGGTTGTCATTGGGTTCGGTGTTGCAGCTGCGGCACGGTGATATTTTCATGATAAATGACATCCTTTCACCTGGCCAAGGCAAATAGATTATCTTGGCGCTTTTGCATTTGTAATGTGCGGCGCTGGGCGCCTTAATGAGTTGGAGTAAGTGAGCAGTCACCTGCAATATCTGCCCATTCTGCTGGTAATTCTAGTGAAGTGGACATGTTTTCACAATGTCCGAAAACACTTTAAATAAACACGTGTGTCAGCGCTTTCCCTGCTTTTCTACAGAAGTAGTTAATCGTTTTGCAGAAATGCACTCCAGCTTCTCTCTCTCTCCCTTTCTCTCTCTTTCTTTCAAAGTCATTTCCACACTGCTAACATTTGCTCTCTACATTCTGCTCTCTGACCACCCACATTTTACACATAATAACCCTCACATTGTGGTGGTAAAATAATACTGAAAAATATAATAATTTATTTTTACATAGTGAAGAAATCTCCGTATCCATTTCTCTGTAAAGCATCTTACCACAGTTCCACATGGCAGTAGGTAGAAATGATTGATTAAAGCGTGTTTATTTTCTCTGTGAAACTGATGGGAAGAAATAAATCAATGAGAGTAGCCTTTGAATAGTGAGCAGACAAGCCATCTTCTCTCTCTCTCACACTGAAAAAAAACTCTCCTTACACCTGCAAGTCTCTCTTCTTTAATGTGAGTTCTTCATAGACAGCAAAACACAGTTGCCACATCCTCTTGACTTTTATGAAAACACCATAAAATCTACCAGCATTCCTACATGGCATCGGTTTCTGTTTAGCTCGGTTCAGTAAATATTGTTCGTTTCTGTGTGGCCTTCACTCCAAAGCAGCTTGTCGGGAAGAGGGGGAGGTTGTGTCCTGTACTCTGAGATGTCTCAGCCTGGTGGGTATGGAGCTGTGCCCATTTGGTTATCAGCACTTCCATCTAACTCAGTCAGTGGGCATTTGCCCAGGGCTAGTGCCAGCTCTGGTATGTTCTCCCCCGTGCCCTTGTGCCCAGTTCAACCGAGATGGCATCGGGGGTTCTGGGGGTGAGCCTAACCAAGCCTTGGGTTGTCTTTTAGCAAGGATTTGAAGCATGGGGGTAGTTTGGACTGAGCAGCACACATGATTGAACAATGGTTGTGTGAGCAGGGGAGAAGGGGAGGAAGGACAGGGGGAAGGGAGGTGCAGTGCTGGGCCTTCATGCTGACTGACATGCCTCCACCGTCAGCTTGGCAGATCGCTGCGGTAAGCACCATCTATAAGGCGAGAGGAGGAGGGTAGGGAGCCCCTCGAACAAACAAGGCCACTCTTTACTGCCCGTGGAGATGTGGGGCCCAGGCCCCAAACTGCATGGTGAAATAAATACAGAGGAAAAAAAAATATGTGCATTTATTTGTTCTGCTTGGCTGAATTAAAGGGAGCCATCAACCGTCAAACGCAAAGGTCATCATGTGGCCATTCGTTTCGGCGGGGGGAAAATCTCCTGGAGACGATCCAGATCCCTTATTTGAATAAGCAATGGCACAGGGTTACAGGCTCCAACCTTCAGGGGCTCACATGCCTGCGGTGCGATCTCTCAGCTGGGGAAATCGGAGTGCATCGCAAGCGCATCTGAACACCAAGAATGCATTATGCCTCCCCCTCTTATTAGCATGCACGTTTGTATGAACACATGCACACACGCAACCCATTTCAATTTCCCATCGCATTTTAGATTCAATGCATCCTAATATTTTGCGATAGCTCTCGTTCTCTTTCCCCCTTTAGAATTTTGTTTGCCAGTGAATTTCGAATGCGAATGCCTGTGGCATGTGAAGTGTGATGCTGTGATAAGAAACAATAGGCAGACGGTTGGAGGGGGGTAGCGGGGGGGTAGTAGTGCGGTGGGGGGATAAACCTGGAGCCTCTGACACATACGTGAGAGGCTAGCAGCAGTGACAGAGGAGGAGGAGGAGGAAGAGGAGGAGGAGGGGGAGGGGGCAGCAGCGTGGCTCTCACAGCAGAGGTGCGACAGCAGGGCCATGTGGCAGCACAGGGGTCCTTCAGGGCTAGGTGACCTTGCTGAACGCCTGCTCAGCCGGCCAGCCAGCCGCCCATCGTCTCCGCACACGACAACAGGCTGTCGCGGAAAAAACAGCACGCCCGTCGGATCGCAGGTGTTGGCCAAGGATCGTTCCGGATTCGGCACCCCTGGCTTCCCCACCCCTTGTTTCTTCGGTTCTGAGATAGCAAAGGTAGGTGTGAGCCAGGTTGAGTGCCCTCGTGTTGGCCTTGCTTCCGTAATGATCCCTCCTCACTTTGTTTGCCCTCCCAGGCTGAGTGTTAGCAAGTGTGGCGTATAGATTAAGCGGGGAGCTGTCAGAACTAATTGAAAGTAATAGGGGTAGGCGTTATTGGATTAGCGCACGAGACATCGATACTGTAAGGGAGAAACAGTTGGCCGGCGACTGAGGGATATTAAAATTGGCAGTGCCTGCTTCCAAAAATGGACCGTGAAAGTCTTAGCGTGTATTAGGGAGTGGAGAAGACATATCGTTGCTGATTGTTTAGGCCTACTTTGATCATCACTGGCTGCTCAAGCCAGCAACTAATGCACGAACATTTATGATATAATGGTGTGTTATGAAAAAGAATTCAATTCAGTACAAACACATCAGAATCTGAAGTGTCTTGGACTTTCAGAATTTTGTATCCTACACTATGCTTCACAAAACAACAGTTAAAAACACAAAATGTGCAGAAACATAATATTATTCATTGTCCCCTGTTGCTTCCATGTCTTCTTCACGAAATATTTGATATTTATTCTGCTACACACGGTTTAAAAAATCTTTATGCATTCTGAGCAATATTCTTTTCAGAAAACAGCTGCAGGGAAACCTGGATGCCACATATTTCCTCTTCCTTCCTCACTTACTGGCTTGTCAGTGGCACACCGCATCACTGCGCAGTGACAGGTGGAGGCCAATAAGAGCCTCTCAGAGATGCCAGATATGGAGAGAGGCGGGGGGTTGACCCTCCATCAGTGTAGCTGCACATGACTATTACCGGGCCCTCTTCTGGTGAACCAAGCCCCGAGGAAGGACAGAAAAAATATGGTCACATTTAGAAAGATCATAAAACACATCGTCAACATGGGATGAGTCATTCCAATCAGATGTATCAGTGATTTATGCCAGAGAAAAAAAAGGGACTCGTCCAAATGGTCAAATGAGTTGCGAGATAAAATATCTCTTCTTTTTGAGAAAGCAAATGGGATTCATTTATATCACCATGGCTACTGACATATTTCAACTCACACACAAGTCGACACTGTAATGTGGTGAAGCCCCAAAAGGCTGAAGGTGATATAACTCTTTTTCAAGTCCTCTAATGCCTCTTATTACAAACAGGTGATACACCATATATTCTTCTCCTTTCATGACAGCATGTTACAGGTAAATTGTTAGTAGATAATGGGCTGTGTTTAGTCCTGCAGTTTTGTGCCCCTTCTGTCTTTGAAAAAATTAGACTGGAGGGAAGATTGTGCACAATAACAAAATCTGAAGTGTGTGTGTGTGTGTATGGGGGGGTTGCAATTTGGATGGAGTATAGTAATAACATGATAAATTATGGCACATTTTCTTCAGGGGACATTGCTTGAGGAAATGTACTAAAACGCCCAGGGGAACTGGAAGTCATCAATCATGGTGCCGCGCCGCAGCTATTGTGGTGGCCCTGAGGAACTGGTTTTGCACAGCAGCCAGGGCCTAATAGTGACACAGAATGCAGCCCCCCCCTCGGGGAGAGACCAGGCACTCGGCTGCTAAGAAAACAGAGTGGTGGTGGTGATGGTGGGGGATCAAGGTTTGTTTTCTCTCCGCTGCGTGTTTCTGGGTCATTATGTATTGCGCCCGGGTGAAATATCAACGTCCTTGGCCACAGGATCTCCGTCCCCTCCCCGAAAATGACAGATCTCATTATAAGATAAAAGTGACAAAGATAGCTCATAATGCTTCAGAGAAATGTAAAACCATTAGCAGGTCATTGTCATAGTTCTAATGTGTCCCTTTAAGCGGATTAGTGAACTGGTGGTAAAGAGTGATACAGGGATTAACCTATAAGGGAGTTTGCTGAGCAGTTGAGCTGGCATTGATGAAATTTCGATGTGTAGCTGTATCTTTCAAGGCGCCAAAGAGGCACAACATAACACTGGAGGCAGAAAGAGAAAGAGGGGTGCGGGTGAGGAAAGGTGGTGGGGGTCAGAGAGTTGGCCGTAAATCTGCTTCCATGCATGTGAAAGATGACACAAAGTGAAATTGGGTGCTTCGGGAATATTTACGAAAGCAGTTTGATGTCCTTTAAAGCTACTTTATTTTTTTTCCGACGGGCACACAAACTTAATAGGGGAAGCAAGTCTTGTAGAGACTCATTGCTCATGGCTGGCGACAACACTGGGGAATTGTCTGCCATTAGTCTGAACATTACATTTACATTACGTGGAATTTATGGTAGTTGACATCACGTTAATTTTGTACCATTTGTGCACGTAATTAAGTTCTGACCTACGAAGCAAACAGTTTGCCTTTGCGTAGATGATAGTGCCCAGTCAATTAGGAGTTGGCAGCGGCTTTGGTTAGAATGGTAGGAATGACTGCACCATCCCACTGACAGCACATGAAGCCTGTAACATGGTTATTTATGGGCTCTTTGTTTTATCAGAGCACAGAGGGAGAAGCTCTGCAGTCATTAATATAGATCTGCCTTTGCTCTGTGCTTTTCGGGTGCCTGCGTTTTAAACACTGGTGATGATTAATTACCCAACCATATCAATCATTATATTAACTCTGACTGTGTCTTTAACACATTAGAAAACGGTGCTCATTAGCAAGGGGGAAATTAGCTGTTGTGAAGACCCATTCATGCGTTGTGTGTGTGTGTTTGTATGTTTTTTTTTTATTTCTTTGCACAAAACTAGGAAGGTTTTGGGTTGCTTGAATAAACTGCCATCTTTATAAGTGTGTTAATCACTTTTTTTCTATTTCTTGAGGAAACATTGGCTAGAAATTTAACCATGCGATTTTCGCACCTTCCGCACGCATCGACTGCATCCAAAATAGCTGATGCTGGCCAAATGGCTTCACCATGGCAAGCTGTGATCAAATCAAAGCATACTGCTAAGTTTGTGAACGCAAGTGTAAACTCATATCTAGAGCCATCTTGGTACATTACTGTTTCAATACACACATGCATAACAGCAATACAGTACTGTTGCCATATGACAAAAGCCCTTTTAGAACATTCGCCATTATTAGCTTGGCAGTAATGACACATTGGAGAGTCTATAGACGCGATGGCAATCAGCCACATTAGACCTAAATATTCCCAAGGTGACAGGCATATTAGTGTGTCTCTGTTGCATTTATGTTGTCATGCTTCAGCAGGTATTATCAAAGCCCCTTTGATTACATTTTCATATGACCTTGACCTTACAGGGTGTTGCAATCAATACAATGTCTATTAGCATCCAAGTAATTGCCACTGAAATAATTATTTCACAGCCTTTGCATCTTTTCCCCCATTTATTTCTCTGGCAGATGGAGGAACTAAAGAGCTTGTAGAGAAGATGGATTTGATGAATTAAAACCCAAGATGCAAATGTAGATTTCTGTAATTACATTTTCTGATCATAATGGTTTTTCCACCCAATAAACCTGCCACCTTTCCTTCAGCGGCATTGTGATGATGGATATGTGACAAAAATAAATGCAGAAAGACATTTTCTTCTTTAAGGATCACCTTGATACTGAAATACAAAGATTACAAGAGAATTGTGGGTAAAGTACTTTGAATAACAAGCTATTATAAAAGTCATTGTACAGTAATAACTAGACAGCAAAAGCAGTTTGATGATGAAGAATGTTCATTAAATTGTGGTAGCACACCAAACATGAAAAATTCCTTCATTCCAGAACCTGGCTCAACACCATTTTAATAGGCCCTTGCATTTGTCTTGCACACTGCAGACTGACTGTGTATTGTCCTAGTTAAGATTGTGAGATGTGAACTGCTATTGTGCCATATCATTTACACCATTAAAATCTTTCGTTTATCTTCTCCTATTAACTCTGAAAAAATAAAAAAAAAATAAAGATTTGATTATGCTAATAAACCATCTTTTCAGGCATGGTAATAGAGGCGCAGTTCAAAGTCATTAGTGGTATGAAAAATATCCATTTGTGCCCTCTCCCACATGCAAACGCAGGCAAAGTGCACATTGTTTAATGGTATTGATCAAGGTCTGGTGAGCTCCAGGGTTCGTTCTCATTATGAGCGTCTTATTCATGGTTTCTTGGGTAATGATGCCCACAAAGCAATTACCCACAGTCCCATTTGTGTGTTCCACAAGAAAGAAAATACACATTGTGGAGGCTCGAGAGAAATGTGAGGCTTTGTCCGTTTTCCTGGGCAGTTTTGCAGTGGTAGATGTCTAAAGTGCATCATCAATGATACAAAATGATCCTGATTTCAAGTAATGTGCAACAGTTACTTTGAGCACATTTTATAATGTAGTGGGTTCGCTTTGGTTAATGAGACACACTGCTTGAGGGGGGACAGATGAAATATGGCAAGAGATACATTGTTAGAATGTATAAGACTGCTTTGATATACACTGTATTGTGATGCATTCTAACAATATACTGTATCTCTTGCACTTGTTCATCTCCATCTCGACTACCTCGACAACTGCTCACACACACACACACACACACACACACATATCCCTGGCCTGTGTGAGAACTGCCTACGTGCTTCACCGAGTGCCTCAAGATTTGTTCCCTGCTACAAATGTGCAACAGCTGGAGTGCTGCAGAATGCATGTAAACTTTGTATATATAATTTGGTGACAAGTCAGGCTTAATCATGCTCCACTCTGCCTGAACAGAAGAGAGGGGGAGGAGGATTGGGGTGGAGAATGGGGTGGGGGTTACAGAGAGAGAGAGAGAAGCACGGGAAGGTGGCATATGGGTACTGAACGGGGGAACAGGCAGCGGGCAGACTTGCTCACTCGCTACTGTTGACGAGAATTAACACGCAGACAGGCAGACAGCAGCACAGCACTCGCGCTCCCCCAGCAAACAAGCCAGGCAGCGGCAGCGGGACGGCCAGGCTGCTGACGGCGGTGCCAGTCATCCTCCGAGCGAGCCACGGCTCATCCTGTTTAGCATGATGCCACGTCCACCTCCCCTAGCGACCGCCAGTGGATCCCATGTGTTATTTGTTCAGGTCTTTTTTTTCCTGTTGGTTCATATTGGAGGAGCTTAGACATGAGTGATAAGGACTAAGCTACTCAGCCACAAGTGTCCTGAATGTTTGCCAGCCATCCCCATTAGGGTAGGAAAGGCGTGTATGCGTGTTTGTGTGTTCCAATAGAGCGACGCAGTTAAACACACACAGTTATTTCACTGAATGGCTTTGGCATCAATTTCCCAGCAGCATTGATACCTCTGTCTTGTTTTACAAACAGGATGCTGTCTGTTGGTTCAAACACACCCGGATGCACACCAGAGTGGAGATGTAATTGGAGATGTGTTTGCAAGGATGCCGATGGCACCATTAGCTGCAGTGGCAGCGGGGACATGGTGGTGATGGTGACGTGCGTGTTCTGGCCTCGGTTCTGCCACTGGGGGAGGCGGGGGGGATTTGCTATGTGGCACTGGCAAGACAAGCTTGTGCCCGCTTGCCTGCCTGCCTGCCTGCCCACCACCCGAGCTGCTGGCTCCAGCTTGGGCCCTGCAGGCGCACAGCTGCAGGGTGGATGGCATCCCGGGAGCGGAGAGACTGCTCCCCTTGTTCTCGCTCTTGCAGCGGCCAGCAGTGGCGAGCAGCTGATGCGCTGTGTCAAGGACAGGCAGCGTGACATGGTGAGACCCACCACCACCACCACCACCACCACACTGCCGTCCGTTCGCCGACCACTGTGCCTGGCTCGGCACCACCACTGCCACGTACACACACACACACACACACACACACACACACACACACACACACACACACACACACCACATGGTCTGAGACAAAGACTATAGCTTCAGTTGGGACTGAGTGATCATTTCAGAGTAGGATGCAGAATGCTTTCATTTGTGAGGGATACTGGGGTGGAGGGGTGGAGGGGACGGGCACATTGCAATGTTCATTTCTCACAAAAAAAACCAACATATTTTTTGGCTTTGGAATAACACCTGATTCATCTCCCTATTCACATCTGATAATAGCTTGATCAGTCAGACTTCAGAACGTAGCCTGAGGGTCAGGCCCATGAAGTATATGAAGTTGCGGCAAATGGGAAACAACAAACTTGGAGATTCACTTCAAACATATGGAGACCAAACTTTCAGACTGCTCTTTGTTTGGATTCCAACTTAAATATGCTGTGCGTGCTTTTGTGTAAAAATAAACGTGTAAAGCAGAGGGAGAGAGGAGAAAGACAGCAGGGCGAATGGTGATAAGAGTATGCGTGTTTGCCTGTGTGTGTGTGTGTGTGTGTGTGTGTGTGTGTCTTGTCGTGATGCATTATACTTTCTCCTTGGGAACACATGGCAAGGTATTTACCAAGCCATCTGCTAAAACTGCCTGGCTAAATCTATCTATCTGCTGTTTGGTTGCTAAGGAAATGGATGCTTTGGTGAATCGGGTGGTCGGCATTGTGTGCGCGGCTCACCTGTCAGCGTTGGAGGGCCCGTATGTTCAATTGTCATCAATTTAGATGGGGAAGCGGAGTGCTGACCCATGAGACGCTGGTGGGAGATGATATGAGCTAGTCTCTCAGGACCGTGGGAGGTGTACAGTACATGCTGTTCCTCTCTCTCTCTCACTCTCTTTCTCTCCTTGTACAGTTGTTTAGCTACAATCACAAAATAGCCCAAGCTGCAGTGCTTTACACTTCTCTCAGAGCAGCTGAGAGATCATGGAGGGAATTGGGGAAAAAAAAAAAACGAAATCCTCTCAAGAGCTACCAACAGAGATGGTTCTTCGCTTGGACTTGCCTTAGGTTGAGGGTAATTCCGCCCTGGGTGTTCATAAGTCAACAATTATAGTGCTAAGCACATGCAAAAAATACCCAGAATTCCCAGGCAAATGCATATGTTGCCTATGAGGAAGCATTCACGTGAACTGCTAGGATAACATTTACCCAACCCTTCCTTCCCCATTGGAACTGACATGCCACTGTAACTGAATGTCATTTATTAAACATCTGCTGCCTCTATGTATGCAAATCCACACAATTTATGGGAGTGAGATTCTTCCTCATGCAACTTAATACCATTGTTTTGCCAAGCGCCAGGTAACTGTCGCTCACCTACAGGTGATTTGTCATCTTTACATTACTGTACATTTGAATTGTCAAATATAAATGGCTGCAAGGGAGTGCCCAGGGACACAGAGGTTGCTTTGCATCTGTGCTGGAGAGTGGCACTGGCTGGGTTGATAGCACGGGAGAGAGATGCAAAATAATGGGGGCTGGGGCCATTCGTGCCCTTTTGGCCATGTCATCTCACTGGTTATGTCAACAGGCAGGTGCATCAACCAAGATAAATGTCACAGGTCTTTTGCCTATAACTGTCCTGTCAGTCACACCTGTGTGTGAGTCATACTGTGGTAAATACCATGATTGTTCCAAACACATGCACATACACGCACACATGCACACACACACATGCACACACACAAAGGAGAGCATGACCCATCATAAAAAAACATCCTACTTTTGTCATCCTTTCATGTCTCTGCTAATTAGCTGTATGAACTTCTGGCAGTTTTCTCCAGATTTTTGTCACCTTCAAAACGTGAACCATTTCTTTTAACACAAGTTGGTAGTCTGGCTAACATGTCCGCACAAGACCGGTAGCTTCACTCTGGTATTGTGCTGTGACACTATGCAAGCGCTCGACCCAGCGAGGGCCCTTTTGCAATGGGTCGCGACCCCTCGAGTGCCAGTTTGTCATATTCATCTGCGCCAGTGACAAGCAGGAGAGGTCTCGCAGAGGGCACGGCTCCGGTCATAAATCAGGGGGAAGGGAGCGTGGGACGAGGTGTCCGCTTGCTCCTGCTGCTGCCGACACTGCCACTGCTACTGCTGCTGCCGCCTAAGGCCCTGCCCTAGATTCAGGGAGACTGGGAAATCATATTAACAAAGGCACCACGCCTGGCTCGTGGCACTGAGGCCCTGATGAAAGATTAGAAGCGGGGGGAAGAGGGTTTTTTTTTGTCTACCGTGTCTCAGAGTTTTCAAAGTTCCTCTCAAAGTTGGTCAACTTGTCATTCACAGTTTTCACAGCAAGAATATGACCCCATTTCTACTTTTGCAAGTAGAAATGACCCAAAGTTAACTACGTTTTATACCTAGATCAAGTATTCTCCATAAAGAGACACACATTCAAATAGTGAAGATGGGTTGCAAACACATCATACATAATTACTCTAAATGAACCAAACCCTTTCTGAACCAAACTTAAATCATAAACCTGCATATCCAACCAGAACAAAAGAACTTCTTAATTTCCCCACATGGAATACATTAGCGAGAGTAGAGGGTGTATTGCAAGGGGCCGAGGCTGCGGCTGGACACCTGGGATTCTCCGCACTGTTTGATCTGGCCCTTTTCAAGCACTCCGATCATCCAGCTAAATTGCAGCTAATGGACAGGGCCCTGCCACTCGGAAACTGAGACGCGCGCGGGGGGGGGGGTTGGGGGGAGAACAATTTGCCCGTGCGTGCACACCTGTCCTTTGTAGTTCAGAGGTGCATTGTGCTGGGCCTCGCCGGCCACATTACTCTCGATTCACAAACAGCACTCAGCGCGGCGGCCAGAGTGCACCGGGGCCATTTAGGGGGCTGAATGAGACTGGGGACGCTATTAGCCCCCGGTGTCTGGGTCCGCTCCCTCCTCCCCCAGAACAATGCCCAGGGAGTGAGGAGGATGGCTGGGGGGGGGGGGTTAGGTAGGTGGCACAGGGGATGTGGAATGGTGGTGGGGGTTTGCATGGGGAGGGATGCATTGCTGCACCTGTCCTTTCAATGGAATCCCCCCACATAGAGGCGTACATGATGTATGGGACACACTTTATCCATGTGCAGCAAAGCTCTGTGAATGGCTCAAACAAGCAAATGGAGACCTATCCATTGTACAGTGTGTCAGGATGATTTATCAAAGTGTTTGTCTGGGCCTTTGCCTGTGCATAATGATGAAAACAGTTAGGATACACATGTTTGTGGGCAGAGCATCACAAGTGTTGGATTCATATTACCCCATTATAACAGTGCTATATATGCATTTAGACACAACATGATCAAATGTTTATCCCAAATGTAGTTGTTTAAAGGCCTGTATGACAGTACCTGTGCAGTTTAAGTTAAGCCACAAATAATGTTATTCTGAAGCTTCCCTTTAAACTTATCTCTCGTTTACAACCTTACTTTTTAGGCTAACATTTGCCCACTATTTTTGACTGGCTTGACATTTACTTAATTAAGAATACTAATAAGAGAGAGCATATTCACCGCTGCTATGATTATATGATCAGTGGATAAATTACCATTAATTTAGTTGCTGTGCCTGGCCTGCAGCTTGGATACACAACGTCTTCTGTTTGTGTTAGAGGGAAATGTCACTGCATTTTCACCACACTATTAAAGCATATCTCTGGAATCAACTGAGGGAGATAGGGCCTGCCACACAAAGCTCCATGGCTATATCACAGAAAAAAAAAACGTTTCCAAGTTATCACCCCCCCCCCCCCCTATTTTCCCCGTTCTTGTTGGAGGTATTTAGAATGACATTGCATTTTTATCTACTTTTTTCATTACTTTTTTATTATTATTATGCCTGTGGTGGGGGACAATTACAGTGGCAGTGCTTTCTTCGCTGTGTGTTAGCAAAGTAGCAGGTGGCTCGAGTGGGATAGAGCTGTCTGATTCCAGCTTCATCGTTGGTGTCCTTCACAAGTCCTCGCCATCACATATTGTCGGCGGCTAGGAAAACGCGCCGGAGCTTCACCGCCTGCCTGCGCCTCTTGCATTACTTTTTCTAGCACAGTCCGGCGTCGTCGCTGCGAACAGATTGTTCCGAACAAGCTCCTTCTGCGTCCACAAGAATTTAATCACGCTGCACTCATTTGAGTCGAGATTTTTAAAAGCGTATGAAAAAAGGGCTTCAGTGATGATATTCAGGAAATGTATGGAGAAGCGATGGGCTGAGGGGATGTAAACAAACGTTCTTATCATTCACATTCGACAGTTGAATAAATGATTTTGCGTCAAGTCTTAGCACAGCACGTCTGCAGCGGTGCCTCTATCAGTGACAAGCAGGACTGAACAGGAGGTTTTCTGACCTGCTTTCCAGCCATGCTCATTACAGAGAATGGAGCTTTAATTTTTAATGGAGACGACCGGGGAGGCTGACAGGGAGCTGTCGAGATGTCAGTCACTGTGAAAGGTGATGGATGCCCTCAAGCGCATGCAGGCAACACACACACACACAACTTAGATGTGCACACAGGCACACACACACAGATACACACACTACTTATATGGGCACACAGACACAGACAGACACACACACACTCTCTCTCTCTCTCACACACACACACACACCTTGGAGGACAGAGGAGGCCAAGTGCCTGAATAATATATAACAGGAACTCTCTTCTCAGGTGTCTGGCCCATAGGTCTGTGACATGACTCTGATAAACGCAAATTCCATCACATCCTTACACTGAGCAAAATGCTACATCTGTACAAAGACGTGTAACCATAATTGTGTGTGAATATCCATATGCCTCGTGTACATCACTTACACTAACCTACCACTCAAAATAAAATTTAAAAAATTTACAATTATTTGACAAATTAGACAATTAGACAAATTACAATTAGACAACAATAACCATATATAGGAAGAGTGTAGTGTATATTACAATGCTTTAGTGATGCTAAAGGTACTGTAGGCTGTGTAGGCTGCTTAATGAGCTGTCAGTGGCTTTGATGTAGGCTCTTATGCACATTCACCGTATGCATGGCTAATCTACTTAAACAAGGTAAGGGATCCCCCTCATATTAAGGGCGTCCTCTAATGAGAATCTAGAAAGTATCCAGTTCTCCCTTCTGCTTGCTAGGAACATTGAGAACGTGGCCAGCTGACTCACCAGTGTCGATGTCGGGTAGAACATGTGGTACACAGGATTGCACGGTTCTCAGCTGCTAGTACCTAGTAGCTGAGCAAATAAAGCGTGCAGAACATTTAGAAAAAAAAAGATCTGAAGACAGTCACAGCATTCACTTGTACAGTGTAGGGTTCATGAAACTACTTGTGTGGCTAAATGATAAACTGTATCGTCACCATTTAACAGGTACACATTGTATGTTATATTAAACCTGCATTTTGTACTCCAGCTATGGAAGTGATTATTTGGATAATTTCTCATTATTGCCTACATACATATATATAATACATATACACATATATGCCTAATACATACATACTCTATATTTTTTTTACACAGCTCCATTCTGGTTGAAGAGCCACTTATTCAACTAGAAAGACAACTTCTACCAGCTCTATGTTGTTTGTAGCTGCTGATATTTTTGCAGATCAATAAATAAACACAGTATTAAATTATGCATCAGTATATGCATTACCATTGAGGTTGATGTTTACCATTGAGTGACAGTGACTCTCCTATATGGGTATCATATACCAACTGTTCACCGGTGGAAATTCATACAGAACATCTGACCCTGGCATATCCCCAGTAAGTTGTAGCAGCTCCCATGAATTAACAATAGGCCACAGCATAGCCATAGAGATGGCTTTGAGCTGCATGGAGCCTAATTTCGTTAGGGTTCATTGAAGGCCACTGACATGCTTACTGTGTAAGATCAAGGAGGTTAGGGTTGCTGCCAGATCCGCGTCTTGTAAGCGGATATGGAGTTACACGCTGCGTCGCATTCCATGGCCATATTACCAGCTCCTCCTGCCTTCCAGCAGCTTCCGCCACATGTTGGCACATGGCAGGCGAGTGTTCTTGTTTTAAAGAGCATCTTTGAGTTATAATGGTTGGCACAAAAAAAATGTCGCTGGTTTCATTTTATGAGGGAGACTTTTTAAGGTGTGCTCTGGCAGCCTTGGCTGTGTGAGCCAAGCTTTATTGTCATGAGTAATGAGTCATAGTGTTGTGCTGTGCTGTGCCCTGCAAACTTTTAGTCATGTAAAGCCCAAACGCTGGGGCCTTCATCTGAACATCAGATATGAGACACAAGAAGAGTCAGACAGACAATAAAAGCTCATCTTAGGGAAGATGAACCTTATGAACTCTTGGTATCGTCTGATCGTGAATGACATTTCAAATTTAACCAACAGTGCATTAACTGCCTTTGAACAGCGTTAGACATCTTAAAGTTCTAGCAATATGATATAATACATTTGGACATGAAGAGTGCACTGACCATCGCCACTAATAACGATGAAATTCAGGAAACATTTATACATATATGGCTCCATTCAATTCACTTTCATTTCTGCATGAAACAAAATCAAATACAGAGACATGTGGAAGGAGATTTAGTACGTATATTTTCAGAGCGAGAGAGAAAGAGACAGAAACGGAAATGAGCTGACATGGCATACAGAGGAATAGGGGATATCCTGTTTCCTCTTCTGTCACACTGACTGAGGATTCCCTGAATTCTGCAAATAATAGAATGAGGAGATTCCAAGGTGCATTCTGCAGGTTCCTCAAGTACCACGAGTTCTAGTGAAGCACGTCAACTGTAACAGACTACAAATGGAAACATTTCTACATGATGTTATACTGAAAAGGGATATGAAACACACAATGTCCTCTTTCTGTATATATGTACTGTATGTGTATGTGTGTCTGTGTGTGTGTGTGTGTGTGTGTGTGTGTGTGTGACATTAGGGACACCACTAGAGGTTAAGGAACTTAATCATGACTGTGGGCATTCTAATTAGGACCATGTGTGGTCCAGGGCCTTTGGCATTGCGAGTGAGTGTGTATGCGTGTGTGCATGTGTTTATATCATTAGGGCAAGCATATATTAATCTCTCTCTCTATCTCTTTTTGTGTGTATGTGTGTGTGTGTTTTGCACGCATATGTCTGTATATACATGATTGAGCACTTGAGTAAGCAGTCTAACAAGAGAATGCATTTGTAAATGGGCCTATCATATTTGAAAAAGCTGTGTGTCTATTTTGTGAGGGAGAGAGTATAAAGTATGAGTTTGGATTTGTGATTGGCAGAGTGAGAAGCCTGGGTGTGTGTGTAAGTGTGTGTGCCTGCTTGAGATTGTGATCGTGATTGTGTGTGTGTGTGTGTGTGTGCCGATTGAGCTGTAAGTGGAGTTACCCATTGACCAGGAGCACAGAGCGGTGGTGCAGTCCCTTATTCTCCCCTCCCTGGCAGGTACGGTCAGAGAGGCTGTTAAAGCAAGCAAGCGAGGGAGGCGAGGCGTGGCATGGTGCAGTGCAGCGCGGACAGGACAGGACAGGACAGGACACAGCTGTCAGAACTGGGCCTCCATTATCCGGCGCTGCCTATTGATTCACCCTGTGGGATGTTTCCTATCTGACTGAGCTCATTTGCAGAACGCATTTGCATGGCTCGAAGCAGAGATCGATAGCCAGAGGCGTTCCGGGCTCCTGTTAGCGGTCTCTCCTTCGATCAGGGGGGACCGCCCTGACTGAGGGGATGCGTTTCCTCTAATTAGAGTGTATGCTAATGGGGACGGGACCGATAAAGAATAGCACAGGGGCTTTGGTAGGTTTGGTTGCTGAACAGGAACGAATCAGAGCCTGTCAGCAGGACGAACAAATGGGGGTCATTTTGTAATATTTGGACTATGAGTGGGTCTTACTGTCAAGCCAAAACAGCAACAGGGTGTACAGTAAGATGGGATGTTGGTCGAGATATAATTCTCAGTCTTATTATCATCTGACATGGCTTAAATATCACACTGTTTGATACAGATAACCATTGCAAGAACCAAATTTAATGTGGAGCAAATGTGGAGGTTTTCTGGTGTTTGTTTAGACATTTTTCAGTTAAACAAAGCCATACTTCAAGACATTGCTGGCCTTGTTTAAACAGTGCTAGAGGGGCTGAGAGAGGCAGATCTCTTGTGGAGCGATCGAAAAAAAAAAATCCAAACAAAAGGTAAATAATTGATAAATCTTGCGCTGCGAAAGACGTCATATTCACAATCCGTTCTCATCGAGCTCATAAACAAGTCCCACTCATGAAAAAGACAGCTGATGATAATAAGGCTACAGCATTCCTCAGTGTTGCCTTCATAGACGAGGAGGATAGTGGAAGACTGTTCTGTTTATCAAAGCTGCCTGCTCAGTAGCTTTTCTTCCCCAGCATGCTGATTCTGTGTGCTCATTAGGTTAGGATGGAGAGAACAGTCGGACAGACGGAGAGACAAATAAACAAACAAACAGACAGACAGACAGACAGACAGACAGACAACTCTCAGGCCACGCAGCTCTCGACTCTCTCCGGCTCTTTGCTAATCAGCTCTGGGAAAGGAGGCTGAGCTGGAGTGAGGAGGGACTGGAGGCCACGATTGGAAGGGAGAGGGCTGGGGCAGCACAACATAATGAATAAATAACATTCCCTAATTCCGTGCAGGAAACATCTTTTCATATGAAAATCTCCAGGTTTTAGATCACAATCCCGAACATTGTCAATCCAAAAGCGAGGAAAGATCTGAGTAAATGTCCCAGTAATCTTAGCTTAATCTGTCTCTGCCTACAGCTTAAATACCCCTGAATGTGCATCTGCTTGCAGCCTTGTTGTTATATGTTTATTTTAATCAGAATAGATTGTCTTTAAATACCATTGTAATATTCCTTGTGTTTTTCTAGTGCACGCCGAGCGACTTCGGGGCCCGTTCAGGAATATTCTTGAGGGGAATGCGTGCTTGGCTTGGCTGTATCTAATTTGGAAATTACAGTGTTTACGGCTAAGAATAAAAGCCTGGGTTTTATAGCTGCAAGCCGCAGTCTGTGCCTGCCGCCTTCAGCCTTACTGTATTGTTGTTTGTCGGGGGGTGGGGAGTTGGAATCAAGAGGTGTGGTGGTGAGGAAGGGGAAGAGAGTGAGAGTGAGAGAGAGAGAGAGAAAGAGAAAGAGCGGAAGAGAGAGAGAGAAAGAGAGCGGCAGAGGGTGAGCATTCAGAGGTCTTTTTTTCTGCTGGAACGGCCCTGATGTGATAAGTACTGTTTTAGGCTGGCAAATGCATGTTCGCTTCCCAAGTCTCCCTTGTTTATGTTTCTTTCCCTCTCCCTCCTTTCCTCTCATATTCTCTCTCTTTATCTATCTCCCCCCTCCCTCTCGCTCTCTCTCTCTCTTACAGTCTTGACATCTATTGTTCAGCTTTGGGAAAGGCCAGAATTAGCTCCACTGCAGTGTACAGTGGCTCACCTCAGGCTCTTAGTGAGTCCACCCTCTCCCCCCGGCATGGAGCCGTGCACATGATAGCAAGCAGATGTTGCTCAGATGATGCGTCACACTGCTCGACCCCCCTCCTGCCTTCGCTGCCCAGCCTAGTTTGACCGCTTAACCAACCCAGCCGCCAATGGTACCGCTCACCCACCTCCCTCCAAGAGGCCTTTCTGCCTTCCTCCGCTAACGTCCTTAGCACCAGAGCGCCAGCGCTTTTCCTGGCAGCAGCAGTGGAATCGGGAGGGCCCAGTGGAGCCGACCCCAGTGTGCTTGTGGGGGCACTAGATGAGGACTGAGGGCCTGGGTGAGGGGTAAGGGGTGAAGGGCTGGGGGGTGAGGGCGAGAGACCATGATGTCAGCGGAGGGAGATGAATAGGTCACATGTGGCCGCGGTGAGAGTGTGCGAGTGTGTGTATGTGTGCACGCGCATGGATGTTGATTAATAGGTCACATGTGGCCAGAGTGAATGTGTGTGCTGGACTGTGAGGAAATCAATTGATGGTTTTCAGGCTGGAGCAAACAACGGAGACACAAAAAGGGCTGAACAGACAGCTAACATCCAGTGTTGACTGCTGCGCACACCCACACACACACATACACAAAAACACCCCGGGAAAAATAAGACAGCCGCCTTTGAATTGAAGTGGGATTTGTGGTAGAGATTCAAAACCATCCTCATATTATTCCCATGTTATCGGGGCCTGGAACACTGTATATTAGCTGGTGCCTGCAAACTGTATGTAGCATCCCACTTTACACCAGACAAGACCATTACAGCAGTAAATGAAACACGTTGAGACAGCAGAGGCAGACAATGTGACGCTCTTTCCAAGTGACACAGACTCTAATCCCTGCCTAGGGGTTAAGCAAGAGGGAGAGAGGGAGGGAGGGAGAGAGAGAGAGAGAGAGAGAGAAAGAGGAAAAAAAAACATGTAGCAGGCATTGCTGCTGCTTCTTTTTTTTAAGTGCATATCTCTGCAGGGAGATGGTAGGAAATGTGTGTGTGTTTGTGTATATGTGTGTGTGAGGAGAGAGGTCGGCGATAAGAGCAGAACAGTGAGCTGGAGCGTTGGACAAGGACGAGGAGCACGCGGACTGCCGAGTGACGCGGCTGTCACCAGCCACTCCGCCGATCTGGGATCTGGAGCACCAGATCCAGCCGCCCTATCGGAGAGATAGCGCAGCCAGGCACCAGTGATCCGGAGGCGATGGCGACAGTGACGGCAGTAGCGGCGGCGACGGCGACAACAGAGGCAGTGATGACGGTGGCAACGGCGACAGTAGAGGAGGAGGAGGAGGAGGAGGAGGCCGTGGCGGCAGTGGCAGCGTTATCGGCTCTTGCCAGTGGCGTCCTTGGGAGCTCAGATCCCTAATCTGGGCGCTGCCGTCCCCGCCGAAGCTCTCAGGAGTAAATGAGCCGTCGCGGAGCCCCGCCAAGCCCAGCGAGGAGGAGAACAGACAGTGGCGAGGAGGTGGAGGAGGAAGAGGCCAGCACAAAAGAGTCCCCCCCTCCACCTGTGTGAACCATCTCCACTGTCAGACCCCTGAGAGGATTTCACCACACGGGCCTCACTTCGGCTGGTTTATAACCCTCTAAGCGCAGGCATTTTGGGTGCTAAGAATATCCTCTATTCACTATTCAAATATTTCTGTGTAGGGGACTCTAATCTTCCTCTTGTGAATGGGAAAGGGAAAATGTTGTTAGAAGAAATAATGCAAAAACAGATTCCTGATTAAGTTTTATAGCAGTGCCACAGAGATAAACATCATTCGTTTTGAGAGGCACTGCAGAAATAAAATCATGATCTTGACCGTCCAAAAACGATCTCCAATGAGAGTCTCCAATGAGAGTGACTCCTTTTCTGTGTCGAGTTGACACCTAAAAACACTATGTCCAAGTCCTCAAGCGATGCAGTGAAAAAGAGCAAATGACTCACCCTGAACTGGATCCATAACTCCCCCCGCCTCCCACCACCCACCCACCACCTCATAGGTCCCCGTAGTAGGAAAAAGTCTTTGCACTGATCTTCACAATCATTTGTGGACCCTTTGCGTCATGCAAGCACTTGGTAATTAAAAACAGTTGCAGAGAGGCCACCGATGTTTACAATGTCATGTTTCACTGTTCTCAAAACCGAATGACCTCCAAGATGATTGCTTTATCAATCCTTTCAAAGTAAGACATACATTACTGAAAGGGTAATAGAAGCTTTGAAAAAAAATAACAGACATTTTGGCAAGGTAAAGCTGACATTATTCACTAGATGTACTTATTGTCCACATATGCAACATTTTAATAGGGGAGTTGTTGAAAACCTCCCACTCTACTCCCACATTACAAACAAACCGAAGGAGCAGAATATTTTATGACAAATTTTAGTGAATTTCATTGTGCTTCAAGGGTCATTATTATAGAAGAATATATTTAGTACAGTGGAGTGCATTCAATTTGATTCCGTAGTTTGCCAGAGCATTTTGAATTGCTGTGGCCATTGTGTTGTTTACCACACTTGATCGTCCTGCTTTTCATCAACACTCCAGACTTTAATTTGGACTGAATATCCCATTACATTGAACAGGCGTACTTGAGCCGCCTTTCCACATTAAGGTGAAGAGGGGCTGCTCGTGATCTCGGCTTTGTTTACAATCAGTCCAGATTATTAGATTATCTTTGCACGCATATGATTTACTGGACAGATTTAAGGACTCCGAGAAAGCTGGCTCCATTAGTCTTAGCGCCAGCTCCACATCAGCTGGATTCGGGAAAATGTGTTATTCTAGACAGAAACAACAGTCCCCTGATTGTTGACAGCCGACGCTATTGTTCACATTCCAAAAACACAAGACTGATACCACTCGCACAGACAAAAGCACATGCATGTCGAGCATTTATCTGCCACTCCTGCAGGAATGTAACAATGGCTCCAAGAGAAGGAGGTGGGGGGTGGTGGGGTGGGGGTGCGGTGAGAGGAATCTGTCAAATGATGCCATGGAGCTCCTGTTATGGTGTTCTGGCCAGGATGTCTGCTGTCAGTCAGGCACAAAAACACAGCGCGTCCCTCAAGTGGTTGAAGCCTGCCTGTCTATCTGTCTGTCGGGGGGTGGCATAGCCATTGTGAGGGGACCCATTCAGAGCCCTCCTCCCTCCCCCTCGCCTGAATGTTTCAGTGACACGGCTCAGCAGCAGCAGTGGCTGAAAACAACACACAGCTGGACAGTGTCACTGACCAGCCACAAGGACATGAGGAGAGAGAGAGAGAGGGAGGGAGGGAACGGCTGATAGAAGAAAACAATAAAAGAATGAAGAAATTATGTTTTTCGTAGCAGTCTTCTTCAAATATCAAACTATCCTGTCCAATCAGCATCTAGATTTTGTACACGGTCAATAACCTTCTAGTATATGTATAAATCAAGACAAAATACAAGCCTTAGAGCAAAAGCATGTCCACCCACATCCCTTTCTACACAAAAACAGACACACACACACAAACAGACACACACACAAACACATATACACACACAAACACACATACAAACAGACTCACAAACACACACACACACATATTGTCAGTAATTGTCCACCTTGTGGGCACAGGCCCCTGTAATATGATGGCCCAGCTAATGCAGCAGCAGGCTGAGGGCTCGTGTCCATTTGCCCCACCCCTGCATGTGGAGAGTAGGTCAGTCGGGAGAGTGATGGTGACTCTGAGCTCTCTGGCAAGGGGAGGGCACCTTCATTAGTCTGGGGAGCGCACACACGCACACACACACACACACTCTGCCACCCATACTCCCGCTCCTCTGTTTGTAAACAGTCCATTAGTTGGGTGCTTGAAGGTAAACATGTTTACTTGCCAGTGATGGGTTGCCAGTGCGGCTCCTCGGGCCCTTCCGCAAAAGGGGATGTCATTAGTGGAGGAGGTGGAGGAAATTAATGTGCCATTCAGGATGACTTCTTTGTTTCCCATTGACATGATCATAGAAAAGGCTGGAGGGGAAAAGTGATTTACTTGCGTGTGTGTGCACGCACACACTCCAACACACACACGCACACACAGACATATAACACATCTTGTGACAATATTACCCCAGCATCTCTTGTGATTCAGTGGCTGGGATGGAGCACAAAATGTGCTGCCATTTTTGTGCTGGCAGAAAATGACTTTTCCGCGCCCAATATGAGCCTTTTGTCGTCGGCTGATTACTGATTGTATCTAGTCATTTGCAGGCATTGTACCACCGCTGCAAAGTTGGACGATAACTTTTTTTCCCGGGCTCTTTTGTTTCCAGATGGAAAGTGACAGCAGCGAGGCAAAGAAAAACTGTGTGAGTGTGTTTCAATGCTCATGGCTGCTCGAAAGGACTGGGTGAGAGGTTTGGGGAGGAGGGTTGTGCTCCAAGGACAAGACTGGCCTCAATTCCAATAGTGTGTGAGTGTGTGTGTGTGTGTGTGTGTGTTGGGCGGGGGGGGGGTCTGGAGGGTCATGCGGATGAACCTGTTGTCTCCCGTCTGACCAGAGTGTGATGGATGACAACATCCTCAGGCTGAGGTGGAGCAGGAGACCTTCTTGGAGCTCATGGCCTGTTCTCTTATTAAAGCGCAGCCACTCGCCTGGTGTCTCGCCACACTTTCTCTCTCTACCTGGTGTCTTGCCACTCACTCTCTCTCTCTCTCTCTCTCTCTCTGATAGCCAATGTGCTCAGCTGTGCTACAAGGCTGCGGTCACATCTTTCAACATTCTCCTTTTTAACATTCTCCCGAGTCCCATGCAAAAAAAAAAAAAAAAAAAAACAAACAAAAAAACCCCTCAAACATAACAAACCACTGACACTAGCTTTCAAGCTACTTTTAGAATTGACAATAACTTTTGACAACAGGTGCTTTTTTTATCAGTGCCAGCCCTCACAACCCCCGCACTACCAGCACCAGCAAATGAAATGGGTGGTCGGATATAAAAATAACAATTTGTTTATATGCTGTTGGCGACCTCTACCTGAGCAGCAGGTGCTGGGCTCTGATAACATCATAAGTGAGTGTGCAGGTGTGTGTGTGTGTGTGTGTGTGTATCTGTGTGTGTGCAAACAGGAAGAAGGGAGGCAGCGCATCACGCACTCAGGTCTTGGGTGTCAGACTGGATACCAGAACTCCTTTTGTGTGGCATCCCTGGGAAAAGTCTGTCAGCACAGTGGGAGGGTGGATGGATGGGTGGGTGGGGGGAGCTGGGAGGGAGATCAGAAAGGCAGAGGTGTGAAAAAAAGATGAGACGAACTAACCATGTTTTTTTTTCTTTTTCTCCTGCAGGTCCTTTTTCTAGTCACCTTGCATTGCATACACAGAAAAAAATCTTTCATTAAAACACACAAAGAGGCACTGACTCATTCTGTCACAAAATCTCAAATTGCTCAAATCTCAAACGCTTCTGACATGTTTCAGCTGTTTGTATACGTTCAAACTCACATGATCTTGATCTTATAACCTTATAGCAATTTTTTTGTGTGTTCTGTATCTATATATCGATACATTCATCTATCTATCTATCTATCTATCTATCTATCTATTATTTTCCCTAGGAGGCTGCAATTCAAGTCAAGAGTGAAGCAGCCCACAGGGCGATTGTATTCCATTTGCGGTCAGTAGTGCTTGGCATTTAAGGAGCTAATTGAGTCTGGGCCATGGTGGAAGCAGGGTGGAAGCAGCAGCAAGCTCCAGTGGTTCTGGGCAGAATTAAAACAGGGAGGATAGAGACGGGTCATGGACGTCCAGCTGTGCGACAGGAGAACCCCGGCAGGGCACTGTTGGGGTCAAACTTGCCGCCGCCGGAGTAACACAGCTGCTTCTCCCGACTCATATGTTCTCACGGCTTGAGAAACAAACACAAACACACACACACACACGGGACATGTGATCGTTACTAATTCTCTGGTTTCAGATGGTCCACAAGCGTGTTGATTAAGACAAATATTATATGGGCAAATATTTACCTCAAGTGTCAGTAGCCTCTTTCTGCTTGCTTTGCTTATGGGGTAGTGCATTATATGCTTTATTTACATTTGATGTGCTATATTTCAATGTGAAGTGGCATGCTCATTTGCAAGGTATGGAATGCTGAAAGAGATAAAGACAATTAATTTGGATTAGATGAGAACCGCAAATATATTTCACACATTCTTAATGTAAGCCGGTATGCAAATTTGCATCTGTCTCCGCGAGATCTAATTATAAATTGTTATTTGTTAAGCCTATTTATTGTCTCAAACATACACATCATTTACATAGTCTATATTTGCATTTCCATCTTCTACTGCCCTATAAGATGTGAGATTATGTATTTGTGGCAGATGTGGGTGAACACAGCCTGGAGGACAAAGAAAAAAAGAAAATCAACAACAAATCTATATTTTTCTCCTCATGCAATTAAAGTGGTGTCCTTGACATAAATACGAACTCTGATGAGAGATAACGAAAGTCTGTGCAAATCCCACCACACCAGGAGAGGAACACACTCAAAATGAGCAGAATCCCCACAACGCGACACAACAGTGAGGCACTTCCGACTCCCGCCTCCGGGCTGAATCCGTTCCATATCCGGCTGGATTCAGGGCAAGAATTAAGAAACAGATGATTGTGTTTCACAAAGACATTACAGGATAACTATCCTGTGACAATGATGGCCCTGGTTAGAAAGCTTCAGGGACACTCTCTCTCTCTTGGTGTGTGTGTGTGTGTCTGTCTTGGTTTCCTCAGCTGTTCACCCGCTGCACCATCAAGTGGAGGGAAGAAGAACAGCAGCACTGACCTGACACTGACTACGGCCCTATGAAACCTATTAACTTGCCATCAGCCTCAGCGCACACAATGACACCACCATGGAGCTCTCATCTGCATCTCATTCACACAACATGCTCTTCAACGCCACCAGGCATTGAAATGGTTTGTGAAACATAGCAAGAGCTACATGTGAGAATAATTCTGTGTGTATGTGTGTGTGTGTGTGTGTGTGTGTGTGAATGAAAGAGAAAGAAAGAGAAAACATGACTTGTGTGTGTGTGTGTGTGTGTGTGTGTGTGTGTGTGTGTCTGTGTGCACGCGCGCCTTCGTATTGTCTACCATTACTAAAAGCGAGTGTGGGCAAATCCGGAAGGACCAATCAGGCTGATGAATGGAGCTCTAATTGGCGATGTCTGTGTACGGGAGGAGAGGACAATGTGCACTAGTCACCACTACCATTACCTGCAGCTAAGCACTGGTGCTCGGCATGTGCAATTATTACAATCATATACCATCAGCCTGTCCTCAAGGTAGTAGTTCACATTATATAGCATATTTATTGCCCCTGATAAGTAGGTAATTAATCCATGTGTCTAATGGCATGAAATAATCAGTGGAAAGGCTTAAGGCTACAAGGGCTTCTCCAGAAGCAATAATCTCTTGATGCATGTGGATGAGGGTAGGAATTGTTAGGTTTGAGATGTCTTTCAATGTGCCCTTAGGTTGTTGTAATGCTGTAGCTTTTAGGCCATAACATATTATGTTATGTATACTACAGCAGTTCTGCGATCGTAAGGGGCCATTGTAATAGTTGACAATTGTGACATGCCACAATGAGGATAAATGAAGCACTAAGCATCCATGCAACTATGGTGTATGAGATACATTACAAATGTGTAACTATAGGCCTATATAAAATGTATGTGCTCTTTCAAACTTTGTCTAAACTGCCACTCCAAGGATGGGGTCAGTAATGTCAGGGTCTGAGAAATTTCCATTGCATAAAAAAACAATCACACTGACTGTGGATGTTTCTGGAATTTCCACTTTCACATCCTCCTACCCAACAAAAGAGAAAAAGCAAATATGTGGTCCCACTCTGTGGACATAATACCAGGGTCATGACAAGAATTTTAATGAAAGGCCTCCCATGGCAGACTGGCATTGGCCTCCCAAGACAACAGCGCCATATTTATTGCCTGAAAGCCAACTCTGACAACAACACGGAAAACAAAAACAGTGGATGGTTTTCGCCACTGAAATATTCACACCTTGGAAACTCAGTCAAGCTCAGTGACAGATAGTTCATCATGGCTCCTACCAATTGGAATGTGGCTTTTGGGAGAGGCACAGAGAGAGAGAGAGAGGGAGAGAGAAGGGGGGGGGGAGCCATGTGAACTTCAAATCCATGTCTCGTTGAGAATTTTAATCGGGAAAACAAAGAGCTGAAGTGTGCGGGTGGGAAGGAGGAGAGTCCTGGGTAGCACCCAGCTCTGTTTAAGTATCTTATCAAAGCTGTCGCCAGCTTGACCTGGCTCGCTTTGCAGTTTTGACGCGAATTAAAAAGGGCCCACAACGCCGTGCGATTATTTGGGTGAGCGAGCAGCTCCGTGTAAACAAACGCGGGCCGATGAGGCCCCGGGCCTCATGGCAGTCACAACACGACCTGGCCCTGAGCGACGCTCCATCACTGCCGAGGAGAGCTCCGCTCCCTCACCCGACCCAGCCGAACTGGCTGCAGCACAACACTGTGAAAGGGTTAAGAAAATAGATTTAGACAGCTGCTGCCTATCAGCGAATGCTTCGCTGAACTCCAAAGTGTGAAAAAAGGGGGCTGGAGATAACAGTTCGGGTTTCAGGTATGCAAAAATCCTGGCATCCAGACGCTCTCAGGCGCTGCGAGTCAAGCTGAGACACATTAGAAGGAGATGAGGGGTGAGGCTATAAAACTAAATAAAGATGTTACCTGCTTTGTCTCAACGACCAGGGCTACCTATAACATCCTGGACAGCAGATGGAGTTTGTCTTTTCTTTCTTTCTTTTTTTTGGGGTTAGTTTAAAACAGAGGGATCCTCGGTGTCTGTTTTACTTTTCAGATGTGAAATTGCAAAGGTGCGTAGAAGAGCCAGCTCGCTGAGAGCCGAGGCCGCGTCTCCTGATATCCATTCCAGATGCTGGCTAGACTTTGTGGAGCCACGAGCCGTGGCACTGGGGCTGGATTTAGTTGTCTTTTCCTCCAGGTGTGATGCCTCACGCTGATTCCTCCACATGTTCCGCCAGCCTTATCCAAACACAGCGAGTCCCTGTGACAGGCCTTCGCCCTCCCCCCTCCAGGCCTCCCCCGTGGCCCACCCACCATAGCAGCGGCAGCAGCAGCAACAACAGAGGTGGCAGAAGGGGGCGGCTCTAGGATGGAGGCGGAGGAGGAGGAAGGAGGTGGAAGGAGGAGTGAGGCTCTGATGGCTGCGCTCCTCCTAAGCCTGTCACCAACCCTGGCCCTGGAGGCTGGCATATGGGTGCCCTGGTGCGTAGTAAAACCTGAGGGAACAAGAACCCACCAGAGCTGTTGTTTCGTTTAACCAAGCACCTCTATCCCAGTACGAGCATTATCCCAACCACACACCACACCACACGCCCACCCCAATTTTCACCCCTCTTCTGGGTCGCTCGCATTTGCAGCGGCGAACTGCCTTCACACAGTTCATGCAGTCGTGACCCCTGCCTCAACCGCGGCCCTGACAGGCCCAGTGTTGGTCTTGTAATGTGATCTTGGGCCACACTGCTGTAAAGTGAATTCGACTTTTCATATTTCATGTCCAGTCACCTTTTTTATTTTTTTTTTGAGAGAGGGACAGGCCGTTAGGTAATGGCTTTGGGAGAGGTTTAGGAAGGAAAAGTGAAAAATGAAAACAGAAGCCAAATTTGCTTAGCGTCCTCTCCTGCTGGTTCCCCTACATCTGGTTCTATTAACAGTGTGACCACACACTAAAATATGAGGACATTCTTCATGCCTCAAGATTAAGTAACCAGGCAAGAGGCACGCTTTCTTGAACACCAAAAGTTTCAGTTTAGTTCGCTGATTCCCCTCTATATTATTTGGTCCGTGATTGTGTGCTTTTACAACTTTAAATACTCAGGGACAAAGAGGTATTTTTTCTTTTTCTTTTTTTTTGGAGTGAACTTTCATGAATAAAAAGTAGCTAACTTTTTCATTATGTGCTTTCATTCAAGTTTTCTGGTAGCCAGTTGAATAGAGAGATGATTGTAATCACTGTGATTTTGCACGAGTTATGACCAAATCCATCTTTCCCTGTGGCAATGCTCAATTCCAAAGCCACCCACCCTGTGATCTACGGACTTACTGAGAGTGGCTATTGTGAAGGAGCAGGTTTGTTATCTTAGCCTAGGCAGAATATTTGTGACAAATAAGACGGTTTCTTGGTTTATAATATAATTATAATTATAATGTAATTTAATCACAGCCTGAAGAAAAATATCACTTTTCTGTGAAACTGTATATACGTTATATCCTTATACGCTTAGCAACTTGGCTCTTCCTATACAAAGACATTATATTCATGCATATGACTTAAATAGCCACTTGGCTGGCAAGGCAACATCCACTCGTCTTCCTGAAGTTGTGCTGAGAAGAATGGACATCATAGATGTGGATGTCTTTAGTTAGCTGCTGGCACACTGAGAATAATCTGAGGACACACTGTGTTTTAGAACACACCCGGGACCACATGCCAGCGACCAACAGAAAGTCTGGGTTTCTCTGTGGGAACTGACATTTGTTTTGGTATGGGGTTTGTTATTGATGACTCTACTGATAACCTCTATCTAATTTCCATACACCACAGAGGCCTAGTCTTGAAAAATACTCTTTGGAAGAAAAATTGGCTGACGTGATACGTAAAGATCTCTCTCACGGAAAACATAATTTTCTAAACTATTGAGGGGGAGTTAGTGATTTGAGAGACGGCAAGAGCGCAAGGATAATTACATGTGTTGAATGAGACGAGGCTCCTTTGTAAGTAAATGTTATTGTTCGCCACTCATTCCAAATGGAATTCCGAGACATCTTCTCCGGCAAAAGACCTCTTAGATGTTTGAACAGTCGAGACGGGGGCAGGACCAGGACGTTCCTACCGAGGAGTGATGGCACCAGAGACACACTCCTCCATCACCCCCCCCACCCCAACCACTGCATCCCTGTGCCACTCGTGCCAAGGGATGTTTGAACCTTGTCACAGTCTGCATGTGCAAACAAACACCTTCATGCTGACATAATTTCCAGTCAATGCAACAGTGTCTCTGCATGGTTTCTTCGGCTGGGGCTTCAAAAGCCAATCGGTTTGGGCCCCCCTACAGCCCCTTTGCTGGTATTAATTTCTGGTGCCTGTTGGCTCGTGCTCCCTGGCATCCGCTGGTCATCTTTTTTTTTCCTCTTTCTAAAGCAGAGTTACTGGAAAGCTGGCTTGTGGGATCTGGAGCTGATAATCATTTGTGTCCTGATCTGCCAGCCTCTGTACCAGAACTTACAGGAGATTTGGACAATTGCTGTTCTGAGTGCTGTGCTTAAGAGTTAAAAAAAAAAAAAAATCCAACTGGACGTATTCATCATCGCAGTAGAAACTGGAGTAACACAAACAATGTCTTTTTTGGGGTTTGCTTTTGGTTTCAAATCGACCTCTAACCTAATATTGAAACAGTGAATACCACTGTTGATTCTGACCTTGTTCAAAGTTTTATCTACTCTATCTGCATCCAGCAGGCCTGTTTTTGATAGTAAAACAGAGCCGACTGTGGCTAGGAGAGCAATTTATATAGGGGATAACAAACACAACTTAAGACCTATTGTGTAAAAACGTAAACATCATGAAACACAACAGTCATGGTCTTGGGGAGTAATAGTTTAGAGGAGTTCACGGGGAGGTTCAGTTTATACTGGGCACACTTAACAGCGGTTTCGATGAGGTGCAGTCTAAGGTGGTTTGCAAGCAATGCTGCCGAGGTCTTATTAACACAAACCATCACACTGTATCAGGTTGCGCCGCCAAACAATTCCAAGATGTACACTCTTCGTAAACATCAATGCTGGCATAAAAGGGCATGTCGGGTCATGTTCCTCGGGCTCAACAGCACGCTCCAACCCAAAGATAATGGCCTCTTTGCTTGTATATTCCAACCCACCCCCCCTTCTCCTTCTCCTTTTCCATGACGAAGCACGATTTAAGCACACAGCTCGGTTTAATGTGTTTCTATTTAAGCAGAGGGGGAAGAGAGTATAATGACTCACACCACATATACATCATAATTCAGGGCCGCCAGAACACTTGAGCGCTTCCAGCAGCAATCACAACACCGAGACTCACAGTGTCTGCGACGGGGGAATGTGCGCTGCCGTTCCACGGACGTCAATGAACTATGTGGCTGAGGGATTCCAGTGGCTTGGGAAGCCACAGTTCCTCAGCTATTAGGAAATGTTTAACGATAAATCAATACAAGGAAATACTTTCCCTCTTTTACAATCTAGATCCCATAAAGAGCTTTTCTTACAATAAGCCTCTGATATTCATAATAAAAGTTTACCGATTTTAAGACTTTGGGATGCCGATGAAAATGTTTGCTGGCATAGTACAGGCATAGTGGCATTTGTCGTGACATCACCTCAGACTATTGTGACCAAAGATAGCAAACTCCATTCAGAGTGCATGTCTTTCCAACTGCAAAAAGTTATGACGCCGCTCTCTAAAGTTGTAAAGACAGGGTCTTTTCAATAACAATAAGATGCAAGATGTAACACCAGTTCTCTGAAGTTGTCATGGGAGTAGCAAACCTATGATATATATACCGACAATAAAAAAGTGACTCTTGGAAGATGAAAAAAGCAGTTGTCCAGTGATTGGCTGAAACCATTTGGGGGAATTTCAGTGATGCAACCATTAATCATACTTTTAAAATAAACCATGTGCTAATTAAGGAAGTTGGATGCATTATGTGTGGATATTTCACAATACATAAATTCTGCCTCACCACCACACAGGGGATATCCCTACAGATGCCCTCTTCTCCCTCTGCCACTAAATTCTCCCATCCTTCCCCATCAGCATAAAAAGTGAGAGTGAGTGTTGTCTTATTTCTCTTGAGTGGAAACGGCTCATTACCTCTCGCCTGTTCCCCTTGCTCCCGTGACGGCCGGAGCGTCTCACTTGCATACTGAAGGTGACCCCGTGTGCACCAGGACTACGTTACTCCTCCTGCGTCGGCATATGCAAAAAAAAAAAAAAAAAAAAGGTAAATATATAAATAAATAAGAAAGTCTGCCTGTACATTTGCAGGAGAGCGCCACATCTCATTTGTCATCGTCGCTGAACTGGCTTGATGCGACGCGCAGGTGAAGGTGACCCTGACTGCCGGGCGAGACAGCGACTGGGGGCACTGATGCGCGACCGACGCTTTTCCGTGTCACGCAATATGTCGCGCCTGCCGCTGCTCCGTTTGCCTCTCCCTCAAGTCCGTTTGAAGGGAAAATGTCATTTAAATATGCCGTGATGAATGTCTTCCTCTCATCCACACACACCTGTGATCTGTTCCCTATGCATATGCTTACATCTCTTTCATCTTCTGTGGAAACAAGTGCCGCTGTGGTTGAGTAGGAGGGCGGAGTGTGAAGCGTTTCTAACTGCGACACAACCATTGCAAGCGGTACCATCTTTCCACGGTCTTGCCCCAGTGATGTGGAAGGTTAGGAAAACATGTCAATAAACAGGTGCTCTGTTGCAAAGGCTTCTGGAGAAGGTGTGGAGCCAGAGAGGGAGAGAGAGAAAGAGAGAGTGTTTTAGATCAGGAGTGGTGCGGTGGAGGTCAGTGATGCCTAAGCGTGTGGCAGGACTCCGCACATGGCTCTGGGACTGTGGGACTGAAGCAGATGGCACCTGGTGGGTGACAAACAATTAACAAACCTACCAGAATAGCTGGTTATGACACAGTCACGTAAGCAGAAGACGCAGAAGAGCGTTCCTCAAGCTGGCTATTCCCGTGCAGTCAACATTCACTCTCTACAGCCGTGTTGTGCAAACATATTTTATCTTTTAAGAGGCATTCGAGAAGGTTCAACTTTTCAACCCTACGTCTGGGTTTCGTGCTGGCGTCTCCAGGTTGAAACTCCTAGTCCGCACGGTATCCTGTGGGCGTCCTTAATCCCAACAGAAAGGCTTTGCCATTTCATGAAATTACGATCATCTGACTTTACCATGAATCCTGAAAATAGACAAACCAGAAATGAACTTCATTTAGACTTTTTCCCCCTCATTTACAAATCAACAATAGGTCAGGCCCAATTTTCATTTAAATATTTTCAGACGCCTGTGGAATGCACTGCCACAAATAACACGTTTGGGTTTTTTTGGTATTTAACTTCAACATATAGTGCACTCAACTCTCTCCCTACTCATCATGGTTAAGCCTGAGTAACAAATTCCTCTGCCTTGGCACTGTCCCTATTTTAGCAGGCCCTGTCCTGTTAGCACATAGCTGTCATCTGGTTGAAATATTCGGCTGGACTGAAGCTGGCCCTGCTATGGCATTGCTCAAACACATCTGGAGTCTAGACTCACTGGCTCTGTGGGCAGGGTTGTATCACTGCTGCATCAGGCTCACAGCCGAGTGCTGTTTACATAGGTGGCACACACACACACACACACACACGCACACAGACACATATACACACAGACCATCATCTGTTTCAACAGACTCACGCATGTCACCCACCCTTACCCCCAGCACCACTCCTGGCCCCCGCATCTCCTTCTTTTTTCACTGGTGAGAGACAAGGGGATCATGGGAGACTGTGTGCATATGTGTGTGTTTGTGCGTGTGTGTGTTGAGGTGAGGGGGGCTTCCTACTGCCATCCCAAACTCAGGTTGTTCCCACCCACAGGGGTCCTCAGTAACCACAAGCAAATGCTGGTTCAGAGAATCTGGCTCGTAAATCCTGACATCCAGCTTTTTATAGCCAAGTCAAGATATTAAGACCTGGGACGGTGGTGTGTGTGTGTGTGTGTGTGTGTGTTTGTGTGTGCGTCTGTTGTGTATCTCAGAGTAACATGAGAGAGAGTGTAGAGAGACCAATTTATTTTCTTGAGAAAAATTATGGTTAATCATCTAAATGGCCCCTCGGTAGAGCAGGGCCTGTCAGTGCTGCTGGGGTTTTTGCAGAGAGCTTGGAAACCCACAGCATCTGCAGGCCCTGATGCTTTTATTGGGTCGTACAAAAGTACTGCCAGTTTTTATTTACATCTCAGCACAAAACGCCCTTAGCAATGTTACAACCACAACAAAATCTCACTGAAGATGTATATAAGACACTGAACACATTCACAAATCAAAGATATAAAACACATAGTTTGAAATAATAACATGTATAATAATAATAATCCTCAGCGAAACACTTCCAGCATATAGGTTCATAATATTCAGCCTTGGGGTAGTTCTAAGAAGGGCATCGATTATGGTTTCCTATAATGTACAGTCTATTTAAGTCATTCCCTCTAGTGGCACTCATACAAGGGCTCTCTTCATTGCTGTCCACAGAACTTCCTCAGCCACACAAATAGATTCATCAATAAAAGATCACAGTGATATGTGAGGTGGTCAATACAATTGCGGGGGGTAGAAAAATCAAGCCTTTAATCTTGTGTAACAATGAGGAATGTCCTTATGCCGTATAGATTTCTGGGTGGTTGCTAAATCGACTCCACACGGTACACTAGATGTACTTGGAGATTCAGTTTGTGCCTCACAGCAGAATGAATCTTTATGTGAGAGAGAAATGAGGTCTGACGTTGTTAAAAATAAGTGCCATTACTCCAGTTGCTGTCTGAAGGGCTCATTGCTGTATTTTTCTGGAGAGCATTATTTACGGATGGGTGCATAGAACTTGTGATTGCTTGATATAAACAAAGCCACTACACAGCACTTGGATACCTTAGCCACATTTGAATTGTTACACCTCGTCATTAAGTGAAATTGATGTTGCTGTTGTTTAGCCCAGACAGTTGATACACATTTTTATGATCATTTGTTAGTTGTAGAGTTGTAGTAGAGACAAGACAAGAATGTGACAAGAATGAGAGGAGGCTTTGAGTCAAACCTCAGAGGATGCTGACCTTCTCCGCTGTGAAAGAACTCAGTCAAACTTGATCTTGTGAAAGTGCTCTCACCACCAGCCCCCCCCCCCCCCCTCCCCTCTCAGGCTTAGCCTTTTATTTCTGTGATCAAGGGGGAGGACCAACCAATTAAAGATTATGATTCCACCCCCTTAGCAGTTTCATGCATTAAAAGCATCCTTTTGATTGCTGGCGCACAAACAATTTGCAGCCACCTCTTGTTTGTTATTTAAACCCGGCGAGGTGGGCACCGGGCGCTTGACTTGGTTCCAGCTCAGAGATAATTCCCATTCACCTGGACCCAGCCTCTGTTTTGGATGCCCTTCCTCTCCGGTTTCAGTCCCCCCTCTTTGTACCATTTAGCTAACAATAACAAGAGTCATTTAGCAGAGATAATTACAGGGACGAGAGCCAGCGTGTTCTCCGTACGGCACGCTCCCTGTGCTCCAGCATACCCCAGTGCGGTGCAGAGTCGTGCCCCTACACACAGCACAGATCCTCCTTGTAATGGCCTGAGATAAAGATGACCCCACTCCCCCAAACACACACACACACACACACACACACACACACACACACACAAACAATCAAATGCTCAGTAGGCTCCGCTGAAGGCGCCAGCATTATCTCCCCTATCTCTTCCAAGGAGCGCCAGCATTCCCGAACACACCGGCGCAAAAAACTACCCGCACACTAGAAAAATGTGGAGATTTATGTCAGCGTAACTCGATACCCCCCTAACTCCCTCAGCTGTTCTCAGAGGATTTTGTGAATTCTAACTGTTGGGTAGCTTTCTCTCTGAAAAAGGAAAGAGCTTGAGCGTGCAGGAGAGAGAGGGATAAAGAGAGAGAGTGAGAGAGAGAATGTTCTTTTTGTTGTTTTTCATCCGATCTCTCACTCTGGGACGTGGCAGCTCCACTGGCGTCTCTGTTGTGAGTAAACAAGGAAACAAGGAAGAGCGGATGGAAACGCAAGGCAGAATGCAAGACTCGCTCTACCACAGCTCAAGAGAAGCCACAGCACATGGCTCTAATAATACTGCCCACTTTGGACTTAAGGAGTGGTGGTAAATCTCTCAAAGGATGATTAAACTCCTGGCACTGCAAAGGAGCCAGTCTCTCTGTGTTCTAATTCAGAATACATATATCGCATGGCCACATGTGGTAATGCGTGTCTTACCGGAGCAGGAAAAAATGGAAACGCATTAGAACATACAATACAGGCTAAGCTGAGCAAAACCATTCAACAGATCCGCTGCATAAATTACATCTCTCTTAAAAGTCAATGGTCAAAACCATTTAGTAGTGAAGGGAAGGCTCTATGCTAATTCTAAGTTCCCTGGTCGAATTTAAACACAGGGCCGGGCCTCTGACTCAAATAAGATGTGTTTTGGTCAACAGTGGCTCCAGAGTGAGGAAGTCACACAGAGATGTTAATTTAAAGTCTGACACCATATTTAACAGTCCATAACTTCTGAACGAAGCGAGCCTGCAGTAGTATCATTACAGCTTGTTAAGAGTTTGCCTGATTCTGTGTTTTGGAAATAATATGTGACAGAGTTTCATGCACAATAAAATATACTGAAAGAGACTATAATTTCAGACCATTTCTGAATATTCACCACGGTTTACATCTTGCCAGTGATCCCTTTGCCTGATGGTTGTGGGACTGTTGCGCTTCTCACCAACACAAAAGTGAAAGCCTTAGCTGCTAACTTAAAACATAAGAGCTTGATTAGGTATCTTATGGCTCAGTTAGGTCCGCCCTGTACTGCGAACCAATAGTAATGAATTTCCATCAAAAACTAGTTAACAAAGTTAAGCAAAATGAACCAGCTAAGTTAACCAGCTAAGGGCAACAAACCTGATGTATTTCGGCAACTGATGTATTTTTTGGCTACACATAATGAATGACCAGGATGACAGGTGTGTTCCTGTCTCTTATGTCATCATATTTAACCTAAATGAATCAGTGAATGTTCAACAAAGTGGGTTATCTGCAAAAACATGTTTAAAAAGCTTTATAGAGGACTTTAAATATTTGTAAGTGTGTGCATGACAATAAATCAATATTTCTGTAATAACATCTCACATCTGCTTCTGCCTACCAGAATGCACAATTATTATGCAATTTTGAACCGAAAATAAACAGAACCTTGATTTTGTTGAATTCAGTCTCCAAACATATGCAACAGCTGTTCATACTGAAAGGCAACAAAACTGACCTCATTTCTAATGCATCTCATACACAGACACTCAGGCAAGCTCGTTGTTACACCTTTCTCTCTAATGTTGCAACAATACTACTTCACTTCTTTTGGCACAACTACAGAACTCACATCAAAAGTCTCCTTGAGGGGCACCAGGAACTTCTTCTTCTCCATCTCCAGTCTCCCTCGCTCACACACACACTCTGAACATCTTCTGAACATGTGTGGACCCCTAGGTGGCTGCACCCCCCCCCCCCGCCCCCATTCACCTCCACCTCCCTCTCCCCCACCCTCCCATCACCTCCTCTGATCAAACAAGGTGCCTTCACGGGCCTCGTCGTCGTCAGGCTCTGTTTGTCAGGCTCCATGTGGTGGTTCACAGCCTGGGAGGTGGGAGGCAGTGGGGGGGAAGGAAGGAGCACAGCGGGACCAGGGCCCTTTTTTAAACACGTCGCCCGCAGTGGCATCTGGCCACCCTGGGGCCCCGGGTTGCAAGCAGGAGAGGTGGCTGAGAAGCGAGGAGTCGCTAATGAAGATAAAAGCTGCACCTCCGAAACTGCCGCCGAGGAGGGAGCCATTCTCTCTGGCAGACTTGAACAGCACCAGCACCACCACCACCACACACACATGCCTTTCTTCTCCAGCCTTTAAGCACTAGCACTCTTATGCTGCCTCACTGGATCTTCATATACTTTTACTGATTTAGTGTGTAGGTACACTTGAAGCTTGTCATGGGAAGATATCTAATTTCTTATTGCAGACTTGTAAGTGGTTTTGAGTGACTGGATCACAATGTGTCTTGATTATTGTTCGATTTGTATTTAGAACTCACCACACATCAGATCATAAAAGACCAGAGTCCAAAATAGAGCACATGGGTGAAATGGAAGCATCTCACTGAACAGGCCCCAATTTCTTGTTTACACAGATAATGCAATATCTGTACAATTCCCCAAAGTGTTCATGAAACCCAATTTGTAACAGGGACAAAGAGTTTGGCCTGGTGCAGAGATTACTTGATGTGAATTGGACTGAATTGTGTGTGTCAGTTCACGGTGGGTAGCCAATTAAAGGCGAATTATTTGGGAAGTCTGTCACGGTGCTCCCAGTGATGGAGTGACATTGGAGTCACAGGACCACTGTTCTTGTGTCACCCCAATTAACATGCACTGATGTGGTGTTGATAGGCATATCAGTCAAAGAGAGCACAGCACACACACACACACAAACAAAATATTAAGTTTGTGCTACTGAAGAGTACTGCAGAGTAAACATTGTTAAAAATTTTTTTTATTATATATATACACACACATTTTGTTATGAGTCTTCTGTTGTGCAAAGTACCACATTAGATCTCCTTTCAACAACGTTCATTTTTGTTTTAACGATCCCCCCTCCCACCTCCTCTCCATTTTTCCAGCAAGCACATGAACACTCGTTCGGCTTGTTCTCAAATGTTTGTTTGTTTTATATGCATCCCAGCTTGTTTATACATATTTGATCAAACTCAGCGTAACAATCCCGTGCGGTGTCAGGTATGGGCGGCTGGTAAAATTACTGCAGAAGGGGTGTGTGTGTGTGTTAATATGTGTCTGTGTGTGTGCCCTGCTCTCTCTTCTGTCAGCCCCTGATGAAACACAAAGTAGGAGGTGGGGTGGAGGGATGGAAGAGTGTGTGTGTGTGTGTATGCGTGCATGTGTGTGTGTGTGTGCTGTGTGTATTTGTGGTGTGTGTATGTGTTGGGGGGTGGGGGCAAAGAGGGGCCCAGAGTGCAGATGTTGCTGCTGGAAGCTGAGGGACTGCGGGCCACACTGGCTCTGGCCCGTGGCTATCGGGAGCCCAGCTGGGAGAAAGAGACAGAGTGCATTCATCTGGCCTCTCTGGGGTCCTGCCGCTCGGCACAGGTATCCAGCTATTCGGAGGCAGGGGGATGAAAGGCTGCTACACAGATGTCACCTGCTGGGGTTCAGTGGCCTAGCCAGCAAATGTCATGTTTGGCAGCTGGTGCACTGCGCTCGCTCCCACCAGTTGTTGGCAGAGGGGCTCCTAAAGGATGCAAAAAGATGCTTGCACCGGGGGCATCCTAATGGGACGACATTAAAGAGAGTTGCTGGCTTCTGTCTGTCATAGTACATTAACCTTGTCCTGCCTCCTGCTCCTTCAGGGCAGCTGCTTCTGCTGGCTCCCCCCAGTACCGGAGTGGGGCTCGTTCTTTCGCTCGCTCGCCCGTGCGCTCCAGCAATTTGGCCCCCTACCCCACGCTTCATATGGTTGTGCTTAAGGTCTGCCGCACACATCTGCGGGTCCAGTCGTACACATGCAAACAACAGTTCCCTCTTTCCTCTATTTCAGCCAACAAACCCATTCTGTTCATCCATCAAGGGATCTCTAGCTTTGCTTTGCATGTTTTTGCACACTCCAGACATTAAGCAATTCTTCTGAATGTGTAAGGTATGACTGACTCTGTATGCTCTCTCAATGTAACTACCCACAAATGATATTTACAGCATATTAGGCTATTATTATATTAGTAGGATGCCACAAACTAGAAGTGATCATTACTGTCACTCGTACAAATACTTGGAGATATTCTACCAATTAATAACAGTATGCTCAGTATTTCTAAAGCCACTATCCATGACTGGATACTGTAGTGATATCCATCTCAATATGAAAAACCATCTGCCAAAGGGTCATCAAGAAAGGTTGAAAAAATAAAGAGAGACAAGAATACTATAGAGACAACAGTATTCAAATGTTAAAGAGAAGGAAAACTTTTGAAAAGATAGCCATGTGTTTTGATGTCCAACTGAGTGCCACTGGATCAACAGAAGAAGGTGGACAGTATAGCACACCATCCACATGCTCAGTAGAAAGAAAACTAAGGCTTGAGGGATTGTTTACTGGTAGGGCCATTGCCCAAGGCTACAACAACACTGGACAAACACACAAAAAAGAATATTCTACAGTGTTTTTCAGCCACAGCTCTAATCAAAACACTGTGAGAATCTATGGCATGGCAGCAGTACAAGTAGACAAATATTTTAATATTTATGTTTAAGCCTTTAGAAAAAGACTACAGCGCTGGTGCCAAGAGACTTAGGGTAATACATGCAAGTATCTAAATCAGAAGATCATGACACAACACAGTATTTAACATAAGATTGGCAATAGTAACGGTGATAAACAATTTGTATTTAAATTAAAGCTGAATTGATCAAATATTTCTTAAATCACCCAAACCAATTTCAATGGCATAAACTAAGACAAAAACCTCATTGAATTTGCCATTCTAATGCACATTAGAATGTGTGTGAACTGCAAAGTCAAACTGTATCCTATACAGCTACATCACAAAATGCTATTCTGGGATAGGGTTATTACAGGACTCACATACGTTAGTCATAGGGTCCTCGACATGTGGGGGCACAGCTAATCTCGAGCCGCCATCTGGTAGCAAAGACAGGGCCGCATGGCCACACTGCTCCTATGGCCCCCACACCCTTCCCCTACCCTGCAGAGATGGGGGTCCAGTGAGGCCAGAGGTGAGTCCCTGTGCATGCAGTGTGGAGGTAGCTCCTGCTGCTTAGAGGTCAACTGGCCCAGCTCCTTCTGCACACACATTATTGGATGTCAAAACTTCCAGGAACATATGATGGAGGCTGGCACCAGGGGGGAGGGGGGGGGGGCATCTTCTGTGGACTGCAGTTGGGTTTGTTGAGTTGCCAAGGCCTAATCCCTTTTAGCTGTCTGCTTGTGTGAATCTTTAGGGTTGTGTATCTAGTAGAATTGATATTAAAAAGAGAGACAGAGAGAGAGAGGGGGGGGGGGGGGGCAACCATCTTGTAGCCTATACACCTTTCACATAAGCAGTATAGCCTCAGAGGTTTTAACTTAGCTCAGGGGGAACAGACCAAGCTTTCGGCTCACCATATTACATGCCTCACAGACAGCACATGAACCATGTAACAGGGTGAAAAATTTGAGCCTGAGGCTGATGTAGCAGTTTTTAGCATTACCCAGCAACTTATCTGAGGTAAAGTGTACAGTAAGCCTCTGAACCCAACTTCAGCATGAACTCTAAGCTTCAGGGCCGATTGAAAAAATAGTGGTCTTTCTGTATACACACGAACCAAAAAAGAGGCTCTAACCATCCTGTTATAGAGGAGTGTTTGGTTTCTTGAAAAACCTACAGCACAGAAAGACGATATGACATGTGTGGCTGTCACTTTGAGTCGTCAGTCAGGTCATTTAAGGTTGGCTCTGCTACACCAAGAGCCTAGCCGCTCAAGTAACTTATTCCATTGGCACTAACCATGGTGCTCTTATTGCTGGCCTTTGTGAAAACCCACTAAGGGTTCATAACTAAAATGCCAGGGTGTGTGCATGCCTGCTGCTCTGAAAGGCAGCAGTAATTTGCCAAGAACTCATTAAAAATCTTTAAAAATCATTAATCCTGTTTTAATAATGACGACAACAGCACAAGGCAGCAGAACAGGGTTTGGAAAATGTAATGCTCCATTCAGCAAAGTGCAGCTAATAATTCTACGAAAATGTCTGCTCATGTTATTTTACAGTAGATCTATGTGTTCTTGCTGAGAAGAACAAACACTCAGTTACGTTAAGTGGCCTCCCACACCTTTTTGTTCCTAACCTCACAATGAAAACGTACAGTAAGGCACTTTAGTGTATTCATTTGTATTTCATAAAGCTTCACGCCGGGTCAATATCCATCCGCAGTGTAAACAAATTACCGAACACAGGCAAAGTGCAGGAAGAGAGACAAATCACACCCCGGGGAATTTGTTTGCAATTAAGATTATCAATGTCATGTCAATAATTTTGCCCTGGCCTGTCAGTGAGGGGCAATTACAGCCAGCTCCAGCTGGTGAGAGCTGCCCTGACCCAATAAAGAGGTTTTCCTGACTGGGCACCTAAGGTTGCACTCAACATTAACAGAGATGTGCTGATCAAGACGAAGGTCAAAAGGGTTTTGTTGATGAAGACGGAGATTACAGGGGTTTGTTGATAAGGCCTGAGGTTAGATGGGTTTGTTGGTGAAGATGGAGGTCAGAGGGGTTTGTTTCTGTATCATGATGCTGTAAATGCACAGAATGTTAATGTAGCACTGCTAAACTTCATCAGTCTGTGATCCTGTGCTCCTTTAGTTGAGAAATCAGCCATGCCATTTGAAGTGGGGAGCTGCATCATAAACCCTTAATTGCAGAGGGAAGATACAACAACAAAATCAGGCAGACTTCATTGAAATCTCTCAGACTCTACATCATCAGCATGAAATGCTATAGCTAAATGTAAATCCTTGACTTGTCTAATACAATCAACACTACAAAGGAGATTGGAGAATGGCATGCCATGATGATCTGCATTGCATATAACTATCACATGGCTCACTTATTCACTTTGTCTGCCTGAAAATAAATAAACTAAATAAACTCCTGTGTTAAATAAATAAACTCCTGTGTTTCCTTAAAAACAGCCAAGGGTCAAATGTTCAATTGTCAAGGCCCCAGACACAACAGTTAGCTGTGTTGTCAACATTAATTTACCAACACCCTCTGCTGCCTGTATTATCCTGCATCTACACTGACCAAGGCATACTTTCCTCAGCTAAGGGTCAAGGCCTAGTGGTATAGTCTAACACAAAGCCAAGCCAGACATAATGTATTTGTCTTGAGAAAGTAAAAGTTGTCTTTCAGCCTATCGAATATATCAGGAATTTCAAATATATTGAGGTTGCCGATTCAGAACAAGCCCAATAGTCACGTAAGCCTGGTAAGTCCCAGATGAAATACTGTTTGTGCATTTTAATTGCATTATGCGTGTTTTAGTTTCTGAATAACAGAAAAAACAGGAAGCGATCACAACTGCTTACATAGTGCGGGTCAGCACTCTACCGAGCACTAAGCTGATGACTTGCACTACGCAACATGGATGTATATATTTTTTAGAATTAAGTAAACAACTGCAATTAAAACCTTTGTTTACAATAAGAATGATTCTCTGTACATCCAAAACCAAGAATTTAATGTAGTAATTTAACTTTAATTTCACTACTGAATGACTATGAAAATGATTAAAGCCTCCCCAGACCCATTTTCATCTGATATTTGAGAATAAGTCTGGTGTAAGCCAGGCTATATTAATGTGCCTTTTATTTTGACACTGAAGAATACAATGCAAAATAGACAGCTCTGACAGCTATCCAATATGTCAGTGTTCTAGCATATACATGTCAAAAACACATAGCAGTGAGGCAGAGTTAATGGAAGGCTCCACTAAGTAACATTAATTTGCATTGCAGTCATATGGCATTTCCTATGGCACTTCACATTGATGCAGTGCTAATGTTGACTGATGAAGTGAATAAGTTAATAATTCCTTTGGGTAATAAATAAATAGATAATATAAACACAAGCCATATACATTTAATATTGACAATTATTAACAATTTGTATCAGTATTCACTGACTGGTTTACAAGTCCATAATACATTAGCCTGGGAATAAAATCAGCCCCTCATTCACCACTTTGTTTCGTTCTGAGAGTCTGGACGTTCGGTAGAGAGATTTGATTACTTGCTGGATGTGTTTAAGTTTAAAAATATTGGATCAGCCCTTGAGTGATAGCCTGCCTTGACTGATAACATTGTCGCTCTGCATTCACAACTCCTCCAGCTGTTCACATACTGGACAGGTTAAAATGCTTCCTAAGACAACAAGCTCAATGGGATCAAATCCAGACTAGCATTGAAGGGAGATAAGAATCGAGTAGAAGTGTGCAGGAAGGCATAGCCAGGCTAATGGTACATTGTCTTTAAAAGGATTTATCATTCAGAAGTCATTATTTTTGCAAGTTTAAAAAACGTTTTGTTAGAATTTGTGGCTTTGGACAGAAACACATTTTTTCAAGTTAAATTACAGAATTACACATTCACGCATGTCTGCACAATGTAAATGATGTCATAATCCCTGTCATTTGTATTACTTATGCGGTCCTTCTCAGATGACATCAATTCAAATTGTAACTAATATCTGTGATAATTTAACACAATGCCACATATTGTTATATTACTATAGTAATATATTACTTATATTACTGCAGTACTGCAGGTCAGCTTGATCGATGCAGATAACGCTGGGATCACAAAGTGAATGCAACTGGTTACTCTGTCTGCTCTGTCAAAAGGCCATTAAATACTATCTAAGCATCTGTGATCTTAGGAGTGTGCATGCATGTGCAAAAAGGCCCACACACACACAAACACACACATACACATACATCCAGATGCACAGCATGACCACAGTTTCATAGAGCACTTTCTTGTTTCCATGGATTTCCTGACCAGGGAACAAAGAGTCTTTTTACATTTTTTAAATTCTCAGGTAGCCCTGTTGCTGGGCTACAGATGGTTGGTGAATGGTTGGAAGTGTTCTCTATGGTGATGGGTTGCTGTCCCTCAGAAGCCCCCCAGCACCGAGCCCTCCATTAGCCATAATGGTCTCGAGGCACAGTGCTCTCCTGCGCTATCTTCAAGCAAAATAAAGGAGGCAGGTGTGAGAAGGAAATTAATGTAAATCCATCAGTGTTCAATTAGGCCTCACACACACACACACACACAAATGGGGTAGAAAAAAAGCTTCTACCTCCCAAACTATCAGGATGTCCCTTTTGTATGAAGGTAACCATCCTCTTTAGTGCATCCATGCCTTTTATAACCAGACAAAAAAATCACGCAAACTTTAATTATGACCAAAAAATTGTTCTATGAAATTTCCAGGTGCAGCTTTTCTCCCTCTCTTTTGATTCTGATGGTTTCCTTAAGCGTCCGTCAACAACATGCTTTTTCTTCATTATGGTGCCAGCATGTCGCCAGTGTAATTTGGAGTGCCTCGAGGTACAGGGAGCACTGGCCCTCTGTGGTCTGTCGCAAAAAAAAGCACTTTAACCTAATTTGTTTCTAATTACAAAACAGGAAGTACACCTGCCACGTATCAGGCGCTACGCTACCCTCCAAGGCTGCTGGCTTCAGCTGCTGCCTAGCAGTGAAGCTTTACAAGTCTCAGCTCTAGGCTGTCAAGCATCTGCAATGCTTTTCCTATAATATTGTATTTCAAGACCTCTCTCTGTTTTGCAATATGTAATATTCATGTTCAATTTATATTGAAGGTTACATTTCTGGTGTAAAAAAAAAAAAAAAAAAAGATTGTGAGGTAGTGAGAAATATCTGCGGGAAAGATTTTAACGCCTCCTGTATGAGGTTTGCCATGATCTAACAATACAGTTTTCAGAAATGTGTTTTGTGGAAATGTGGATGAAAACACTTGAAAAAATAATTATGGTATGATGCCAGAGAAAGTAGTGCCAGAAAAACTTTAAAACTGTTTAAAACATTTTTTTATGTCGCTCGCTGACTACACTCTAAACAGAAACACAAATGTTCTATGCCTGATTCTGGCTGTTTAACAGCCAAAATAGTTGAGTATGCTAAGCTTGCGATTCAGCACTTTCTATCACCTGACAGTAGTTTAATCAAGAGGTATTTGCCAAGTCTGATGTAACTCTGACTAAAGCCCAGAATAAAGTCATTGAGTGTTTTGTTTTGCAGTGTAAAACTTTAATTACTAATTTGCACACGACTTCTGCCAAGCTCCTTGATCTTCACCGAGGCAAACGAGATGGTGAATGAAAACAAGCGTGTTGCATTTCAATCAATCACCATGTTATCATCATTCAAAATGATATCAATCAAAACAAACCCAGTGGGGCTTGGCTGGGCTCCCCAGCTGTGAGCTCATTGTTATTGCATTAGTGCAACAAGACGATGTCAACTGATGTTCTACAATTACATGCATTTTCTCCTGTCTACCATCACGCAGACCGTGGATGACTTCAAGAGCAGCACAAGCTAGCACCACAGTGCATTCAGACCTCTGCCTATTCTCTTTCCAGACACAAAAAACAACAGCAGCCAGCTCTACCTATTACCTTTGATCAAGATAATCTCTTAATCACTTTTCTTTCATTTCGCAAAGTAGTGTGATAGTGGGTGACAAATGAATTTAATAACACGCCGTGCACCTGTAACGCCTGTGATTGTCATCAGCAAAGTTTAATTTCGAGGAAAATAAATGATAACGACGGGTTTTAATAAGACTTTGGCATTTGTGCGAGCACAACGAGTACTTCTTGCCTACCACAGCCACTGAAGCGGTTATATCTGGCTCCAGCGTGGAGCCAGCGCTCTGATGCTGTAATGGATTCACCAAGGGCATGTCTGAGAGCGAGTCTGGGGTGAGGGTGGAGGGGAAGGGCCAGAGAAGTGTACCATTAACTCCCCTGTCTCCATCCACGGGAAAGGTCAGCAGCCCACCTTATCTGTCAGGCCTTATCAACAAACCAAAAGACCACTGCTGTTAATGGCCTGTATCCCTCTATCTTCTCAAGCACATATACGACACTAACAAGGGAAAGAGAGGGAGAGAGACGGGGCTTTGATTGTTTCTTCTAATGTGTTACTTCCCTTTCTGATGGGCTCCAATAGCGGCTTGAAAGAGCCCGGAGCCGGAAGAATTACCCCAGGATCAGAGGAATCATTAGCCTCCATCTCAGCTGAGCTGTGCTCACTCGGCGGAGTTGTATTTCAAATGTGCTGGTGTCCTGGGAAACCCTATGCTGTTCTGCGGAATCCACTCTTCCTAAAAAGCCTAGGCAGGAGGCTTTTTTCTTTCCTTTTTTGTTTGGAAGGTGGGTAAGGGGGTTGGGTGAGCTGACTGCTGACAGAAGAAGCTTGTATTACTAAGCAATAGATAGGAAACCACCTTCATTTTCGCCAACCACCTTCATTTTCGCGGATAATTACGCATATTTACCAATATCTGAGTGTGTGAGGAGTGACGAGTGAGAATAGTCTTAATAATAATTTTAGCTGTTTTTTCCACTCTGTGATTTGCACTTTCTGCAGAACTTTGATCTCGGCTGTATTAAAGTCACCCGAAATCCAAATTGGACAGGAAACATAACCGGAGCTTAGGGGTTTTAGATTCTCCTGCACTACATGCGAGAGGCTATCTGAGCTTAGACAGAAGCCTTGAGAAAAAGAGAAGGGAAAAAAAAGAGAGAGAGAGAGAGAAGCCCATTTGGCAGGCTGACTGCTTGTCGAAGGAGCAGGTCAAGTTCTTGGCGCAGGAAGTGCTGTGTTGCCATGGTGATGTGAGTTTTTTTTCTCTCCCTCCCTTTCCTTCCTTCCCTTTTTTTCTCTCTCTCTCTTTCTCCAGTGTCCTGGGGTTAGGGCGCCATCAGTGGTGTGAGTGTTGCTTAAGAGCCACTGCGGCTCTAGCCCCTGAGCAGACCCATTTATTTTTGGGCCCGATGTGCCGACGTGCCTTAGGCCACGCAAAAAAAAAAAAAAAAAAAAAAACAGATCGGCACACAACGCCAACAAGGGCCCGACAGACAGCTCCGGAACCACCCATAATGCATGAGTAAATACAAGGAAATGGCGCCATTAATACGTGACAGGAGCCGTCAGCCTCTCCATAAATCTTGGTGCGTCTTGGGGCCCCGTCGACTCTCTTGCCTTTGTCTTCACCGGAGATGATTTTGAAGTTTACGGACACGTTCGAATCGCTCATCACTGTGAAACTGACACAAACGTGCAGAGAGACGAAGATCCAAGAGTTGCATCAGTTAAATATTCATACAGTTGCTCTGTTGTGTCAAATAAATAAATAAAAACAGGAAAATACAGAGTGCGACTCTGAACCTAGATTCAAAGGATCCATCTGCATCTGCAGTGACACCTTGTGCGTCTGTCAGCTACTTGGGAGTATAAAGAAACCTTTAAAGAAAACTACTGTACTTCTCCCAAAAATACCTACCCTAAACATATAGCAAGTTGCATGTAATCAGTTCCCTGGTGGTTCTGTGCTTTACATTTTATAAAATAATTCCTGTTTTTAACTCCACGAGAGGAAGTGGTAGGAAAAAAAGAAAAAAAAAAGAAAAACTTGGCATGCACAGTCGATGCTTGTGGACAGGACTTGGGATGCCAGAGAGACTTTATTTATGTTTGGATGGAGACGCTTAGTTCAGGCTGGCACAGTCTGTCAGCTGTAGTCTTTGGCTCCCTTTCGCCCATAGCTGCAGTGAGCTCTCGCCTCCTGCTCTGGTTGTGTGGACTGTCCGACCGTGTGTGTGTGTGTGTGTGTGTGTGTATATGTGTGTGCGGGGTGGTTAGAGCGGGGGATGCTGTCGTGTTCCCACTAGCCCCAACCCACAAAACCAAGTCTGCAGCACCCACATGCTGCATAGTCTCACGTGTGTGTGCTCTCTCCTCTACACCATCTGACAAACTCAAAAGTGAGTGGCTCGCCCGGCCTTCTCAGCTCTGAACTCGCAACTCACTAAAGACGTCATACGCGGAATATGTGTGAGTCATGCCCAAACTCCCATGTAGTGGCTATTCTGATCCGCACTGTTACTTAAGCAGCCATTTGCCAGGCTCTAAAACCGTACACCGTTCATCACGCAATGTTAAGAGGTCAAGACACACATCTGTTATCATTTGAAAATGAGGCAGGCAAACACAGGCGAGAGTCCTTAGCAAGAAGCATTTCTTTCCAACGCCACCCTCTGTTTTGATTTCACAAGAAATGAAAATCGAGATCCATATTTCCACATGGACTGCCCCCCCACCCCCACCCCCACCCTCAATGTATGCACCCAATTTCTGCTGGTATATATTTATACGCTGATGCCAAGAGCTTGCGGCCTTAAAAGGAAGCCGGGGGCCATTTCCCGTCGCTGGGCTGGCTGGACCTTGCGTCTGCAGAGGCTCAGGAGAGGACATGCTCCGTGGCCTGGGATCCTTCAGAGAGGTACGGAAGGACACGCGAGTGACTACACTGGTGGGTGCAGTCAGATAAAGACCTGTGTGTGTGTGTGTGTGTGCGTTTGAACGTGCAGCTATGTACATACTGTGTGTACATGCACATCTCGTGTTATTTGTTAAGAGTTTGTGTGCACGTCTTCGGGGTTTGAGGTATCTGTCTAAGCGTCTTCGAGTATGTGTATCCGAGTGTCTTCCTAAGTGTCTGTGTGTGTGTGTGTGTATGTGTGTGTTTGTGTTGGAGTCTAATTTGGTCCTGAGTTGTGTGCTGGTGGCTGATGGGTAGCAGGGCTCCGCTGGCGTGGTGAGGTGTGGCTGATAAAAGAGCTGCAGCCAGACAGTTCCACGCTGGTGGCCGGCACTCTCTCTCAAGTGCCCCCGTTTTTTGTCTTGGGAAGCACTGGGGATGGTGACGTATGCAGTCCTATTTCCATTTCTCCCTCTCTCTTTCAATGACCATCTCTGGCGGTCATTTTCTCTCTCTCTTCTCTTCTGTTTTGTACTCTATCTCTCTCTCTCTGTTCCTGTCTCTCTCTTTCAGTCCATTTCTCATGATCATAGCCTGTCAGCCTCTTTCTCTACAGCACTCATCTCAGCAACAGATAAACAAGACTGAGAGACGCTGGACCTCAACCGCCCCCCACCCCCACCCCCCACCCACACCATCATCACCATCACCACCATCACCTCCTGTCCCACCCCCTGGCTGTTACTGTGTCAACACACTGATGTGGGAGCAGACTCTGGCTCCAGAGCCTCGAGCCTCTTTTGTGTTTCCGGAGAGTTCCTCTCAGGGATGAGTATCACTGTGATTCTGCCTGTTGACAAACAGCAGCTGGAACAACAACAACAACAATAGCACCACCACTAACAACAATAACCACAGCAACAGCATATTTTGTGGCCTACGATGTGGCTTGGAATAAAGGTCACATGATCACTGATCTGGGGGGGAGGGGATTATTACTTTTTGTTCTCTCCTCCATATGCTCGTGTGTTGAACTGTTTAATCTACGCAAGGGAGAGCCAGAATGCCCGAACGCCGACTGTCACAAATAACAGATTGACACCACAGAATGGCAATACACACAATGAAAGGCCTCCATTTGGATCGTATGGCGAGGAGCTGGCTTTGAGGGCCATGCAACAAAGAAGCCCACGCCTGCCACCGCCGTCACCGCCACTGCCGGTCGCCTCTCGGAGCTCAGAGCTCTGAGCCGAGCGGTCAGAATGACTGTGAAATGTCTGTGTCACAGGCACTCTCTGAAAGGACAGATACACAGACCAGCAGTTACACCACATTCTTGGCCAACATCAGCCTCCAAACATTGGCCATGTTGGACTTTGTCGCGCTGCTGGTGTGTGATCTCTGAGCGTGTCTGGATGTGAAGCGTACTAAAACTTGTTTATGGATCCCATGTGCTCTAAATTACGTGCTCTTATTGGGAAATAGCTTGTGAATTTTCAAGGACCTTTAAGATTTATCTTAAGGTTACAGAGGATTAAGGGCCAAAATATTTCTTTTAGATTGTATTTAATGTAATTTATACCTAAAAGCAGCTACAATACATAGTACATATACACACTTTATATTATTGCATCATAGTATGAAGGATGTGGTTCATTATATTTTATTGCTTGTTAAAAAGCATATTCTGTCTAATACATCTAGTTAAGTTCTTCACTTAGGTACCATAGCTGCACATGTGATAGCAGAACTCCTTCTGGAAAATGCTCTCCCATAGGCAATGGCTTTTTCACAAATTGCAGGGAAGTGCTCACAGAAGCTAACTAGCACCCCCTTTTGAAACCACTGAACCAAGTCCCCAACAACACACCCTCTGAGCTACAGGAAAGTTTTTGTTTTTATCCATGACATAAACCTCTATCTGATATAATTTGCATGGGTTAAAGAATTTATTTGCAAAATGTATGTTTTACTAGGTAACCATCATCAACTGTATAAGTGCTATTAACTTGAATTATCATAAGAACATGGTAGGTTTATTTATTAGTGCCAGTATTAATAGTACAGGATTTTGTTGATGTGTGTCAAAATGTGCTCAGCCACACTCTTAAGGTCAGTGAAATACTTAATCCTAAAATGAATCTGCACTAATGCACTTTACAGTCTGCTAGCATAACCAAAAGCACTGTGAGTGCTGTATAAGTGTCAACAGTATGTGTCAAAAAGAGGAAATCTTTTGCAGGCTTCACGCGCCGAGGTCAAGTGAGAGCATTCAAAAAAAAGAAGCACCCAAAAAAAAAAAAAAGGCCTACGTTGCTGTGTTTCAGGAGCGTAACCCGGCGATGACTGGCGTGTAATTAATCCTACTGTACGGCTGAGGAAACACAGACCCCGGCTCTCGCAGAGGGGGGAAGGATCAGAGCACTGAACGCATTTGAGAAAAGTCCCTGCTTCCTTCCCCTCCCCGTGCAGGTTAGCATGCGAGTGTTCGGGCGACATGGTGCGGCGTGTTGCGGCATGGTCGCGGCGTCACCGCCGGTCCCTGGCTGTTTAAGGAACCACCCTGCTGGGGACGTGAGCCGGCGCCAGGGCACCAGAGAGCGGTGTGGGAGCAGGCAGATAAGCAGCTCAGACAGGATCAGGGGGACGAGAGGGGAAACACAAACACACACACACACACACACTCGCCCCTCTCCCCTCACCCTAAAAGCAGGGGGAAAGGGATGGGAGGAGAACGTTTTTTTTTTTTTTACCACTGCTACCACTGCTGCTACAACTGCTGTCACTTTTTGAAGAGTGCTTGTTTTTGAGCTGGAGTTTTGGAGCCCGTGTAGGTCAAAGAGGAGACTGGCGGCCGGGGTGCGAGCGAGCGTTAAGCCGGTCAGGTGCAGCGCCACCAGTGATCATTAGGGTTACAGCTGCTCGGGCCAGATTGTCTGCTGCCTGCACCAGGCGAGATGTCTCACCCTGGGAAAAGAGCGAGCATCTGTCTGTCCTTCCCCGTAGACACGAACCTCCTACCAGCCTGTCCAATTCAACCCAACTGGTAACAAGGTCACCTAGCTCTCTCGCACTCTCTCTCCAACACACTCTCTCTGCAGAGCCCGATTTGTACTAGCTTTTCAACGTCTGTGCACTTCTAGGCCTCACAAAGTAGCAAAATATTGAGGAGGAAAGTTCGTATATAACAGTTTCTTATAATTTTTCTGAGAAGTCTGAGAAGTTGGCTGCACATGTAGTGCCATCTGTGCAATTTGTTTTTACAACTTATTTTTTTTACAGATACAATACATGCTGCATCTTGGCTTCTATATGACGAGGATATGCACAGTGATTGGTGAAAGACCTGATCCATATCACTAACTGGTTAAAAATGGACACGACAGGCAGAGACAGCAGATGCCTTCAGCCATTTCAGATGATTGTTATTGCACTCCCACTCAGGAGAAGCAGATGGATCACAAACTAATTTGAAAAAAAAAACAAAAAAAAAACATCACGTTTCTTGGTTTTACACTTATGCTGTAGGAGTCTCAGTTGAATCAAGAATACAATGCGGTCAGATTCAAATTAATGCCAACATCTCTTCAGCCACCAAACACACAACAGTACGAGTACTCACAGTACCTCGCTCATAAAATTAAACATCAGGTAGAAGATTATTGTAAGCTTTCCCATGGATAAATTCTCTGACTAAACCAGTTGGCCTTCAATATATTTAAGTGGTCTATCAATCCCGTTTCTTGTTTAATTATGAAAGTGGCACAAATTTAAAATTGAAAAATTTAAATTTAAATTGAAAAACAGCAGATAACTGATTCATCAAGTAACACGCTTATTCCAAATCACGAAGGCATGAAGTCGATCACAGATGAAACTGACTTCTCTTGAATGTCAGTGGAAAGACTGGTCAGGAGGCCAAAGCACAGGTTGTAGCAATACTCCATATTGTTAATCAAGCAAAGATAACATGAAACCATGGAGCAACACGATCATTTCTATGGGCTGAGACATGAGTTGACCCATAACGAAAACCTGGATATCTGTGTTAGTTGGCCATGGACAAAGCGTAAGTTGAGATAAGAGTTTACACATAAAAAATGTAATTAAAGGCGATCGCGTCAGCTTTACATAATTGTTGTGTGGCTACATTAGCTTGGCCAGGAGCAAATAAACAATCAAAACAAGATGAAACAGGTGTGACACCAACTTTCTGCTTCACAGGAAAAAATAAAACACTCTGTCAAGGGCGCCACACCTGTTCCTTTGTCTTTGGCAAAGAGCTTTTAAGTGCAAATTTGCGTTTGGCTGTAAGCAGGGCTGTGGCCGTTGCACTTATGTTACTCATCTGAACTGATGCAATTTGAATATTGGTCAGAACTGAAATGAGGTCAACACATTTCAATATGAGATATAAGATGGGTCTTGCCCTTTTTATTAGCTGACAGAAATCTGTAGCATTTGCTATTTCAGCAGAATTTTTAGTGATAAACGCTGCACTATAATCGCAAAAATACATATTGAAGAATTAGCTTAATTTTTAACCGTATGCCATGTAACAATACAAATCAGGAAGGTTTGATAGTTACATTCATACTAATTTGGTTTTGTAAAACTTGGGTCTAAAAATAGTCATGGAGAGAGAAGTAGAGTTTTTCATGATTAAAAATGTAAATATTGGTGCTCAATTCTTGAGATGATTAAATGTCAGTCTATGAATCATTGTATTAACTAAATGCCCCCTTCAATAATCTGCATAGGCAATGTGGATATGAATCATGGAATAATTTATTTTTGTATGTATGTAAACCAGTCACATATTACTGTTTTTTACTGAATCAACATGAAACCACTAGTGACTTATAAAGGTTTAGATTTTCCTTGAGATACTGAGGGTTGTGCATGGTTTGTGATAAAATTTTAAATCCTTTCTGAATATAAGATTGTTGCTTAACTTAAGTTACAAGTGCAAGTTCTGGGTAGCATAAGAACAATTCGTGTTTAAGGCTTCAGGCCATGAATTAGACATTTGTAAAAGTCTTTGAAAAACAAAGTCAGAGCTCTCTACCTGAACAAAACAGTGCAGGTAGTTGAGTGCAAACATCTCTTATGCTCTTTGAAAACAAGTGCTTATGAATCTACAGCTGAAATGATTTATCTCAACATGATGGTTGTCTTGTCCGTTTTGAGGACTGTTCTCTTTTTAATGTGCATTGCTTGAGCGTTGCATCATGTGCTGCTTCGCAAGTTTGTTTTCCAACTAGTCCATGTAAATAGCTAAGTTCACAGTGCTCTATACAAGAGCAAGGGACTATAGCAAAATAAAATGACATGAAAAAGCATTCAGAAAATCACGTATACTAATTCCCAACAGACACACTATATAGACATAATTTCTCATGCAGAGGCTAATCTGAGCTATTTGACTTTAACTATTCATTTAAAATACAATGTAATGACACTTATGTGGGTCGCTTTGGGCAAAAGTGCCTTTCAAATAACATACACAAACATAAGCCTTAACTTACGACCATGAAGGCCTATCATCTCAAGAGCTTGACATAGATTGCTTCTAAATACGAGGGGTAAGAAAATTTGTGTGGGAGGTCCTTTGCTAATATAAGAGTGTGGAGCTGGTTTCCTGAGGTTACTGCTGTTTGTGTTGTTTGCACTACAGACTCGCGTAGACAACCAGTAGCGGTGCACTGCAGAGAGCAGAAAGCTTGCAGTCATTTCAAGTTTTCCTGTCTGACTCAACTCCGTCCCGTGCATAGGATTGTGCTGCCACTTCTGGAAACGTGAAAAAAGTGTGACTAGAACAATTGTAGTGCCACATGCAAATGCACACCGCCTTTTAGTGTCAGAGCTGGGACAAAAAGAGATAACTTTTTTTGCCAGTCACATTACTGAGGATGATAAAATAATAATAATAATAAAAAAGAAGACTCACATGCACAGATGGAAATGGCTGATGGAAAAGTCTGATATCACAGATTTCTTTGAACTTGGAAGAAATAGATGTGTTTGCTATGCAAAATTACTAAGAAAAAAAGTGCTGAGATCTTATAATGCAGTCTTACAGTGTATCTATGTGGGATGGAGGGGCTTTCAGTGACATACCCAGTCATAACACAATAAAAGTCATGTTTCCACAGAATTCACGCCAATATCATCAACAGTGAGAGACACACACACATACAAGGGGGAGTCCCAGCAACATCACTGTACCACTGTGTTATGAATAAGACAGCAATCAATAACAATGGAAAGCCAGTGCGCCAAACTGTAGTACTGACATGTAGTGCCTTTTTTTCTTCAAATGGGAAAAGTAATTTGTTTACTACAAAAACATCAACTAAGTACTACAGACTTTCATAAGCACAGTGGAGTCCTTCAGTACTGGTACCATTCTGCTACCATTCAGGAGGGTGTCACATGCACTTGGGAGTATTTGTGCAGTTTAATCTGCTTGAGTTTTCATAAATTAAGAGACACTTCCATTTACACACAAACACAAACAAACAAATAACTAGGCAACCACCTCCGTCTTGTTCTCAACTAAGGTAGATTATCCATGAATGCCTGGCCGCATTGCTCCAGGGATAATTTGGACTACAGTAATAAAACTCATAGTGTGCCTCTGCCAAGTTGGGACATCTGGTCACCTTATCATAGATAAGTGGGGGTTAGTCCTGGCATCTGTTAGAATTAATCCATTTTGCAAACACAGTTATCCTAATCTACTAAATATGCCGTCACACCCCTCAAATGTCAAAGTATTGTGCACTTTAAACTTTCACCACTTCAACAAAGCAAGTCATTCTCAGTGTACCCGATAGGATTGCACATCCCTAAAGCATGTCTTTTTTGTTGTTGCTGTTATTGGCTCTTTTTTTCACAAACCAAAATCCTAGACTAAAAAGGAGTGTGTCAAAACCTGAGCGACTGTGTAGTGGATACTCAGACACACCTAACATCCGCCACATGAATATTCATGAGAGAGATTTCTCTTTTGTTGCCTGCCTAGTCAGCAGTCACGAAACACATGGTGAGTGTTGGCAGCACTGCGCCTAGGTAGAAGGGGCCGTGGACGGAGGCAATGGCAGGAAGCGGGACCTGTGAGGCTGACTGACATTTCCATCTGTAGTGAAGGCTGGTAATTATCGGGAAGAGGAGCGCCCGCAGCAGAGAGCCATCTGCTAGGGAAATGGCTCAATGAGGTATGAGCGGGACCGCGGCGCCACGGTGCCACTGCCTGGTTCTGACATGAGGGCTCGCATCTGCTGCCGACGAGCTGGGCCTCGGAACACAGCCTGGGCAAGAGGCGTGTGACAGGAGGGCTGAGAGGAGCCAGGCGCCCCCTGTGACCCACCCACTCAAACACACACACACAAACACACACGTGCACACATACAGTCCTGAAGTACTGCGACACCTAGTGTGAAGCTTGATAAAGTTTCCATAGAGCTGTAATGTAAGTTAGATGGTTTGTGTGTCTCTTCAGTGTTATAGGAACAAATGGAGAGGGAGGCATCACATGGGTGATGTCAGTGTTTGTCCATAAACATGTGATTAGCACAAACTAACAGTGCATTTCAGGCTGGTGTGGTAAAATGAAAATAATGAACCACACTGGCCAACGGAGAATTGGAATGCCTCAGAAAACTAGGGTCTGTGTACCTATTTAAGGGCATGCATGCAAGTGTGTGTATGTGTGTTTGTGTGTAAAGCTTATCGCAGATGTACCATTTGTGTGTTGCTGGCGTGCAGCTTTGTGGGGCCAGTCGATGATGGGGACGCAAGGCACCATTACGAGCGAGCCAGCCACACCTGACAGGTGTGACTCCCCTCTCTGGTCCTCCGTTTGCCTCGGATCCAAGCCCGAGAGCGCTCCCCACACCCCGCGTTGCCTGCAGACGGAGAGAGAGAACGAAACATCCCATTAACAATGAACACACAGCACGGCCTTCCAGGGGAGCTGCAAACTTATGATGAGGAGCCACAGCACCTCACTGCTTTGAAGACAGCTGTGAGGTGTGTGTGTGTGTTTTGTGAGTGTCTCTGTATGTTGAGGGTATTATTCCAGAGGCTAAAGACACCAGCAGTTAGAAGCAGGGAAGGACAGCTCATTGGGCATTCACAAGCACGGAATAATAGAACATGTGCATCCTTTCTATTGCTGTGGAGCACCTGGAGTTATTGTTCTGAGGAGCAAAGATTTCAGCCTTGCTTATTATGACCCACTTGGAGGCAAGACATTTGTTACTAGGCAATATTATGATGTAAGATGAAATAAAGTGACTTTTCTGTCTACACCACCAACACGAATCCCAACAGCTGTTTTTTTAAATAGTCATTCTTTAACATTCTTTGAATATCCGATTAGTTCTTCTGGAAATGTTTTTTAACCTATGTGGATGTGCTTTCATTCACTATTGCTGTTAAATCACTCATTACCAATCGAGTCGGGGTGAAAAAGCTAGCAAGAAAAAAAAAATCCCCATCACAGAATTTTGTCAGACTGTTTCGACAGATTGGTAGAATACAAAATGCAGAGGGGGGCTCTGATGTGGCGATAAAGCACTTGCCTTTGATCGTACTTCACCATTTTTTCTCCCCTTGCACATGTGCACGTCAAATCCAATTACATCACCTCAGAGGTTTCGCTGCATCCAGGAAGCTAGTCTGCACCACGACAGTTTGTTTAAAAGTGACTGCTTCTGCAGCTCAACTCGTAATTCTTCTGAAAATAAAACCCCCAAAGTGCGCTGTGTTCTTTTATAAATGACAGCAAATGGAGCTCGAGAATGCATCGTTTTATTTAATCTTGAACTGCAAGACTCCGGTAAACAAGGCACCATAGAAACGTGACTTTTGCTGCTTCTTGGAGTGGCTTTCTACATGTTGTCAACACTTAAAAAGAATTTTGTGACGGCGACAATGCTGACGGCTCCCCATTCAGAGGCATTAACTCTGTGCCATGTGTCGAACAAACGGAGGCCATTCTGCAGACCTTAATGACAAGGCAGCCGCGCTCCTCTTGTCTCCCCCTCGCTCTTTTCAAATTGCTCTCTAAATGAAGTACAGCTGTGTGGACCAGGTGCTGCCATCCTTTTTCAGACCCAAGCAGGAAATTATGAAAATTCCCAAATTCTTCAAACGTGGCGAACATCGCCTCCTCTGGTCTAACTGACGGAAAATTTAAATCCTAGTGGGAATGGATGGTCAAAGTACGGTCTGCAGCTATGACAGAAACACATGAAATATATCTTTTTGTAGTATAGTATAAATGCTTGTATTTAAAACATATATTTTAAATGTCAGGTTAGCCGCTTGACCAATGAAACTAAATGCGTTCTCAGATAGCTTAATGTAGGCTGTTATTACTTTTACTATACAGTATAATGAGATGTAATAAATACTATGTTGAATCTTGATTTTCTAGATATTCAGGCTAACGCATGTGTTCTAATTTATTTTAATGTTACCAAAACATTAGTGATGTCTGACTAAATGACTTGTGGTTTACAAATGCCCATTTTTTGTAGTGACCCCGAAATAGTGATGATCAGATGCCATGCTGTTGTCTAAGGATTGCCCACAATGTGTAGTGAGCAGCTGGAAGGCTTGCATATGATAATGATTGCAGCACAGCACCCTTGTGGCTATGGCATTAGCCTGCCATATCCCACGACTCCACTTTGACCACAGCTCCAAACTGCTTATCAGGTACAAAATGGGAAAAAAGGTGCTTTGGTCTCCCTCGACTCATCCCCTGGTTTGTGTGCTCAGCTGTTTTGACTGAGGAGAGGAGCAAGGCCTTTCTAACACGCGAGATGTGCAGCTGTCAACGTCTCCATTAACTTCTGCATCCGCAAAGCACAAAGCACTCCTCACCTCAGCTTCAACTGCAGTCCCAGCTGCACCATCACCACAGGCAAATCCCAACCAGCCCAGGACCAGGCTCCAACCAGATGCCAACAGGCCATGATGGTTTGTGGGTCTACAGTCCTCAGTATGCACAACAGAATGCTATGATAAAGGTTATCATGAGGGGAAAGACATCAAAATTTTCTTTAATTTAGTGTGGACATGTTTATGATAGGCTAACACTCACTGTGCAAAATTAAAACATTGCTAATAATGTGCCTTAAGGACACAACTGTTACATTCATTTAAATTGTTCATTAATAAATTATTTAAAATGACTTTGTGTCATTTCAAAGCGTCTGACAGGCCCTGGATGTCAGAGGGTTAATGGCTGAATGCAATGCTCGTAAAGAACTACATCTAAACATGATAATATGCAAATAATCTTGCATAGCATGCAAGGAAAGTAGGTTTGTAACTTCCTGGCATCATGCAGTTGCATAGCACTTCTGCACTGAACATACTGTAAATGCATGTGGTACCAAAAGGGGCGTGAGTTAGTATGTAGGGTAATGCAGTGAAATCTTTTATTCCATGTGCAACTATTTAACCAGCTACAAATTTTCTGAATAAGATGAGCACTACCCACTTGGCCAAAGGAAAAAAAAACATGACAGGAAAAAATCTTGGCTGTAAAAAATCTTGGCTGTAAAGTACAATGAAAAATCACTTTTGCACCCATGGCACAACTTCTGTCATTTTGTGAACAAAATTAGGTATCCAAAGTAAAAAAATGACAACAACAAAAAAAAAAAAAACAAGTTGTTGTGCCATTCCACAAAAATATTGTGTCAAACAGACTGTTCTCCCTAGACCCCCTTCGGCTTTGAACAAGAGAACAACATCTTGCTTCTGGTTTGCTTCTTATGAGGTCATTTGAAGCTTTGGCGTCTCTCTCCCTTTAAACATACCATGCCAACTTCAGAGGACCCAGGTGCATGGGAGAGTTATCAACTCCATTAACAGCCGAGCTTATTGGGATCACAGAGCACGTTGTTGGTAGCTTAAGTCCCGTGTGCAGCCGAGACTGACCTGAATTGGAGGCAACCAACCCCCTGCTGATAGCGGCTAACCTCTGATGGGCAGCCTTGCTCGTCTTCTTGGCCGTCTCCCTGCCTCCAACACACACAAAAAAATCTCTTTGAAATGCAGAGTTCCATGAAGAATTGAAAAGCAGGACAAAAATCAAAGGATTCTGATATGAAATAAGGAGGGGAAAAAAGACCTTCAGCTCTCCAAACATGGAGGAGAAAAGAAATATATGTGAGATATCTGCCAGCGTGAGAGAAGAAAAACATCTTCTTTTCAACTCTTTCTCTCCTACATGTCACGACAGCCTCAGAGAAGCACAGCAAGCTTTTGTTTATTGCACATTGATTTTCTGCCCCACAACATATTGTGTTGCTCTGTGCAGTGAGTGATGTACAAAGACCTATACATTCAGTGGTCAGCTAAGCATGGAGAAAAAAATATACATTCATCTCTGAGCACTCAGTGTACAGGCCCATACTTCACACATCAAAGCAATATGGTGGCCTAGAGAGACATAGGGAGTCTCTTGCTGTGTATGATGTTTGTCTCCCGTGTCAGAAACTGATATCCTCTCCTCGACGCCAGAGAGGGACGGACAATGGCAACAGTCCTTGCGAGATGAATAAAAGAGGGGTGAATATTTTAATGCGGCCCTGACAAAGCATGGTGGTGGCAGCTGATGACTATTATGTCCAGGTGGCCAGGGTGATGGTGGGGCGCGATGAGAGCCACACAGCTGCTGGGATTCTTCGCATGTCAATTAGAGAGAGAGAGAGAGAGGGAGGGAGAGAGTATTTGTATTTACAGCAGACAAGGGTGCACAGAGCACTGTGGTGGCAATGAATAATGAGAACAAAAAGCAAAGTGATTTTACAAATATATGAATGCCGCATAGTAGACATGCCACAGATTTTGCAGACACAAGGAATGCATGCTATCCTTTTTAAATACCTCTGTGTGGACTCTATTGGGACAAGCACACACGGTTTTGTGCAAGTCGGCAACTGAACTAGGTTGAGGGAGAGACACAAATGACAGAGACAACCGTAGTCCTCCCCAACACCAAAGCAATTTCCATGGTTTAATAATATGTCTGAAATGAGGACTGGTGATAATGGGGCTTTAGGCTGGGCATAAAGGAGGTGTGATCTAAACTGCTTGTAATTCATGACAGTGAATTTTAATTAGATGGCCATTCTCATCACTGACCATTATTGAAAAGGCCAACTTCCTTCGGCTGATAAATATTCAGCAGCTGAGGTCATAGTTGAAGTGTGGTGGGGAGCAGGCAGGTGCCTTGGTATGTTGACTTTATTATTTATTTTTTTTTTTTTTTCAGTGAACCATGCATTGGGGTGAGGGGTCAAAGGAGACTACCTTGGTTTTCATGTTCCACGTCTCACAGCCCAAGCTGTGGATGTCTGCACGTGGGTAGCCTCTTGCAGTCGGCTGTGACAGGCCGGTGTGTAATTGGCCCACCTAGGTGATTCAGTATTCTCGTGACTGGCATGTTCCTCTGTAAAGTTTGACACCAGAAGCAAAAGGAGCTGGAGGGTAACCTTGTAACAGAACTGAACAGGAGCACAAAAACTCTACCCGCTCCAGACCGAGTTCACCTCACAACAGCTGAGGCCATTTTTTTTTTCATTTTCATTTTCTGTTTTCCTTCAACAGAATTATTTATCCTCTCCACCTGAATTGTTCGATGACCTTGGGCATTAATTACGCTCACATGCGGAAAGAAACGCCAGAGTGCTTGGAGTCAGACCTGGTGAGTTGCTGAGCTTAGATGTATATATCCTGAGCCAGTCCCTGCTGAGGGCTTAAAGTTCCATATGGCAGAGTTGGACTTGTCTTCCTCCTGGCTTGAGTCTTTGAGAGGAACCACGTTGTTCCTCAGAACCATCCTCGTTCAGCACACAGATGGTTATTATGGAGCTGCACATAAATTGATTATGTTGGAAATTAACTGTTGCTGTCAAAGGCAGCCGCCAACCTGTCCCTGTGTGTCCCTCTGCCCGCTGATGCATAGGATCCAGCTGATGAGCCAGATGTTGCGCCGAGTGTCTCGTTTTAAGGTCAGCACAAACGTGGGATGAGGCCCTCTCTGGCTCTCACTTTGTTTTTCCTCTACCCTTTGTATTTTGGAGCATAGTTCAAAATGGATGTGTTCCATAGCACAAACAGTGACTAAAATGACCTGGAAAACTAGGGCTATAGTGTGGTATTCAAAAATAAGAATTAGAAATATCTCTGTTCAGGGAAATGCATGCACTAATGTAGCATTAAGATTATGCTGATATTTTTTCTTATATCAACAACACCACAGCCTTTAATTGCAGTTTCAGATGCTGTATTTATTTTAGGCTTGTGGTAATTGAAATATGTCTTTATAATATGCATGGCAACAATCAACACTGGAGAACCTCGGTGCCAAAAGTCTTTGGGAACGCGTCCCTGGGCGATCATTCATTCTAACAGCACAGTTCAGGCGTGCATTCAAGAGAGTGTGGACATTCCATGTTCCTCCACTGGGACCCATTCACCTACCTGCAGAGTCAGCAGAAACTAGTTTGTGTGGATGTTTGTACATTTCATCTCCAAAAGCTGACCTTAATTACGGTCCCATTCCTGACTGTTTCTTTATGCATGGCATGGCACTGAGAGTTGCCAGTATGTTAGCCAAGCAGGGCAGAGAGACCCCAGTGATTCCTAGACTAAATTCCCATTTGGAGTCTTGGCATCTGTGTAGAGGCTCAGAAATCTTTTTGGGAGATTATCAACAGCATTGGTAAATCTGATATTCCAACACTACAAGGCATCATATTCTATTATTACCTTATATTACCTCAGCCTGAGCCATGATGCATTTAGTTGTTTTTTTTTTTTAGTTTTTAGTGTGTTTTAGATGTTGCTGTGTGTGTTGATGCCAAATTCTTTTTTTGATTTTGACAGTGTACTGTGACATAGTGTATACTAAATTGCGCAGTGCTCATTTATGGTTTTAAGTTTGTAAATTTTGTAAATGCATAACAGAGCAGCTTTTAGTATGAGACTTGCACCAAAAAAACAGTCCCCAAACAAACAGTAATGCAATAAAATCCTGTCTATTCTCAGAAAATGACTGTTGCGCTGCACTGCCTAGTGAAGACTGGTGAAACAACACCCATAGGAGGAGAAGAGGAAAGGCTTCTGTGCCAAAACAAATAATGACTGAAAACTGCATTTGTTTTTCAGTATAAATTAATCTGTTTGTGTCATTATTTTTTGAGTTATCAGACACTGAACGTGGTCTCCTAACAAGTAAATGTCTCTAACGGATGATGCTTTTTCATTGTTAGTCTAGAGCGCTGCTTGCTCCGTAATGGCCTCCTTGTTCTCTCTTCCTCAGGCTGCCGCAACAGCATGTGCCCCCTTCTCCAAGTGCCATGTTTGGCCTGGAGCTGGCGCCTAAATGTGGCGAGCGAGCGTCCGTTCATTAATATGAATGATATCAGGTGTTAAAGAGTGGGCCTCTGTGAGCCGATGCTGTCCATGACACATCCTCTGCTCATCTCTTAGGCCCTCTCACACCCCAGATGTATGCGATGCTGGTGCTGGTGCTGCTGCCACTCAATCGGCAGGCTCCCAGGCGAGCAGCAGGCGGGCAGACAGGCAGACAGGCAGACAGGCAGGCAGGCAGGCTCGCTCCTCCACAGACGCCAGGGAGTTCTGATGAAGCTGGAATGAGGCGATTTGTCTGGGGGAAGGTGTGTGTGTGTGTGTGTGTGTGGCCACTGACTGAGCTGACTGTGCCACTAAGCACAGGTGGTCCACTTTACAGGTGGTCTGTTTACATTACAAAACAACTTTTATTTTATATTTGGTTAGCTGTAATGATTGGGCTGGGCAGCTCATCAGGCTAGTAAGATGAAATTTCTTAACTTGCCGGTGCAAGCTGACAAGTAGAAGTGGCACAATCGTGCTGTTGACGCAAAAGGAATGTTTTTTCGTCATAACAAGAGCGGAGGATGCTATAAACTCCTATAACTGACTGCAGATTGCAAGTTCCTAATAGTGGTAAGTTTCCATGGGTAGATATGGTTGATATGGTTTGGTATGACTCCTCCATAAGCAACATGATTAGACTGAGTGTTTTTTGTTTTTAACCCACATCCGTTCACCAATGATTCCAGTGAGGTGTCAATAAAGAAACCTCATGGTTTCCACTGTATGGTGAGAGAGCTCATGTTGCACGATTAGCAAGTATATTAGCAGCCTGAGAATAGAGGGGGACAACATAATTTTTTTTTTCTGTGGCTTTAAAAGAGTTTGGTGGAAAACCTAGGTGGGTAGTTGGAGCAACAGTCCTTTATTATGGTTGCATAAAATGTAATAAAATAAATTTGCTTTTAAAACTAGTTGCCTTTAAAATAATGCTTTACAACAAAAAAAATGTTTTATACTGTCAGGAAGTCTATCACAATAAATCATGTAGTTTCAATTCACATGTGTGTGACTTTCAAAAAGTTTCTAGGATATTCTTTCGGCTGAACTTACTTTTGCTGGCTTTATAAACTGTGTTTGAAGTAGTCTGCAAAGTTTCATAAAATTGCGTAATTACAGTAATTTACACCATGTTACCTCTTAAGTCTCCAGAGACAACATAGGATTGTATTGTTACATTAAAGAGCCGCCGTCTTTTTAAAAATAACTTATGTAAATGGGTTTAAGCTTTAAACATTTCTGAGCATAAGTACAGGATACTTTTCCTACCCTGTGCTCGCATGGGACTATTCAGCCTCATAAAATTGCTTTTGAAATTAAACATATTAGAGAAAAATGTGCTTATCTTTTTTTCACAATGCGCTCCTGTGGAATATCTCAGGCTATCCAGACGAATAAAAACACCAGAGAAAAAAATAATGTTGAGATTTTTGGAGCAATGTGCTCCCATTGTTTCCTCAGTCAGATTAGAAGTGAGAGGGGGGCTTCTTGTGATTTATACTCCCCAGTAAAAAGGCACAAGTCTCACTCCCAGTCTATCAGGACGGAACACCTTGGCTGATAGGAGCTCAGAGGGAAAAAACAGCAAAATGAAATTTTCCGTGCTTAAATGGTTGAGGGGGGTGGAAAAAAGAGGGATATTCTCCAATCACCGCTCCACCGGTTTTCTCTTTGTTCTGGGGGACTGTTCGCCATTCTGCACGATTAACAATATTATCTGTACCTGCCCGAGTGAGCCGGCAGTCTTTGGCCCATTGTGTTCCTGTCAGGGGTGACTGCTCAGGGCCCGGCGTGACACTGATGTTCGCCCGTCAGGTGCCACGGGGGTGGCTTATTCCAGGTGGGGTGCCGTGGCATTTTGGCCACCTCATCAGCAGGGGGTGGGGGTAGCAGTGGAGGAGGGGGCAACTGTGGCAGGCAGGAGCCAAAGAACGGCTCCTCCACCGGCATCTTCCCAAATGAGGGGTGGGGGAAGACGGGAGGGGTGGGCAGCCCTGAGGGAACACCTCGCGTGCCCCCGCGCACACGGCTCCATCTGGCTCCGCGGCTCCAAGAGTGCGAGCGCTGGCACCGGCGAGCAGTCCCTGTGCAAGAGAAACTCGTTAGCTTCGCACAGACGCCGACGCGTTTCTACCCTCCCGCTCCTCTTCGGCCCGTTTCATTTTTGCTCCTCTGCTTTTTTTTTGGTGTCTGCTTCATGACAGCACAAGTCATCATGGTCCTTTTTTTTTGTAAACGTTAGCTTTGTCTGAGACATTCAAGGGGCTCCTTCTCTCTAAATGTCAGAGTTAGGTGCTAGTGAGAGCTATGACTAAAGATCTAGCCCCCTCTCACTACCTCTGTTGACCTGTAAGATCTCCAGACTTCATGCACGTTCTTTGATTTCATCAGGAAGCCATTGTCCAGGTGCGGGGGCCCTCTCTTTCTCTCTCCACCCATCCCCCCCACCCCCTAACCCGACATTCTCTGGACCCTAAGCCCTCCCACTATTTGGAATAATTGACTCAGCTGCAGTCTTTGTGATATAATAACCAGTTTACTCTGCAGAATGACATTTCACAAGCTCCACTCTGGCATAAAGCTAATTGTTTGAGAGAGAGAGAGAGAAAGAGAGAGAGGTTGTGTCTGTGTGTATGTGTGCATGCATTTCAGTGTGTCTGAGTATGCGTGTGCGTGTGTGTATGTGTGTGTGTGTGTGTCTAATGATAAGGGACGCAGGCTCGCTGCAGGGCTGTGTACGTGCGGTGGAAAGTGACATTTATCTTCTCGCCACGCCGCGCTCGCTCCCACCTCTCTCTGCACAAAGGGAATGGGGTTCTCAGCCACACAGTATTTTTATTACTTTTCAATAACGACAATGTTCCCTCTTGCTGCTCCCTCCGAGCGCAGGCATCCACCCTGCAGAGCAAAGATAGGCTGTGTAATTTATGGCAAGGGCTTTCATTCGACTCTGTTCTGAGTGTGTGTGTGTGTGTATGTTTGTGTATGTGGTGGGGGGCTTTTTTTTTCTTTGCAAACTTTTCTCTTTTTTTGTTCTCCTCATTTTGTTTTGTTTGTTTGTCTATTTGTGTGTTTCCTTGGCACCAATACTGTGACTCTCTGTGTTGCGTCTTGCAAAAAATTAAAAAATTGTGCATCGTCATTTTTTGAAATCTCTGTTTACTGCTCAGAGTCTGCCAGAGGCTGAGGGAGTATATCCAAGAGCAGGGTGAACAGAAGTGTGCCACATCAGGCCATCGGAGAAAACTGCATTTGACACAGAGACAATGATAAACATGCGATTGAATAGTGAGCTTTCTGTGCACCCACCCAGAAAACAAAGAGGCAAATTTGAATGCAAAGCTCTCCTAAACAACTGTCACACATATTTTTCAGGGCATGCTCTTGCTAACAAAGCATAAAGAAGTGAACTGATAGTCTTACAATTAACCGCCTGATTTTAGGAAATCTGCTGTGCACAACAAAAGCCAACAAAGCATTACATTTGCACTGATATTACTCAGGCATTATGACTACAGACATCAACCTAACATCAAGTAACCATTTCAATAGCCATAGTAATCAGACAGTACGATTATGAGCCCCTCTCCTACTGACATGCAGAAAGACCACTGAGGGTTTTAGTATGCTGGAGGTCATTTCATACACCTGACTTCTGAATGGTTCCCAAAGACATTATAGAATGGCTGCTCCCACACATTACTTGTACGAGTGTACGAGTGTAAGCAAAGACAGTTTCACAAACCGCTGAGATCAGATCCTTGAGATATTTGATTCATTTTCATCAGTTTTGCCTGCTGTTCAATATTTAGTCCAAAAATTATAATTCTAAGCTAAAAACAGGCAATTAATGCAATAACGAAAGTAATACTTATTGTGTTCCATGTAAGAGTGACCATGTGTGACCACGAGACTACAGTCTCATGTAATACAGACTTTCAATAGACGGAGTTGACAGCCAACTATGGAAATATCCAGAAAGAAATTAGCAACTGGTCATTTGTTATGATGTGACCACACATATAGCTACCCATAAATTACTTGTTGGTGCTTCAGAAATGAAATTGGATACAACCTACTCCACAAACAATCAGAAACAGGAGGAGGCCACTGTACAAAGAGAACACAGACAGACACACACACACACACACACACACACACACACACACACAACCATCATGCTTAATTACACCAATCATATCCACACAAACGTCAAATGCAGCACACACACAATACATGATGGTCATCAGTTACTCAGACATTCCCTTGACACATCTCTCTCTCTCTCTGTCTCCTGGTTTTTATCCATCTCCCCATCTCTAAAGAGTGAGCCAGGGCTGTTTTTTTAATCTGAAGAGGGGGAGTGCAACACCTGCACATGTGCCGGCCGACAGCTGTGTGCGGGGAGGTGGCACCCCTGAGCTGGCTCACGGATCGGGCCGAGTGGGAGGTGTGAACAGGAAGGCACACACACACAGGCGCACACACACACACACACACACACACACACACACGCAGACACATGCAGACACACACACACGTCTGAGCCAAAGCTGCAACACAAAAAGATAGTGGTTGTACAGACCACCAGGGGTCTCACAGTCCCTCCATCATAGATAGCCGACCCCCCCACCCACCCTCAACAACACACACACACACACACACACACACACGCACACACAAACACACTCCCCAAACACAAAGACAGTGGCCACCTGTCATGATGCTTCTGCTGTTGATAACCAGCTGAATAATGATTTGTCTTTCATGGGCCAGTGAGACCAGCCGGTTTGAATCTGGACCTGTACCAAACTGCAGTTTTTTAGGCTTTTGACAAGATTCACAATTCTACTATTCAAGTTGTAAACAATCATTTTGATTTGCTCACTTTGGCCAATACTATTGATTTTCAATTCAGTGAGGTGACTAGATATAGCAAATCTGTGAGGAAGCACCAAGCATAGAATCCAAACACTAGTTGTAGTTGCAAGCACCATCTAGAACAGTAATGTTATTTTCCTTCCATTTCAGCAGTTAAACACAAAGAATGACCATTTAAAGTTTCGACTAAGTTACCTAACAATGGTGTTATTGACTATGTGATTCAACATAAGCGAGTCTTCATAGGGCCATTGCACAGCTACGGCCTAACTATCATCTAGTTGCCCCCCACAGCAAGGTCCAAGATGTTAATGACCAGATCATTACATTTAGAATCTATAGCTCCCTCATGAAGTCTCTAGGCTGGCGGTACATGTGACAGCCAGAGCTGAGCTGCGTCCTCCTCCTATGCGACAGCCTATGCCTGGCTGCCAAAGCTTTCAGGGGCTGCGGAAATCTGCTCGGCAGATGGGTGCCTCGCTTTTACATCTCACTTGAGGGACGGGGAGGCAACGCAATCTGCGATCCACAATGCACCATCAACGAGCAAGCGAGTGTGTGTGAGAGCGGAGTAGTGCGAAGCCGAGTGGAGCAGAGAATCGATGCAAGGGCAGGGCCCAGATTCGTAACAATCCTGCTGTACTCCCGTCTCCCTCACCACCCAGCCTTTCAAAAAGCTTCAGCATGTTTTATTTATCCAGAGGGAGGGTGTGTAGGGGTGGGGGGTTAGAATGGGGTGGGGGGGGAGAACACGAGACCCCAACACACAGAGTAGTCCTTCTGTTTCCAGAAAAAAAGGAGAAAAAAAACTCTGCAGTCATCAAGAGCGAGGGGAGGGACAGTTGGGACTTTGCACATGTCGTTTGAAAAGAACTACAAATCCCAGCAGGCCGGGTGGTGGAAATGAACCAGCTGTCCGTGGTTTGTAGATCGTCTCCCATCGTCTTGATTACGAAATCAGAGTATAATGAGGACCAAAGAGCAGGCGTGAAGCTCTCTCTCTCTCTTCATTCTTTTGTTCTATTCTTTTTTTTTTAGATAGAGGTAATTTTTTCCCCCACTGCCTCTGAGCGGTGCTCCACGTCTGCCAATGTTTGGGCACCGTACCGTCCCTGTTCTCAGACAAAAAATAAGGACTCGCCGTGCCCTGCCCTTCGAAAGTGGGGCTCTACCTCCCGGTTTTTGTTTTATTTAATTTTCCACATAGCCAGCACGCCTCCCACACCAACTGTCTCTATCAAAAATGCAAAGATCAAGGCAATTACCACACTGTATGGAAGCTAGCTCAGTTCCTATAAGTTTGTCTTCACTCTTTGACCCAACTTTCCACAATAACTTCACCCAGAGCTTCCAGACACCATCCTTGCTGTTTAAGTAATTTGCTGTGTGCAAACAATACTGACCATAATTACATAACAAAATCATCTCTGGTATTCTCATGATATCATTATGATAGATTTTGTGTAATTCCATAATGTGTGACACAACCACCTATCTGAACTATTCATCATGTTGAAGGCTATGCCTTTGTGCTTTTATGCCTTCACTTGTGGGAATGATTAACATGGCGAAACAAGGACCAATTACAATATTGAGTACAGGAAAATAGGCATGGTTTAATTGTTTTACCAAATAACTCTGAATAACGAGCTCAATGCACTTCTTTTTTTTCTTATTCAAAACAATCTTTGTCCTTTCTGTAATCTATAAAAGGCAAAAAAAGTCAATAGAAAAGAAAGCAAAGTATCAACAAAATCTGCAAAGCAAGATTGCGATGGGAATAATGAAAGGAGTGGGTGGCGTGGTGTAATACTACACTCATGGGTGGCATTTGCCAACGCAGCTCTTGGGTTTGGCGCCTTCTACATAAAGAAGACTCCCATTCCAAATAATATTATCTGGCGCAGAACATCAAAAGCCCAAGAACCACTGGGGGGGGGTGCAGGTGGGGATTTGACTCCTAGTCAAAGTGGAGAGAAACTGTATATGATCTGTGTGTCCATACAGAATGTCTGCCCTGCTCACTGAACAGTTGACATGTATTCATGAAGCTAAATAAATCTTCCACTAAACTACAATTCTTTTTGAAAAAGATTTAGAGATTTGGAATTAAGACTTGACCCTTGTTACAAAAACAGTATCACATGCTGGGATTTAATCCAACTAATTCATCTTGTCAAACACATTTATAAAAAAATCTACTGTGTGAGGAGTTGTAGACAGCTGAGGGTTAGGTTGCAATAAAGTAATGGAAACACATAATTATCCATCAACAAAAATGCTTTGATGCTATTAAAATAGTTTCCATCCATGTTGGATACCTTATCCCCTATGCAAATATGGAGTTTTGAATTTGAGTTTGAATCATCAAAAATCACATTAAAAAATCTCATGATTACCCAACTATAGCCAATTCCTATCTATAGGCTTGCAAGCTATTTTCCAAGGAAACATTTCTCCACATAGAACAACAAATAATCAGACAATAATCAACATTACGCAAGCTTTTTCATTGAAGTTCATTTCATTTTGAAAGCTGAACTTCATTCAATACGGAATCAATTATTCATAATGTCATAGCTCCCCCTTCAGATAGCATGTAGATCTCCCGTCATCACAAAGCAGAGTTTTTGGCCAAGTGAATATTGACACGAGGTGCAAGACTCTCAAAAATGAGCTCTACGCTGAGAATTCTCACCAAACATAGTCTCCCTGTCTGGAACAGACAAGAAATGTAAATAGCTGACACTGTTAATGTGGAACCAGAAGAGAGGGAAGCATGTAACCTGGCATTCACTCAAATCCTGCACCTGCACCTTTATAAAACGAGCTCTCCTGTGTCCCTTTCCCCCGGCTTCTCTGACTTCTCTCTCTCTCTCTCACACACACACACACACACAGCCACTTTCACTCTTTCTCTTCCTCTCACTCTCTCCCTCTACCTTGCTCGATCTATTCAGCAGAATCACTCTCCACACCCTGGCTCTAGGCAACTTTTTCTAGGTGTGTGTGTGTGCGCATGTAAGTATGTGTGTGTGTGTGTGTGTGTGTGTGTGTGTGTCTGTATCTGTGCGTGCATGCTTTTTTCTTTCCCTGAGATGAGCCGAGCATGTGTGTTAATTGTACCCACCCCTGGGGAAGGAGAACAATGTGGTGGACCTGTTAGGGAACGCCTTGCCAAGTTCAGCGGATGACACAGCGAGGAGCTGCAGACACCTGGCCTGCCTGAAGGGCAAGCGGAAGACGTCCTCCTCTGCTCTCACTCTCCCTCTCTCCCTCTCTCTCCTGCACTCGCTTGGAGAAAACAGCTGCTGCTCAAGCTTCGCACAGCCTTCCTACCATAACGGCTCAACCTAGGCCATCAATCACCACGCCACTCCAGAGAGAGAAAGAGAGAGAGAGAGAGAGAGAGAGAGAGGGAGGGAGGGAAGGGGGGAAGTGAAAGAGAGGGGAGAGGAGAGGAAAGGAAAATTTCTGATTTTTTTCCCTTGTTAAAAAGTAAAAATGCCTAGCTGAAAAGTGTAAAAGCACCTACAAATGCGGAAATAAAAGTGGTGATGTACATAGCAGAGAGCTATACTGAGAGAGGTAGCAGAATTCACTCGCTTACAACGGCCAGACTGTAAGACAGAGTAGATCTGAGGGCAGAACAGAGCTGAAGAGGAAACAGGTGTTGTGGGTTGCTCTTTTATGGACTTTTAGCTGTGTATTGATCAAGCTTGGTTGGTTGTCATGAGCCCTGACATTGGTTGTCATGACACCCTGCACACCTGATCTGCAGCAGGTGTGACAGTGGCAATGAGTCACAATGAGGAGCAGAACATTTGAGCTGAGAGCCTTCTTCCATATCTAGCCAGTTCTGTAAGCTTCAAGCCTTCAGCAGCACTATAAAGCATCTGTAGTAATCGCTTTCAGCATAGGCATGTTCAAATAATCAAACACCATCTACAGGGTCAAAGATTCTCTTTTTGTAGTATCACTTCTGTCTTAAAAACAAATGTTTACAAGTCTTCTTTCATGACTACAACTTCATAATACTATTACCAGAGAAGTATAGTGTGTGTCCTTCGTTTGTGGCTAGCAGCTGATAACAAAAAGCAGGTGAAAGTTCTCTCAAGCTCTCAAAACTCTGGTGCTTGAGCCTGGAAAGTAAACTCGGCCCCCGTGCAGAGTGTGTGAGCGAGGAAGGGCAGGTGGTAAGAGTTGGGGGTGGGGGGGGCTTTCATATTCATGTGTGGCACACTGAATAATGGAGAGGAGCTTGTGGAGTGCTTGTGGGCAGAACCGGTGACATACGGGCACAGGCACGTACGTACCCCCACACACACACACACACACACACACACACACACACACACACAGAACTTGGTCAGCACAGATGAGTTGTGGGAAAACAAGCAGCTGCAGGAGGAAGAATGGACCATAAGGCCCGACCGCTTGCCAAATTTCATCATCTATTATGGATTGCCTGAGATGCGCACTCTGCAGCGACCGGGGGCATGTTTCTGAATCACATGCAATCACAAATCCGCACACTGCCATCACTGCTAAGACATTAGCACCACACTGCCCCTTTCGAAGGAAAGTGGATGAAAGTGAATCATATTTTTAGCCTGCACATCTAATGTTAAAATAAGCAAAGAGGATGTTTACATGTAGTTGATTAAAGCTGAGTGTGAACTCTGTGGGTCTATCAATTCCCTCAATTAAATTGGAATGTTGGAATAAATACATTATTATGAGGCAGACTATGGCTTAATTAACTTCCGTTCTAATAAAATGTGTGTTAGCAATAAGCTTCCCAATAGTGGTAATAAATATGCAAATATGAAGCTTAAAATCCTTTATGTACTCATCATAGCCTCATTGAGTGCTGGATTAAACCAATAATTAAGACTATTTACAGCTTATGGTATATATATATATATATATATATATATATATATATATATATATATATATATGCTCCATGTTTGGATAATCAAGAACTTGAGGATAGGATTTATGGTTTACAAATTCTATACAAAATTATTGATCAGTCAGTGCACAATAATGCCCCTGTGGAGCCAGAAAGGAAACCCTCTATATTCCTGTCCTCATTCGCACTCAGTTTTCTGTGTAATATATGAGTTTCCTTTCCTGTGCTACATGTAAACAACTTCACATCAAAAGGTGTTATTGGGCCTTCTTGGCTTGCTGCAGTGGAGGTAGGTTCCTCCATCTTTTCAGAGGGAGCACTTTGGTTGGCACCATTACCACACAGCAGTCAATTGCCTTGTAAATTACAGGGCCGGCGTAATAAAAACTGATTTGTATATCACCAGGAGTGGAGAGTGTGTCTGTCTTGTAAATTTAATTAAACAGCAGGTGCAAAATCAGGTCATATGGCTTTGATGTGCCCCATGTGAGAATGACAACTAGACAAAGATTCTAGTACAGGGAACATTTACATATTTTTGCATTCAGGGCTTGTACGAAGGAACAGCTATCACCTTGCAACGTATTAAATTTCCCAAAAATCAAACAGGATTCAAATGAGCTGTCACCTTCAATTTTAATAGATCTGTGCTAAAATAAACATTTAAGCTCTTCAAGGGGGGAAAAACTGCCTCTGCTAGTTTAATGTTGCATAAACACACCTATTACCAAACAGCTCATACCGGCTTAGAGCTAATTACAACCTCGCAACACGCCTTGTCTGCGGCTCAGCACAGAAAAATCCATTCTTAGAATGCATTCTCTCGCACGGCTGTAATTGCACAGACCCTGTTAGGCTGAGTTCAGTAACAGGCACTCGCTACCCCCCCCCCCTCCTACTCCTATTTATACCGGCACTTAATGAAAAATTCCTCAGAGGCATGTGGCTCAGTGAAGCTAAAAATCATCCTCTTATGGTACAATATGACCTGTGACTTTTCTCGCAGACGGAGCGCCATAGGGCCCCATTGATTTGATTTGACTTGCGAATGTGTCAGCGACTGACCTGATGGCAACACCCCTCCCTTGTCCCCCACACCCACCCCTCCGTCTTCTTGAGGAGGTGGTTGATAATTACCACCTAGGAGGTGCCATCTGTGCCGCCCTCTCACGGCCTGTTAACTTGCCTCTCAAAAAGTTTGCCTGTGACAGGGGCCACACGTGCAACGATGAACACACCCAATTTTTTTTTTTTTTTTTTTTTAATTAGAGCACCTCTAAAAACATCTAGCTTGTGCTCTCTCCCTCTCTCTCTCTCTCTTTTTCCCACCCCTTTTTTCTCTCATTTATACACAACTCCAGATCCTACTGTACATGCATAAATCTATGAACCATAGGAACAAATGAGACTAAATAATGTCAAATGATGGTGGCTTGTTAAAGGTAGGTGAATACTGACCCTGAACAACACAGATAAACACTTATGCCCTTGGCCACAAACATTTAATGGTTCAAAAAGTGCCAAGCACACTGCAGAAGGGGCTCTGCAACACTGTCAGGCACAGATGGAGGGGATCAAGTTGGACGTGGCCATCAGCACAGCGAGTGCCTGCAACGCATTGTCTGGGGCCTCCCAAGACACCTGTGAGTGTGTCTGTGTGTGTGCGTGCGTTTTTTCCTCCTGTTTTTTCACCAAAAAGGCCTTATCAACAAGCTGCCGGATATCTCCGGGCCTGACAGTTTCATTGTGAAAGCTTCACTGTCGAAACTCGTGTCAAGCGGGTGTGAGTTTTTAATGAGAAATGCCAACCAAAATGCACAGGCAACAACAACACGGCTGAGAAGGTGTGTTTTTTTGTGCGTGTGTGTGTTTGTTTGTTTGTGTGTGCATGCGTGCGTGTGTGTGGAGGGTGGTGGGGAGAGGGGACAGGTGTATAGCTGGGAGCAGTGGATGAGCAAATATCCCTGGGGAGAACATATCTGTGTTAAAGATCTCCTCTGATTGCTGCCATCTCCAATCACAGAAATAAAACAACAACGGGAGAGAGAAGTGCAGAGATGAGTGACAGCTCTGGCACACCGGCTGCTGCGGTGGTGACGATGTGGGAGTTATATAAAATAAATCCCATGTGCTTGTCTGAATGGCTGGGAAAATAGATAATCGCAAATGCATTTTCTCACACCTTACAGCTGTTCCAAAGCAGTTTTCGGTCGGCTCATCCACATTGCTTGGTAACAGCATGCGTGAGGATATTAAGTTGTGATGTTGCACTACACTAAACGTGTGTGTGTGTGTGGCAAGAGTTTGACACAAAGCAGGACAAGAAGCAGAATCATTTCCTGAACAATAATAAGAGCTTTAAGTCTGATTATTACATGAAACAACATGAATTTTGATGAGAGAACACAGTGAAATTATGTTGTGTGTAAAAAACATATAGGTCAAAATTTCAGACTTTCTCTGTGTCTAAGCTCCACTGCTAAATCCAAACAATTCATTTCTTTCATGCTATATACATTCAAAAGGTTTTGATGTGCTGCATGCCACCCCTGCTTCTATACAGAGAACACTGATAACGCGATAGAGAATGTGGAGAGCAAGATGCTTGTCATTTTCAAGGCAATTTGAAGTGTTTGAATTTGGTAGAAATTCCATGTCAGAAGGCCTGCCTCTCTCTCCCTGCAGCAATGGAGACCAACCCTGCCCAGGGCATCATTCCTACGTCCAGGTGAAAGACTTCAGGCATGAGAAGTGGAGTGTGGTCCCAGCTGAATCGAGCTGACTGACAGTTCCTTTATGGTACTGCTACACCAGGGTGTGCTTCACGTCAAGTGTCAACTGGAGCGCAGGCAGGCCTGCAGTTAAACAAGACAGGTGCTGCGCTGGGGTGATCAGGTTCATTGACGAGGGCCTTGGTCTCGACATGCAGGCGCTTTCGTCTTAGCACGCAACCATTTCGTTTGTGTTGCATCAGTAACAGGGCTGAGGGCCGAGGTCCATGTCTCCCAACACGTCGCCAAGGAGGGAACGACAGAAGGTCTTTAAGGCGTCATGAAAGGCAAGCTGATAAATTAGGCCAGCATTGCTTGCAGGCCCATCTGCCCTGCTATCCTCTCTCTCTGTCTTTTGCACAGACGGGGCTATTTCTGTGCGGGACGGTGGAGGCGGAGTGGTCAGGGTGAGTCGTGCTGACCAACAGCGGGAGTGCCCTCGAGTCATTTGACACCACCAGGGCCTGAAGGTGCATGACTCTCCGAGGGCCCGCAAGCAGAAGCCGTCTTCCCCGGCCACCGGTCATTAACCTTCTACTCCTGCCGAGCTCCACTCCCGATGTTGCATGGGGGTAACAAATAACATCAACCTTCAGTGCTGCATCACACAGCCAAAACTACTCCTTAGCTGACTTCACTACAGAGAATGTTTCACAGGACCATGTTTGAGCTCAAGATGAAAACTAATGCACTGTGGTATTCATTTAATATCCACTAGAGGAGTGGCACCATTGATTTTCAGCCTAGTAATAAACCATGACAAGCTCCCTAATTGTTTTAGAATGAATGGACTCACAGTTAGAGCACAATGACTTGCTCATCACTTAATTTATCAACACATTCTATTTTACACACAGTGCCTGCTGCAAAGCATTCTAGTACCCTCTGGTGGCAGACTGGTGGAAGGACATGATTAAGATTTAAGGGAGGGAAAACAAAGAGCAAGAAATGGTCTTTGCTTTCAGTACAGAAGATTTAGGATACTGTAAAAAAAAAAAAAAAAAAAGACTGTTCCAGTATAAGTATATATTCCAATACCACTGTTGGATTTATTATGTTGGAAGTATTATGTATCTCACATGACCGTAAAGATTACTGTAGACCACGGGTCGGCAACGTCCGGGCCGCGGGGCATTCCGATTTTCATTCCATCCAGCTGATTCCATGTTTTTTTCGAGCGCGTCTTTTTTTATTACTATTCCGCCTCCTGAGGTTCCTGCCTAGCCTGAGTCAGTATTTTGTAATGAGTGAAATAGCGCCTCCCTGGTGTAGCCTAATAGGTTATGTGGTGACAGTATTACACACTCCTGTCATATCCAAGTGGCAAAACAGTTTTACCAAACTCCCGTCTCATCGACAACTTAAAATTAAGGCAGATGGCAGATCAATACGAGAGAGGGAGAACGGGGGTTTTAGGAGTTTTAAGGAAGAGAATTGCGTTTGTAGCGAGTAGCGCTATAGGCCTACTCCAAAGGCTGAAGACATGCAAGAGTGAACAGACCTACGTCTGTGAGTTTATGCCCAACCCTCAGGAAACTGCGAAAATTAATCAGATACAATGTTGTCTTGCTACTTAATATTAAACGCTGCCCAACTACCTGTATATGCCCTGACAATTGTTGTAAGTACGTTATCAAGAAAGATTCTGCAGAAGTTATTTCTCAGTATCAAATACTTCACATACACATAAAGATATGTTATCTAATGGAACACGGTGTGCGACTCAAAACCCACCATAAACCATGCCCACCATAAACAATATTAATTTTCCTACGAATTAAGGAGCCATAACCTTGTTATGTTTTTGTATTTTGAATTTTGTATGCTTAATGCCATAGTGGTCCGTGGGAGAAAACAAAACTTAGGAAAACACGAGTTAGTTAGGCCTATCTTATCTTACTTCTTGCAGAATTTCTCCACGCCACGCCACTGCAAGACACCTGATGTTAAGCAAAACGACGAGAATACCAGAGACAGGATTTGCAATTTTGAATCTGCGCTGTAAAAGGAAAAGTTGCATGACCCTCTTACTAGCTGGGGCTTTACCTTTAACTTAACTCCAGACCAACAGTCCGTCATTAAACTATTTGCTTCAGAACAAAGAAAACAATAATTCTGATTATTTAACAAAACGGTATATTTCGTTTTGGCATAACTCAAAGTAGTACGTTTACGCAAACTAAAATACAATTAATTAAGATGATGGCGAGGCAGAGGTGGTGGTCATGGATGCTCCTGAAAAGAAACGCATGAAAAAGAAACATTTCAGGTTATTTTTAGCTTGAGATTCGCGATTAATTTCCATGTAATTAACGGAGATAACCTCGCCTAATGGGAAAATTGGTATCTTCCACCCTTCGTAATATTTTCTTACCGCAGGGTGTTTAACTAAGCCGTAGGCCGGGCTCTGGCCCGCCACCTAGTGGCGAGAAAAAAAAAATCTGCCGTGGCCTAAATTACTTGCCTACCCCTGCTGTAGACTATATACGAACATACAGTAACACCAGTGTTCTTACATATTTACCCACAACTTAAATAGACACTATACTGTTACATAAGTATAATGCAGGCCTATCAACTCAACCAAAACAATCAGATGAAATTGGGCATCCTTTCCCATGCAGGGCTCCTCTACTCTACTGATACATAAAACAGGAGAGAGAGGGGAGAGAAAAAGGTGACACAAAATGAAGACATTAGAGGAATAATAAGCAGAAGGTGATGATAATAATATTAGTCCTCTTTCCTAGCACATAAGTAATCTGCTCTTAATTACCAATGCTCTCTCTTCCTCACACACACTTCATATTTCCTGTCAGCGGTGATGACAAAAATAGACCCTCATTACTGCTTAATCGCGTTAACCCCACTCAGTACACATTAGACTTGATTAAGACTAGCCTGTGAGCTCAAAAGTGTGTCTCAGAATATAGAATGACAGAGTCTCACCCTTGACTGGGCCTACACATTATGCATCATGTTATTACACTGTGAAATCAAACATATATTTAAAGCTTCTACAGTGGCTATAATGTTTTCATGATTAACAGAGGTGATGATAAGGAGTTATTTATTTCTATTTTTACAGCATATATCAAGCAGGCTAGGGCATGAAATGGCTGAATATTTCATTGTAATTGTGTGTATATACTGTAGCTTGTACCAATTCTTGTCTCAAACTCAAAAGAATTCTTTCTGATACACGCTACCAGTTATTTTGCATTTGGTTTTATCTATGTGCAGAAACTGAATGCAAAACATGTACTATGATCTGATATTTACTGTATGTATGCACGCATGCATGTATTTAACAGTTTTTAAGGTTGAGTAAACTCCTCCAGAAATCTCCCACAGAATACTGCATATATGTAATTGGTGTGTGCTGTCATCTACAATCCTGAGGACTATAAATGCCTCTAAATGAATAGCATGTTAATAATATCTTGCAAATACTGCTAAATTGATAGATTTGGAGCACAATCAGCAAAGGCTACTTGCTGTTTAAGAACCTCTTCCTTTTTCAGAGAATAACATTTAAACAAAAGACAGAATTCAGCTAAGATATTAGATGGATTCTGACATTAGCTCACTATATAAAGCCAATTGCCGAGGACTGCAGCCAGTGGTACATTCTGGGTTGAAAACACCAAAAATAACCAATGGGATGGGAATATGAAAGGACTTTCAACCCAGAATGCAGCGCTGGCTGGATTCGTCTGCAACTGGCTTGATGAAGTCAGGTAATGTTGAATGCACTTATTGTGAAAGATCAGACCTACCTGACTCTCAGCTGCATCAAAGGTGTCACATATCTCAAGTTGCTTTTATTGAATGAGTGACCAGGCCTGCATCCTTGCGGTTGGGACCTACTGGGTGGTCTGTGGGTGCATAGTTCTTACAGTAACACACCTTTCACCACAAACACTCTGAAAAGTAATAATCAGATTTACTATACTCAAAGAAAACATTGATAAGCTAAAAGCCTAGCACTCCCTGCTGTAAGGGTCTTTCTTTGCAAGAGCTGCCTCACATTAAGTTCCTTCAGATTTGTGAGCATGATCTTAGCCAAAATAAGATCAAATAATAAGATATTATGAATAAAGATCATTTATGTTAGTGTAAATAACAGAAAATAATAACAATTAAAGGAAGTGGGATGAGGAATGAGACAATATAGGATAAAGGATAGATGGAAGAAAAAAATATGTTGGAGCAAAGACTACAGAGATGACTGGCAACATTTAAGAGAGGAAAGGAATTGGGCACATCAGATGAGATGAGAGCAGGGGAAACCATCTCACAATAGGTCACTGGCAGCTTGTGAACAACACACGTTTCATGGCCTGTTCCCTGTAGTGTGCAGAGGAGAGCTGTGAGGGACTCATGCTGGCATTTACCTCTTGCTGCACCGCTCCGCTCACTGGAGATAACGCCTCTGTCACCATGGTGCACACATGCAGTGTTTCCTGGAAGGCCTGGTTTCTGATTGGGTGGAACCCGATGAAAGTGGGAACAGCTGCCAGGGGATGATAGATCACCCATTTCTTATTTGCCATTTTTGCACTCCGCATTTCAAGTTCAGCACTGCAGCCTGACATCTGGCAGGAAATGAATGTAAGGAGATGTGAATAGTTCTTTGGAAGAGTTGTGTGTGTGTGTGCGTGAGAGGGGATCTGATATGCAGGTGTTTGTTTTTCACGGTCCATATGTTAGCAGAGTGTATGTATTAGTGTTGTCAATTGATTACAAATAATCTAATTAATGACAACAGAAAATGTAAGTTAATCATGATTAATCACAATTAATAAAAAAATTAACGGTATGATGATTTAAAGTAAACCAGAATTATTGATTTTTTTGTGAAGAAAGAATGTCACACATACCTGGTTGGAGCAGGCTTCAGCAAAGTGGCACTCTGGCGCTCCTAGGTTTCCTTTACACCCACCATGAAAGAATGTTGTTGCCACAGGTTGTCTATGACAGGGGCGGCCAACCACATTTAAAAGCAAACAAACAAACAAACAAACAAACAAACAAACAAAAAAACACACACATCTTGAATCTGTTGTGGTTTGGCCTTTTCCTTGTACTCTCATTCAAGGTGTCCGTCAGCTATTTCAAAAATGCCATATTACAAAGCATCTACAACCGTCATTATGCCGTTTTGTTTTCTGCGAATAACCGGTGCATATTGAACTCCTGCTTAGTGACTTGTATACTTTACTTTACTTTACAGGAGAAAAGAGACCAAAGACTCCATTTACTGCAAGTTAGGCGTCTTCCTGTTATGGTTCCGTGTCGTGTGTCCACGTTCGCATAGCACACTTCATCAAATTACTTTGAGTGGAACCATCTACCATTCCACCACGCAGTCGAAGTCCCTTGTTATGGTTTCATTTTACACACACTGCATGTTTCACCAAACCTCATCAAGGTTTCTGGTCAATCAGTTAATGTTCTGTTAAAAAGCAAACCTGTCATGACTGCCTACAAAGTACTGTCTGCTGACGAAAGTGCTGAAACATTGAAAGATAGGTACAGTACTATGTAGGCTATGCATGAGTTTTCAGTGTGATTAAAAAAAGAAATTACTCAAGAACTTTGGCCACTGTGCTTAAAAAACAAAGTATCACACAGGTCTTTGTTAAATACTTGAAACAAATAGTAATAATAATAATAATAATTTCTTTTTTCAGAGGAAAAAGAAAGATAAAATATGGTACGACAGACTACACTAACTTAAAGGGGCACAGAAAATCACTTTGTCTCATTTTCCTTGACCCATTCAATTAGTGTTCACTATTCAATCTAATACCTAATTTTACTTGCACTTGGTGACCCCCAAAAAACATGGCTATGTTTTGAATTCCACTTTAAGGTTGGTTTATGTAATGAAAGAATCAAGAGAAGTGGCAACAATTTGATGGATCTTAACATTTAAACTGCTTTAATTTCACAGTGTTAGTGGCACAGTAGACACATACAAGTACTTTTTTTCTCTTCAGGTGGAAAAAACAATATTATAGCCATTGAACAAGACCATCCACACATGCCAAATGTACAAGGTTACAACTTATGAACAAGTCAGAGTCTCTCATTTACAAAGGAAATGCAAACAAAATGGGATATTTTTTCATTTATTTTTTTGTATAAAAAGAACAAATAAAATAAACAACATAAAGGCAATCTAGAGACGTATGAAAGGCAAACGTAGCTTCAGGACTGAAAGAAGGCTGCAATGCCTAAAAACCTTACATGGAGATATGTCTTTAAGCACCCATCACAATTACTGAATACTAGTGACCACACTGAGCCTAAGCCTTGAACCCTTGAAGACTTAACTGCATGAATCAGCCAATCATGAGGCAGATTTATGCCACTTCAGTCTTTGAGGGTTCAGTGGGGACCACTGGGATTCAGCCAATGACTGAATGGGACCTGTGATGTCAACCTCAACCCTCAAGACCCTCAGAATGGAACAGAATGTGGACCATAAAACTGTCTACAGCATGACCCCAAATACAGGAAGAGAAGGTGGTCCCAAAGACCCAACACAGCTGTGGGCGAGGACTGGACTGAATAAAAGCTTTCAAGCATAAATTATTTTTTTCTTTGTGCAGTAATTGTAGATTACTGAAATATGGCCTCCTTTTGCTACATGTTGTTAATATTTTGGAGCTCACAAGTCAAGCAGAGACTTCTGTTCTGGAGAACTGCTGCATGGTTAGAAACGCCGCTAACCTTACAGCCAAGCTATACGAGATGTGCAACTGAACCATTCCGTTCACAGAGCATGAAACTAAGAAGACTGGTCTAGATTTAAAAAGATTGGAAAACAATTTTTGAATGTGCACAGCACTGTCATGTCTGGTGTAGCCACTTCCACTTGGTTCCAGTGAAAGCTAATTGTTACAATTTGCAATGTGAATGAAACGCTTCAGCAATGCCTTCAGTGTAGCCTGTCTGTTCTGGGTGTACCTAATACCAATAGCCATAAGCAAACATCCCCAACCAACCCTGAAAAAGGAAAGAAAATGTTCTCTCCATTAAATAAACCCCAGAAGCACTAGTCCCCCCCCCCATAAACCGATGAATAAAGACCATATTTACATATACTCAAAAAGACCTTTAACCTTTTAAAAACAAAACCTCGAAAAGAACCGAGGTGAACGTCAAAAACGTACATACTGTGATGCTGCCCTATCAGTAAAGCTCTACACATTCTGCCCTCTGTTGAATGTCAGCTCGGAAACCCACTTGGCACGATTGTCATACATTGATTGGGTTCAAAGTAGCCACTTTAAAATGAACTCATGACATTAGTTTTGATCCACACAAACAACAAAAGGGAGACTTGATGGGGACAACCATCTCGCAGAGAGCTTGGATCAAAGGCTACAGTATGTGTAAAATGCTTTTAATGCTTTATCATAAGGCTAATGCTTTGTTTGTGTAGATTGTGTGAGGACTAGTGGTGAGGAGAGGTGAAAGAGAAACTCTCCTTGCTACATGGAGGAAATTAACAGGCTATATACCAAGACATGAACAGGAAAAGAAAACAACATTTAGAAAAGACTTGAGGGTAATGTGCAAAGATTATTTTCAAAAGGTGTAGTCCATCACTGGCAGAACACAAAAGGATACGAAACTGAAGGATGGCACGTTCCAGAGCTACAAGTGTCAAACAATCTTACGGATTGCTCTACGGACAAACCAGAGCTGCGAAAAACTCCACACAGTCAAACATGCATAAAACTTTCAGGGCCAAGCTGCATTCCACCTAGACATCAGCTGGATAAGCCCTGGTGGCTACATTGGTTTCTATGCTATGATTCACGACCCAGCTGAAAAGTGAGAGTGGCCATGGTGCTGTCCAATCAATGCTGCAGCCAGGCCACTGTCCTATCTCTCAAGTGGCATGACACAAAGTTGGCACAAAGTTGGTCGGTATATCTGTACCTCAGAGAACACATATATTAAAACCACACATTACTGAACCACGCATTCACTACCAAGTGTAATTATAGTTTTGAAAAGGTACAAACTTGCATAGATAGGGTGCAGGAGCAAAATGATGCGTGTTCTGAAAAGTGAACAGTCTGGATTTTTTTTTTTTTTTACATGTGGTGTCCCTGTCAGATTAAAAATATGAGTGCCCTTTAGCAATGTCCACCTGCCTTTCCCATTACCATGTTTTGAACTTGTTTTTTAAAACTACACTATGCAAGTTTGCAACCAGTGGTCAGTTTACAGGAATAATACAGGATACAGTTATTTGGATATAGATACAGCTGGGACAATACCATGCCACAAACAGAACAATATGATTATTTGTCTATACTGAAAGAGGTTAGCGCGAAATTGAGAATTTGAACAGTGCCATGAAAGAGAAGCTAACATCTTGTTGGGTAAAGCTTAGCTTCAGCAAGGATGACTCAACAGCCCAAACTGAGGAATAGACAAATCAGCGAACAAACCGAACATTCACTATTTTTTTCCCTTGACTACATACAGTAATTCAAAGCTGATTCTAGACCTTGTTTTTTGTTTGGAGAGAAGAGTGTATTTTTCAGCAGAGTTAGTAAAGCTTTGCTTGAGCCTCCTCTTAATTCTCAAGTGCTCATACAATGAAAAGAACTGCCTCGCCAGACAAGCAAGAGGACATATGAAATAAGCTTGTTTTTGACATCACAATTTCATTTTTATCATTTACATACAAAAAAAACAAGAAAAAAAAAAACAGCTGAACAGCTTATATAATTCAACCGTAGGACAGAATAAAGCAATCAAACTGAGGTGAAGCCTCTCTGTGAGCTGTACGAGTGAGCACTCCCGAGTTTCCGACTCAAGCTTGTTCTGCCCTTAAAGTGACAAGACAAAAAGTGTATGTGCAACAGAGAGAGTTTGAACTTTTTTTGTTTTTGTCTCAATTTTTTTTCTCCCTTCCTCTGAACCTCCGCCCCAGCACTATTGTGAGGAGCTACATTATGATACGTGACCAGAGCAGTCTCTCCCACCAGTGGGAATGAAAGGCAGTCTAAGGTCATGTGGAGTTCTCTGGAGATGGGACTTTCCATGACCCAAAACCATGAACTCAAAGAGGAAAAAGCACACAAAAGTGAAAATGGTGTGTATGCGTGTGTGTTTTGTGTGTGTATGCATGTGTAAATATGCGTGTAAATGTTTGTGTCAGTGAGGGGGGAGGACTCCAGTACATCCTCCCTGCGCTCAGTACACCCTCCCTGCGCAAACCAACCAACTGAACGATGAATAAGCCAACCAGTCAGCCATCAACATCCTGGTGCTCAGACCTGGAAGAGGCTAGGGGAGGGCTCAAATAAAACGCCCCTCTGGGCCAATCATAGTCACTCCTGCAGCCGATCCAGCCAATGGGTTATGAGGACCCATGCTCAATCCTTGCAGAGGGTGCTTGACTGCAGCCCTCTCTTGCTCTCTGCAATCCTCCTCTTCTGATGGGCTGTCAAGGGGGCGTCTCTCTCTCTCTCCCTCTCTCACTTTACTTCTCTCCCCTCTCTACTTGCCCCTGGAGATGAAAACGCTCAAAAGGTAGAGCGAAAGGGTAACCAAATGGAGGAAAAACAGAAGGGGGAGTAGTAGCTACATGTGGGATGGGGTCAGGGGTGACGGTCGGGGAGAGGAGGGGCCGGTGGTTAGGTGGGCAGCGGGTCGTCATCACCTTTGCTGCACTTGCACTTGCAGCACAGCACGAAGGGCGTCGCCAGCAACAGGAAGGGGGAAGCAACCAGCAGGAGCAGCCCAAACCCGGCAAAGATGCCCACCACCTGAGTGAGAAAGAGAAAGAGAGAGGGAGAGAGAGGGAGAGAGAGAGGTAATGAGAAGACGAGAGGCACATGTACAGTAAATTACTAATTTCAAAATGTCATTGTCATCTGTTTGTAAGAAACTCTTCATATAGTAACTAACATGAGCCAAAACAGAGTTAGAATAAAGAGCAGCAACAATTATGAGCAGAGTTTAAGATTTCAGTGTCCACTACCAGGATACATGAAATGCAATGTATTGTTTCACCACAAGGGGGCATCAGGCCCTCATCATGGGCACTGCTGGCTTGAAAAGAAGCGTTTCCTGCTGCAGCCTGGTCCAGGCCAGGAAACGCTCTGAATGTTTCATGGGTCTTGAGCTTGTATGTGCATTATAAACACCACGTTGCTCCTAGTAGCGGCCTGTCAAGGACACAAAGGTCTGGGAAAAAAGCCTTTGGAGGAGGGAAAAAAACTTCTCTTGGAGGAAAAAAAAGAAGAAACCATAAAAAGAGGAGGTTCTTATCAGGCAAGGCAGAGTGGATGGTGTAATGTACAAAGATTCCCCTGGTACTTCCTGGCTACAAAAAACACTAGTGAGGAAAGTGGGGTAAGGTGACCTTACCTCTCCCTCTCTTTCTGATGTTTAGTCATCCTCTCTATATCTACCTCACTCTGTCCTTACTCTCCTCCCTGACTCCTTCATGCCTCTTTGGGTGGGTTGGGTGGAAGAGGGGGGTAAGATGGAGGGATGTGAGCGAAGAGGCTGGTCCTCAGACACAGAGACCCAGGGTTTTCTTATGACGCTCGCTTGCTCGTGTCCCCACCATGGGGGCTCTGGGCCAAAACACACCGTCAAGTATTCATGAAGGGCCCTTTTCAGCTGGACTCATTTCAGGTCCTGAGGAGAGGAGCTGTGCCCAGCCCACCACGAGGAGAGGACGAGTGAGAAAGAGAGAGAGAGAGCAAAAGAGGGAGGCACTGTTCTGCCACTGCGCCACGGCTCCTGTGACTCACTCTGCCCCACTGAGCAACAGATGTCTTTGTGTGAGCGGAGGAGTGAGAAAAAAAAAGGGAAAGGGCTCCTTCCGCTTAATAGAAGCCTCCGCCAGAAAACTGCTCTCGGAAGCAGAAACAGACGCCAGGCCTTTCTCAGCCCGTTGAAAGGATGCTGCAGTGATTTTCTATTAAAGATGTAAAACATTCTCAAGATTTATTGAAAGGGAAAGTCCATGTGCCAAGAAACACGAAGAGCGTTCTCCATCACACTCAGTGGACTGTTACACATGCACACACCCCTATCCACCTCTCATTTTTTGAAAAAGAAACCAACAGACCAAGGTTTTAGCCCTGTTCTATAGGGCATCAGGTTTGGTCCACGTGATTTTCTGACTCCATCTGCATGGGCAACGTGTGTGTGTGTGTGTGTGTGTGTGTGTGTGTGTGTGTGTGTGCGCACATGTAGACACATGCTGGCTGTAATGAGAGCTCAGGCTGGCGGGGAGGAGGAGGACAATGGGAGTAAGAGAGAGGGAAGGGTGAAAAACGTGGGCACCCACCTGCGTTCTGTGCCAGATGACCGAGGCTCTGGAGTGGCCTAGTTTGTTGCGGCACGGCCCTTTGTCGTAATGGATCAGCAGGAAGTCGTCCTGTCAAAAAAAAAAAAAAAAACATCACACCAGAGGCACATGACGCCGCATAGGGGTACACACCACAGTCACGTTTTTATACAAGCACCCAACACAATGATTGCGTAGCACTAAGCCACATACCGTGTTTACTCTTGTATACAATAAAGGTCTAAACATTAACAGTTTCATAAGCGTATTGAGCCTACACTCAATACGTTTATGAAACTGTTGATGTTTAATTCTAGGCTAGGCTAAATCTAGGCTAGGCAAACCATTACCGCACACTCAGTCAGTCATGAATTTAAATTAAAAAATACACTCACGTCGAGTGACTCCAGGCAGTACCAGCAGAAGGCATGCTTGCAGTTCTTGCACATCATCTGGGCACAGCCCTCGTCGCGTTCAATGTAAACTTTACACTTAGGACAGCGCTTGATGGGGGCGTCATCCTCATCACTCTTGTAGAAGGAGCTGTCGAGTTGAGAAAGAGTGAGTGAGAGTGAGAGTGCGAGAGAGAGAGAGATAGAGATAGAGAGAGAGAGAGAGAGTGTGTGATGGGGAGGACAGAGGGGAGAAGAAAAATAAAAACAATAAGACAGGTCAGGACCTCATCAGTTTTACGCTGAACAGCTGGCTGAACACTGTGCCCTTGAGGACTCAAACTGGGGGCGGGGGGGGGGGGTGGGGGGTTGGGGGGCCTTAGACATGTCATTAAATGAAACAACACAGCAGTATGGTGTACAAATTTTGCTCCGAACTTCACCTTACTCCCCCTGAGGCCAAGCCTGTGACAGAGGAATGAACTGGGAGGGGGGTGAAGAAGGGGTGGTGGGGGGCGGGTGGGTGGGTTAAGGTAACAAATGGGTCTGTCTGTTAATGAATAGCAAGCATAAACCCAATTAGCATTGTGTTATACATCAATATGTCATTCAGTACGGCACACAAAAGCACCTTGCTGAAAACTCTTGAGGACAGAGCTTGGTAATTGCCGCAGTGCATATTTAAAACCACGTAATTTGGGGAACTGCCAAACAGTGGTAGGCATAGGGGTGTTTTTTTTTTTTTCCTCTTGTCTTTTGTCCCCGACAGCGTAGTGCTCCTCATCCTTCTTTGCTTGCTGTGAATGGCCCGCTTTGTTCCCCAGAGATGCAGGAGCAAGGACAGCTGTGTTGCTCCATCCTCAACGAAGAGCCAGCTGCCATAGCTTTGCAATGGTCAATTTGCAAGTCCCCCAACTTCACCTCAGCTACCAGGTTTAGCAGGCCAATCAGCGATCAGAGAGGATGACGTTCAATTTGAAATCAAAAGTTATGGTAAACATTAGTAATGTCAGTGAACATTCAAAAGATTGCAGTTGGAAGAATGTGTGCATTCATACTGCAAGGTCAAATACATTGTCTCCTTACAGCTGATTCTATGTTATCATCACACGCAAAGATTAAGCGAAGTAGGAAGTAATGTTCTGAATCCCTGTTCAATGCATTCAGCTGGACTGGATCGATGATGATGATTAACAAGTCTACAGCCATTGCGCTACTGGGACTGGAAGCTTCTCTCAGCGGAGAATAGCCAGGCTTTTCCCCTAGTGAATGGCTCTGGTGACACCAGATTAGCATTTGTTCACCTCCTCCTACACGCATGTGGCGGCCACTTCGACTCCATGACAACACCTTATCACAATCGAGTGTGGTGTCGGAGAGCACTTCTGGCCTGTCTCGAGAAGCACACAAAAGAGAGAGCACTTCTCCGATGACCAGCGGTGGCCAGAGGTCGACAGCAAGGGACGGATTACTGGATTTCTCAGACCGCACAATGTACAGATTCATTTTGTAAAAAGGACTTTAGAATGTCTTCGATCCCTCAGCATTGTTATATACAGCAACCAAGTGCTACGGGATGAATAATCCAAACCAGAATATATCTGGGCAATTCCACAGAAAATAGAAATGTAGTCTTTTTGTGACATATATAACAACAAAAAAATGCCAAGGTATTTGTATGATATGTGAATGATCACATTAAATGTTATGTACAAGTTCTACAGCCAAATGTAGCAAATGCTCAAATTTCATTCATAAGCAACATAAACATCCTAGCACTTTTTTGTTGTTATGGACGTGACAAAGTCCATTTTCAATGGCACTGCCACTTATATTATATCTATACACATCTATACCTATGAAGACAAAGATATAATTTTTGTATCCAACGTTATCTGAAGCTCGTTTAAGGCAGGCAGCTCTATGCAAGTGCGGGGCTTCTTAGAAATGCCAGCGGCCCTTTCTCTGTAGCCTACAGAGGGCATACAGAGGACCATTACCTAACAGCGAAATTCAGCTGTGTGCAAGATTAGCATGGGCAGCTGTTTATCTGAGACGGGCTGAGCTCCCTTCCCCTCCCTTCCCTTCCGTCCCCCGCTGTCTTTGCTCCACCCCTGATGTCCCCACATGACCTCAGACACCCCTATGTGGCTGTGCCAATCTGTACGAACTGATGTGTGCGGCCCACATCAATGGATGGGGAGAGACCTGACTTCAGGGGGGGTTGGTGGAGTGTGCGTCTGCTAGGGGTCTGTAAGGACATGCTGCGTGACTTCAATGAAGCATGAAGATTGGGGGATGAGATGGGGGTTTGTTAAAAGCTGCAGCTCCTCAAAAGCACAGGCACAACATATCCTAAAACAACAGTATAAGGACTATAAGCAGTTCACTACAAAAATCCATTACACTCTACACCGACACTGGTAGGGTCATTCCTGAAGTCACTGAGGGAAAAAACTGAGCTTTTGACAGCATCATCACTACACACCTTCAGCCTAGAGCATCAACATCCTATTATATGTGAATGTGCTTTGGCTAGGCAATAAAGGCCTTGTACAAAAATAACAACATGATGTGAGGTCCTTATTTCAGTGAGAACAGGAAAAAAAAGAAAAAGGCAAGAAGGCAAATGTGTGCTGTAAGCTGGCTGGGAAGAGTCAGCAGGGCAGGCGGGAGGTTACCTGGTCTCGCCGGGCAGGAAGGATGTGAGGGGCAGGTTCTCCTGGCAGGCCTGATTGGGATGCCAGCTGGCCTTGCAGGCCGAGCAGAACTCCAGCATGCAGACGGAGCACTGGACCAGCTGGGGCAGCGGTGCGTCCGACTCCTTCAGCTGGCACACGGCCTGGCATGTCGAGGACGGGCACCAGGTCCGGCACGGGTCCAGCAGCACCTCTGTGGGTGGACAAAACGAGCAGGTAAGAGAGCGTGTGGAGCGTGGTGTGTGCGTGTGGAGTGTGGGTGTGGCGAGCGAGACAAAAACAAGAGCATGAGCTCAAGCTCCCAGGCCGCACATAACTGACGCCTTTGGCTTGGGCTAGAGCAGTGGTTCTGAAACCTTTAACTGCCATGTACCCCCTGAGACATTCTATGTCCTACCACGTACCCCCTGCACCATAGACAGCTTGCTATTAAAATATATTATAATTAATATTTTGCGAATTATTATTGCAGCATTTACAAAATGTGAACTCATACTGATATACAGGCTACCATGTAGTGGCAATTGTGTTGTATTGGGGACAATTTGAGTGCAAGATCTTCACGTTCACGTATAGTCTGTACCTGAACTTCATGTTGGTGAGACCTGAGAATGTATTCACAGACTTTTTTTGTGTACCCCCTTGAATTAATCCAAGTACCCCCAGGGGTACTCGTATCCCAGTTTGACAAGCACTGGGCTAGAGGGAGAGTACCAGGTCATCGCGTGGAATCCTAGTGAAGCTTTAATGACAGGCGGATTAAGAGAGCGAGCCCTGAGATGCTCTTTTTTATCATAGGATAGCACTGACAGCAGGACAGACTTACACTGACACTACAGGACGGTTATGGAAAGTAAACAAAGGCTTTTCCCCAACAGCTTTTTCCCCCCTCAAACTGCTCCAAATCTGCCAGTCAGGCATACCTCCGCACCAATGCCCTCCATGGCCAAATGCTGCGCATGTTTACTTAAGATGGCACTTGGTGACACTCTGGTCTGGCTGACCATGTGGTTCGAACAGCAAGCCCAAATGACCACAGCTCCAGCATCATGGCCTTCAATCTGATATGACAGGCCATGCAGCATCCCATTCTAACCTCTGTGTATGAGAATACTGGGGGTGGGGGTAGGGTGATGGATTCTGCCTGGCTGCCCTGGGACATTGATGAAATGGATGGCTGCTTTTGTTGAACTATTTGCCTTTTTTCAAGCATTTCATTCATCTATGTGAATGCATACGAGGTGGGAGACTGACTGGGTGTGCACATGTGTGGTCGGGGGAGAGTTTGCTTAAAAACACGAGAAACACAATAAAAGTAACTGCTTTGGCTACAGGAAACCAAGATATTTGATATTTAAAACCCAGACAGTCAAATTCTTTGTGACTCCATGTAAATGTTTTCCATGAGCATCAAAACCTCTGATTAGCATGGTCTTAACAGACAATACAATTCTGGCAGCTACAAAGATGAGAGAGGCTGTTTCAATCATGACCACCCCCGTGCAGCATCAGCAGGACTTCATACCGACGCCATCCAATTAAAAACACTAAATCTAATTACGGCGTCTACAGGCTTTCAACTCACTACACCTCTTTGATGCTGCATGGGTGGCGCTTTTCTATTTTGGTCCCTTTGAGCGGGTGCTGGGTCAGCCAGCCTTGAGATCACCTGCTCATTCCTCACTTTTTCACCTTTTTCTTCACAAGATATTGATCTAAGGTCTTTATGGCCAATGACACACAGGATAGAACAGAAGAGGTTTGCTAAATTGCTACAAGCCTTCAATAACAGTCATTTGATCTGGGTGCCTACTATGTGCTTGTTATGTGATGCGCTATGACGTTTAAATAGGTTGCTCTAGGTTCACCCAAACGTCAAGAATAGACAAAAACATACACACATACAGTACATATAAAACATACAGTATCTCTCACCCAACTGATATATCTTTAAAGGAGTTAGTATTTAAACATCTTTGGATATAGGCACATGTCTGTGGCACATGAGTACATACTTACCCTTCTCAAACTGCAGCTTCCTGTATCTCTGCAAGATGTCTGTAGCGACCATACACTCAATCTGAAAGAGGAGGAGACGCACACAGAGGAGGTGCGGTGAGTATTGAGATGCCTGAGGGATAGCTTCATCCTCAACCCATGGAGCAATCACCATTCACGTGCATAGCACAATTTAATGAATATAGATTGCACTGCTATATAAGAGTGTCTGCTCTTCAGGAGGAGGGGGGGAAATGTAATTGGTGATAACAAAGGACTTAGAATCAAGGAACACCAAGCCAACGGTGTGCACAGTTATCTGTGACAGCAGCGAGCAGACAAGTGAATAACAGCGAGTTCAAAGGATGCCGTACCCACTACCCCGGTTGGCACAGACCGCCATGCAAGTCGACCCCTTAAGGTTCTGAGTCACCTCGGTGACCTCGCGATTACCCCCGCTTTGCTGTCTCTGTGCGTGCATGCGTGCAAGAGATTTCCAGCAGCATGTTCATCCATGCAGTATGAATACAAAAGCGCTTGTCTGGCTGGGCAGGAGATGGCCAGATTGACGTGTGACGTGAAGGAGGGCGACAGGCTGTCCTTAATCACACTGCCGTAATGCCTCCTCTACAGGAAATCCCTCCTTAAATACTCTGTCTTAATCCAACACTCTCCCTTTGGCTTCTGAGTGACAGAGAAGCTAGAAAAACTATTTAAGCATGTGCAATATTATAATTAAGGTTGGAAACATGTGCACTATTATAATTAAGATTCTCACATTATTATTATTGAATATATTAATGAACTGTGTGCTGTTTTTTACAAATGGGATTATATGTATATGTGAATGCTTGCATTTTGATATTTGTCTGAACATTAAATCAAGCAGTGAATTCGATATTCACTTCAATCTTAATAGACCATAAAATCTGCTCAGTTGTGACACACAATAATACTGGTGACTCAATGTTGCTGTTACAACAAGCTTTATGGCCTTGGTAGGCCTTTCACCTCACAAGCATATCTGTCAGGGCAAGAGAAACATCACATGGTGGGGAAGTCTTGAGATCTGACCCAAGGGTGATATAGCTTTTATAACTTCTAAAAACAGTGGCCAATACAAATTGGCGTTGAAATAAGATTCTCCGATACGCTTGACTAATGCACTACTTTAATGTACTATACTTCAACGCAAAACTACCTCGTTCTCCTGAAGATGTCCTCGTTTTGGACAGGCAGAATCTGGACAGCTAATTGCAGTTTCAAGGCCCTCTTTGATCAGGAGCTCCACATACTGCTTCAGGCACTAAAAGGGGGAAGTGAGTTATGAGAGCAAAGAAAACAGCGGTTACCACCAGAAATGTCTTGCATGTTCTTTCACAGAAACCACTTGGGAGTCTTGACCACAGTGAACACATCATCTCTGTTTTTTACTCTTTATGCCATAAGATGCGGAACAACAACAGGCTTTTTACATTTTCTAAGGCATTGCACAACCACTGCATTCCCCAAACAAGTTTCAACTTTTGTCAGGGAGAACAGCCATAGACAAATAACCACTTTCCTGGAAACACACTTACAGCAGAAATATGTTCCTGGGAAGAAAAAAAAAAAGAAAAAACAACAACAACATTCACACATCTACTTTGGAATTATTTCAAGGCCAGATGTTTCAGTCCCCTGAAAAGAAACAGGTACTGCAACCAACCACAAACTTTAAACAATCGATAATATAAAGGCTGCTTGTGCTGGGTTCACTTCTGCTAGTCCTGTTGAACGCACTGCTGACTTCAGTCAGTCTCACATTTGGCTCACTCAGTCTCACTCATTCTTGCTTAAGTGCTCCACACCACAAAACCAGTCTTGACTATTTCGGTTGATGGAAGAGTAGGTGCTACATAAAGATATGATCTCCCACAGTGTTAGTTGCTTTACTGACAGCGTCAATTCCTATGCATTACTATGCATGACTTTATTATAACCATAATAGGCAGGTAAAAACAAAAATCTCATTGGGTTAAATTAAGACTAAGCAGATAACTAATGGAGTCACAGACACATTTTCTGTGTGGCTGACTAACTGACTAACATACAAAATGATCTAGGCTAGCTGGACATACTGTGTCTTTTTTTTTTAGCATTAGGCTATATATAGGTGGAACTGGCCAAAAAAGGTCCAATTGTCCAATTTTTAAAATGTCCAAATTTAAATAATTTGTGGTTATTGTTTGAGTGTGCGAACTTGAAACTACAGCTCAGGTAGTGGTAATTCATTATAAGAGAAGATGTAAGAAGCAGTGTGCAGCAGGTGAAAATCAGCCTGCATAACAAGCAGCAAAATCAAAATAATGCGCTAGCCGTTATGTCGAACACCAGCAAACTTACCTTACAGACAAAATTTAAATTTCTGCCTTAAATCTAAATTCAGAGCAGTATCTCAAAGCCTTAGAAGATTAGCCTAGGCTACTTGTTTGAGCTGTACATCATTGTAATATGGACTCAATCTCTCAATAACAAGAAATATTTCAGACAAATGTTTGCTCTGTCCCTCAAGCTGATTGACCTTAAATGAGAGACAAGGTCGTGGTTTCCTGTATGACACTTTAAGAAGGTAATGAATAAATCAAGATGTATGTTGGTATGATCAGAAATGTCACTGTAATGGTTCAAATGTCTGTTGGCTTGTGTGTGCTGTACATGAATGTATAAAGTGTGTGAGATCCTTCAAATATACCTACTAATGAAAGTCCAGAAAAATAATAAGTATTCCTAATGGCTCATTTTTACGCTTGATTAATACTGAGGTGTCATATTCACTGCTTCATATGGGTATAAATGAACGTAATTTCACAGCAGAAAAATGCATTGACTATGTAGCTGCCACCAACAGTTTTCTGCTTTGCGGGCAGGCTGCATCAAATCCAAGCCGTTTGGCTGGGTATGTACTCTGTTTCCAAGCACCCTGCTGTTGGTTAAAAGAAAACAAACAAAAAAACACTACACAGCACAAGCAGTTCACTGCTGGCCTGAGCCAACTCTTCACCTGGCAATAGTGTTGCAGGATTATACTATTTAATGGCATAAAACTGATTAAGGCAGGTAGGGTCATTGTGATCTGAAGACAATATTGGTCCATGTGAGGACAAAACAGAAATGCCTCCAATTACCACATTAGAGCAGTTCCAGGCAAGCTACAGCCACTGATTAAGAAAAAAAATGCAACAACATGGGACATTCTCACCAATCCAGATGGATCTGTTCACTCACAAGGTAATACCGTAAATGTGATTTCGGTTTCATTCAGTTTTGTTTTCGTTTAACACGGGGGCAGATTGTCATACTGCATGTGCTGTAACTACACCAGGAAAGCGATAGGGACAGCTCATTCACCCTGTAATGAGCCATTTAACCATCGAACTGTAAATGAACCTAAAAATGTTGCCTGGTGACCCTTTAAACTTGTGCTGCCTGTTGGCTTTCGCCAAGAGAAATATGCATTATAGGAACTGCTTTTTGACTCTCTAAAACAAAACAAACAATAACAGAAATATTTTTGTAAATTACCCGAAAGGCATCATTAAGTAATATGTGCAGCAGCTTTTCCTTTCAGGACCTCCAGAGACGCGTGACCTCCACCCTCATAGGGCTACTGTTGCCATGAGGGGGAGGAGAAGGGGTCGGCGGTAGTGGGGGAAGGCAAATGCCAAATGCCTCATGGACTCTACATCACCACACTTGTAGCCAACTCACTTTTACAGTTAAATTAAATCCCCCTCAAGGCTTTCCTCATGCTCTCCAAGAAACCCTAAGATGAAAGTAGCTCAGATTTTTAGGTTTCTATCCAGTATCTCGTAGCAAAATCGTACAAAAGAACCCTACATTAAGCCACTGTGGTCCCTGTGATACTCACCAGTGTACAGAACACACATTGGCACTGTGTGATGGTAGTCATCTGCTCAAGGGGAAACTCTCCCAGGCAGAGCTTACAGGACACCAGCGGGTCCAGAGCCAGGTCCCAGGTGGGCCGATAGCGGGCTGTGGTCATCTTGCCAGATGCAGAGCTAAAGATAAGATAAGAGAAATACAGACAAAGTGTAAATCATCGATCTTACAGCTTTCAATGGAATGGGTGTGCCAACCGGCTGAAATTTAATGCTGGAAAATCTGATTTAGAAAGAGGCCATCAAACATAAGGAGTCAACAAAATGGCGTTGCCTTGGTAATGCTTCTAGATTGTCAAAGTGTTATTCAACAATCCTCTCAATGTTAGGAAAATAATCCAAAAATCCACCTGGCATGCTTCTGTTTGTATACAAAGTTGGAAGTCCTTCCCCGTTTCAGGGTCTCTTCACTTCTTACTTCTACACTCAATGTTTTCCTGTTTTGACTGAATTTTACAAAACAAAACAAACAGGATCACAGAAACAAGCACACACTCGCACAGAACCTGACTTTCCATTCAAGTCAGGCCGCCAGGTTGCTGTCAAAGGGCACAAACGAAGAAGGCTACACATTCAGATAATCAACTCAACCATACCTCCCTCCCTGACTCACACTGTCTCTCACAGCCTCCCAGCAGGACACAGAGCAGCTTATGTCTGTGCTTACAGGAAGCGCTCATGTATAGGTGAAGTCAACAGTGTCTTAACTCTCAGCTAGCTGCTAGGCAACAAGGCAGGGTGGAGGGGAGGTTGAACCAACAGACAGTGTTTGTGGAGGAAAAGCACAGTGTGGAGAGGACTTTCACATGCTACGCAACCTCCTGTCTCTCACTCTCCTGTGGCAAGTCAGAACCTATCCTTCTGCCAGCCATAGTCAGTGGAACACACGTTCGCATGCACTTGCAAACGCACACAAACACACACCAGAGTTTAACTTACCACTTAGTGTTACAGCAAAGCAAGTTACATCAACAATGGTAACTTTTTTCCCCAAGAGCATTCCCTCTGAGTAATTTGTGGACCCACTGCCTTTGAGTCTGAGAGGAACTGTGAAGCCTCTTTCTCTGACTGGGTGGGGGGGGTTGAATGGGGAGAGAGAGGCTTTAATGAGCTGCCTGTGGGAGCCCAGCCAATGCGGTCTACAGCTCTATCACCCCATTCAGTGCCTGGGTGGAGTGAAAACCTGGCCAAGAGAGTCACACCTGCTTGACTCAAGAGGGCTCTGTTGCAACGAGGTTGTGGGTGAACTATGGATACTGGATATTCCCCAAGATAAAGGTATTGTAGGGGTGGTAGTGTTGACTTGCAAGATCACATTAACAAGAACATTAACGTCACCCCTTCACCTGGCCTCCACATCAGAACACGAAATCATTTGACCCATCATTGAAACTATCAATGATCACATTTGACTGATGAGTCATAAAAACTTTCCACAAACAAACCTTTCCTCGAAAGAATCTTGTGCAAGCTTTTGTTTTCAACATTTCAACATTTGCTACTATCTGCTACATCTACAAGACCAATGAAGAATTTCCAGCTCGGAGGGGTGGGGGGGGGGGGGGGCACAAAACCTGTTGTGAGGTATGGGTAAGTACTGTCCTTACTCTGACTATCATCTGCAGTAGTTTGCACATTAAACACATTACACATTCACCTACAAAACCAGAAATGCCGTTTGGCCAGAGCCTGTTAATCTGTTGCATATTAATTTCTGAATAGTAATGGCCTGATTGTGCAGATAATTTAGCAAAACTTATATGACAAGATCTCACCAGATTATTAGCACAATAACATATGGAAGACCTTCAGACCACATTTCAGAGCATTTTATCCTTATTCAATTTTCTCCATTTTATCCTTAATTAAATTTTCTCTTGTTACTATATATTGAATTTACATTATACAACATATATTAATTCTTATTTTCATTCTAGCAAAGAAATTGTCTCGTAAAATTAAATTTTTAGAAAAAAGCACTGTTCAGAAAAAAAGCACTGTTCAGAAAATTGTATTTTCTTAATGCTAAAGAATAACATTTGCAAGCTTAGACTTCTTTAGACACCTCTGACAAAACAAAGCACAGGCCATACACTGAGGCAACATGCCATACACACAGTGCTGTCGCTATAGTGATTGACAACTGACATCAGGCATTGACTTTTTTGTTCTGTTTTACCTGAACAATTAGCTTCTCTTAAAAAGGAGTGCAATTCTGTACGTTATAATCCTAAAATACTTAAATAGCATCATACAACATTCAAATTAAACATCAAGTCTAAAAGTACCAACCTGTGCTACTGAACAGTCCTCATTGTGGGTGACAGATGAAGTGACAGGTCAAGGAAGCTACTAGCTTTCATGAGATCTGAGTCGCACAGCTTTCAGTGCAATTACATAAAGCCCTATCAAAGGGATTGCGTAACATCCATTTTATAATCTACCTAGGCTGTTATCTGCTCAATTGGAAAACACACCTACAACCAACAAGGGCACAGATTCACCTGAGGTGAGTATTTCAAAACACAACCCATCTTTCTATGCATTTTTCCAATCGAGAGTGAGACTACTGCAGCACACTAGGGGGCTGTTACATATTTAACATCTGATGTTTTTTGTATGCACAACATAAACAGCACAGCACACACAAATGTAAAGTGACCATCAATTCAGAAGACATTCTCCTCTTATCACCCGTTCAAATACATGTTCCCTAAGGGTGGGGAACCGTTGCGTATTTACAAGGAAAAGGTGTCATGAGGAGGTAAGTGGCAGAGATTCCATGCTGTGAAGACATATCTCTGTAAAGCATGGGATTTGGAGAGTGTAAGTGACAACTGCTTTGGCTCCTAAGGAAAATTAATAAGCCACATCTCGCTATTTCTAACCCAATTTAGTGGGTGGAATGGCAATGAAACTCTGATGATCAGTAAGATTCAAAATCCATGAAAAACAGCGACAGATTCCCCCGCAGGCTTTGATTGGGTTTGTGTCAGCAAAACACAAATAAGTTTCCAAGACAAGGAATCAGCTTTATTGTTAGCCTACCCTGTACCCTGTGGCAAAAAACATTTCTTTACAATAACTTTTCCACAATTATTTGGTTAATTTCATATAGTCAATAGATAGTTAATTAATTCATCAAGAGAGAAGATTTGTTGAATATTACACACTTGAATAACTGAATATTGGGGGCGGGGGGATTCATTTGCACAATTCTTATGTCTATAATACCAAATCATGTTGGGGACTGAAAAAATAAATAAATGATATAAATTACATAAATAAATATTGAAAAAGTCAGCTTGGACTGCTAAAATGTCCACAAGGTGAGATGATGCTCATATTTTTTATAGGCTACAGCATTTTAATAAATCACTGGCTCTATGTATATCTAGATGTGCTGCCCTACAGCTGTTGTGTACTGTAAACAGTGCAATTAATTAAAAACAAATGCAACTCTCTATGGCTTGAACCATACTATCGGTATAATAGGCTACTCATATTTTATCACTAATGCCCTGACTCTCTCTTTATACCACACAAAAGCCAAAAAACAAACAAACATATAAACAAGCAAGAATTTGGACAAATGGATCCATCTTAGATGCCCTATGGATATCTGCATATGTTGCTTCTAACTGGCCATTCCCAACCAAATTCTCCAAACACCTCACTAAAGGAAAGACAATGAATGTTGTCAAAAACTGCATCTCCATGAAAAATCCCTGTGAAGTTCCACAATAAAAAGACCCTGACTTACTTGCACAACAAATTCTGCCATTTCATGTGGTGCACTGACAGGTGACCTTTTCAAACTTGATACAACTTAGCAATTCAGTGTGTGGCGTGCCCTTAACGCACACACAAGGTGGCCTCAAACTGGGGACCTAGACTATTCAGATCCTAAGGTGTGAGGTTTCCCTGCCGCATGTGTTGATCACGCGGCGATCACCGACGGTGGTATACCCTCACACAGAGGTCTCCTCAACCCATCCAATCATACCCCATGTGTGCACAGCCTGCCCTCACAGCTCCCAGGTGTCAGTACTATTCTTTATCCAGCTTGCTCTTTCCAAAAGGTCATTCCTGGCCTTCTGCCAGAAGGCCACAGACACATCGCCACTCGCCGCCACGGAAACAGTGACCCAGTGCAGTCACCCAGATTCTTTGTGAACCTCTGCTTGTTGCACTACCAGAATGGCACCCAAACAATGTAGGCCTCCATGAAAGCCAATACTCAACGCCTGTCCAAAATAACGTCAAGCAGTGTTACATAATGTGGATCTGTGATGTCAGGTTTCTTCCATGCTTTCTAGCTACACCCATACACCCAAGTTTTATGAAAATCAACCGTGTAGCTTTTGCCCTGTTAGCAGGGAAATAAATGACAATATAAGCCCCTGGATGAGGAAATAAGTACAGGGCACAAAGCTAAACGTCTCACCTGGAACTACAAGACAATTAGGTCCATCACAAAAAAAAGGCATTCTGAAATGGTGCGTGAAAACCAATTTCATGACATTACAGATCTTGGCGGTAGTATTTTATCGGGCAATTGTTTCTAGGGTACCATACAAGGATCCACAAATTGTCCTGCAAAGACCTCTTTCAACTTCCATGGGCCTCATGGCACCGTCTCTCAACACAACACAGTTGCTATGTGAACAATTATGGCCGCCACAGAAACTACAAACAACTGCTTCTTGTGATAACAATGATTTCACAGATGACACATAATTTGATAGGTTTGTGCATAGCATACTCCTTCATTAAACCGCCATGCAGTTGCTGGGCAACCTTCCCACAACACAATATGATTATATTACTGAGAGTGCCATAGAGAATGATTTTTTAATAAAGTCGCAGTGGGGTACTTATGGCAGCAGTGATGGGGCAAAGCGGTTTCTTTTCACCCAGATGTAGCCTATGCTAAGGAGGCAATGTTGGAGTTCATTATTAGTGGGGCAAATGCACTTACAAACTGACACAAGACCACACATAACAGATCTGAACTGTTTGCCTCCTGCCCTTTAGCCAGTTGACCCATATCCACGACCCAGAGGGCCTGCAAGGTCCTTTATTTCTGGCAGTTCTCTTCAAGCTCTTAGAATCCCACACGCAGACCAGCCGGCCGTCACTCAGTCTACCACAATCACCTTTTTGTCCTTGCACACCATGGGCATTTTGCCTGTGAATGCATGACGGTCTCCAAACCAGAGTAGCATAGCACTCTGAAATGCCATGCCCGTCTCTGCTACCAGAGGGGGTGGAGTGTGGACAGTCTCTAGGCAGAAGAGTGATGTTATGGGTGAGAGTGAGAGAGGAAATCTTAAGGAGACAGGTCTATGTTACCTAACCCTTCCTTCATGCCTTGTTGGTAAAGAATTTGGGGATGGGGCCAAATTACCAGCCCTTCAGCCTGTCTGCAGCCCACGTAGGGAGTTCCAGGAAACTTTCAAAATTTTCCATGAGGATTAACAGGAATTTATAGGAATTAATGAAAATAAAGTGGTAATTACTGAAACTGAAGGTTGGGGACTGGAGATAAAAACAGTATAATATATAATATATAACAGTAAAAACAATATAATCTTGGCTAAAACAACCAGAAGATGCAAATAAAGTGGAGTATTTATTCCTCAATCACAGGCACATTGCACATGACTTACTGCAGATATTGAAACCACACCCCATACATGCATTGTGCATAGACCTCATCAAAACATTCGTGACGAATACCTCTATGGTTCACACCTTTGCAGTCAAGGTTGCATGCCAACAATAAAATTATATAGTTGGTATATGCACTCAGTCTCTACACACCTTGAATCCCCACTTTTGATAGGTTGCTAAAGAAAAATCTAAAGTAAATCAGCCTATATCCCTGTTCTTTGAGATTGCTTGTGCTGTCGGTAGGTATAAGAATGACATTTGGCACAACTCAACCCCAATTTGTGATTTTCAACTAATGCTAACTAAATTGGGCACAGAAAAATTAAACTGAAAAGATGTTTCATCATGCCCACATCAGTTAGTTTTGGCTGACATTTAGTTATTTGGTCTACATTGTACCAAATATTCTCATTTTTATTCCTGCCTACAGCACTCGGCAGCCAAAAACAACAGGGCTATGGGTTACTTGACTCCGGCTATTGCTTAAAGTCATTCATTGTCATTACAACTGTGCATGTTTTGGTATTTGATGAAAGTGTGACATGCTAAGCCTGTGCAGAGATCTTGTCATGGGTTAGTTCTTTATAATCTTCAAATCATAGTTACCTGTTAGCAACCTCTTAGCAACAGAGTTTATTGTAAATTGTATTGTAAACTCTTAGCAACAGAGTTTATTGTAAATTGATGTAACAATTGACTGTTCAATCAAAGAATTTTGGTTTGTAGGTTTATGACAGATGAATCACAATTCACACCCTGAGGTAACAACAAAATTAATAAAAGAATTTTTTTTTTGTTTTTGTAACAACAAATTTAAAATCACTGCATTTTAATGACTGAAACACTGCAATCATATGACATCATTTAACCACACCACCCACCAAATCATCAACTGAAAACAATAAACCAATAAACTCAACTATCCACAACAAAAGTCTGTCTTAACCCACATTTCATATTAGGCTATGGTCGAACCCTATGGTCGAAGCCTTACGCTTGATTCTATTACCTTAATTTCTGCTCCATAAGAAAATGAACATCACAGGAAGTAAAAGCACTGATTCCTTTTAGTAAATTAAAAGCACGCACTCCTCCCATCAAAGACCAGCTGACATTGAAAGAGACACTCTCCTCCCATTGAGCCCTATGTCTCACCACTTGCGTCTGGGAAAAAAGTAAGCGGACAAGACAGGCAGGCTCTAAGTGGTTATTCCTATTGACATGTGCAGTGTGCAGCTTATCGTGGTTGGCTATGCGTACAATCTGTTGTTGACATGGTTCAGCAGCTTGACATGACTTCCTCTTCCACTTTTGGCAATTATTAAGCAACATATAAAACAGACTACTAATCTACTGCTGAGGATTCTATGAAACGTCAAGTAGCCTTTAAAAAAAAAAAAACACTTACTGCATGAAACAAAAAAAACGAGATCTGAAGAATTAGTACAGCTTTCTGCTTTTGTGTCTTCCTCAAATTTGAGCTGGCAGAGATCTTGTGCAGTACCCTTTGAGCAGACATGGATGAAATTTCCATACAGAATTTAAGACACCTGATGACAGGACACTGGGCAGCATCACATGTGGTGATCACCTAAGGGCAAGGCCTGGAATATTCTCAAGCATTTTCTCAAGCATGAGCAAAATCACAAAAAAAAAAATTCTGCTCATCCATCAAGATCTGTTCAAACAAGCCTCACTTTTAATTTGGCCTAAGAGACTGAAACAAATCTGATGACCAGTGTCACATCTACTAACCCAGACCAAGCAGCCAGATCAGCACTTCCTTCAAAGCTGGCAAAGTGGATGAATATGCTGAGGTTACAGCCCATTAAAACAGTTCCTAAAAAATAACACTCAAAAGAATTTGCATTTATGGTACTCCATAGTTTGTCTGTACAGGCTTTTCAGTCGCTTCCAAATGTGCTCTGGCTCAGCTAAATTCAGGCCGCAGAGATTACATCATCATCTCTGTTCCACAGGTCAAGTCCACGAGTGTGGCTTGCTCCTGTGCTTTCAGAGAGACCAAGCTCAGCCAGGCTTGTCAGAGAGATCACGCATCATTAGCTCACCATCTCACTCTATTATTTTTTAGTTTTCTGACGAAAGGCTATAGCTTTTTTAAATTGTGTTACTCAAGTCTTTATGGCCACTTTTTAGACCGCCACCCCGTCCTTGACTTCCTTTATTTTACAATATCTGTCTTATTCTTAACCTGTAAATCCACTCAACAAACAAACAAGTTTGACCTTTTTGGATCTCAGTTTTTTCTTTCATAACTAAAAAACTAAAATAACTGACTGCTGAATGTTTGTTCTGCATAATTCTTGTGGGGCTAAATGCTACACATCACACGTATACATAGAGTCTTCTTGTGCATCACTGATCAGAATTCTGATTCCCCTACAAATGCATACATTCACACTGAATTACATAATTCCCCTGACTTCAATGCATACGTTCACACTGTATTACATAACTCCACAAGTTAGGCTATTGTTTAGACACATCAGCAGGCTGTTGCCAAAATAACAGTAAACCTGATGAAAGGTTATGTAGTGTTTAGACAACTAAGACTGAGGATGAATATAAAATGCCCCTCCATTAATAATTTCAAATTTGCATTGATAGTTTTTTTTTGGCTGTAGGCCTACTTGAAGGCTTAAACTGATTTACAAGTCATGGAGTGATATCTGCGACTGTGGCTCAAGTTTAAACCAAGCAACACAATCCATGTTGCTGAAATGAAAGATTTTAGTGTCTGCCATAGGTCTGTATTTGCTGACAATGCAGCCAGCTAATGGGCTAGGTCTGTAGAGGGGAACCACTGCTGGGTCTAAATTGCTGCAATTGAAGTCCAATGACTGGCAAGGGGAACCAACTGAACTAGGTGTCTGAGTCATTTCTATCTAAATGAACAACCCTGACAGCCATCCACAGGTTTCTCATTTGTGAGTCAGTGGAGAAAAATGAGCACCAGTGAACAATCTGACCCAAGGATGGTGTAAGAAGGACAGATCTAGAAAATCTTGACTGAGCAGGAATTGAAGCTTTCTACTCTTGCAGTTTTGTAAGGTTATTTGTAAAAGCCAGTGCAATTAGATACATGAAGAATACTGCAGCCATATTTCACGTAGAGCGTGCATATGGCTCCCTGTGCTTCTGGTCATGACATCTTTCCTGAGACTAAAAGGATGGTTGAGAATAGGCCTGACATTTCATTGGAGCCTTGAGTGCAGCTCATTATACATACTAAGGTCATACAATACCATGGAGATATACTGATAGGTAAAAAAAAAAAAAAAAAAGTGACAGTGAACGATCATTGCTAAATCACCAAAATGTCTTTTTCCCCCTCAAGGTGGGATTTAGTGTTTCTATTAAACCACTGAATTTCAATGACAAAAAAAGGGCTCCATCACTTTTCATCTCATTCTTATTTTCCTTAACAATGTCATCAAAAAGCCAGGTCCTACTGAAAACCTATCTCTGCTATTCTCATAGCAGACTATAGCTTCCAAACGTGGAAAAAAACTAAAACTAAAATAAAACCTTCACATCCTGTTCGCCCCTTCACCTGTGTTTGATATGCTAAAATGGCTGTTAAACCTGCTCTGCTAAGAGCACTCTCATACACTAAAGGCCGGGGCACGTATAAAAATAAAAGGTGGTGAGTCTGTGCTCAACCCTCCACAGTGCAGCAAGAGCGTTTCAGATGAGCCTTAGATAATGAGCTTATCTACACCACACTGTTTTCATCTCTTTCCTGGCCCATATTACATAAGCACACATCCCCAATGTGTTTATCTCTGTTCATTTGTTGTTATGCCCTGATAAGCGCCTGTCTCTTGGAATAACTCATTTATGAAACGGAATGAACAGTTTAAAACAAGTCATTAGGCCGCCACCAGTTAAAAATGCTGCTGTAACAGGTACTTTGACCACAGCCTGCCTCTGCTGAAAAGGGAATGATATGACTTCGTCTTTTAGTCAAAATTCTCCATACACACATACATACATGGCATACGTGCTACATACTGTACATATCCTACTACTAAAGTTCTGATCTCAAAATGTCTAAGCCAGTCACTACTGATACAATCATCTCTTGTCCTCAACACACTATAACATATTTTATTTATGGCACTGCATAAATGGTATCAACTCCTTGTAGAGAATTAGCCTGCTACATGGCTGTATTTTCGTCAATCTTGCGTTACCATCAATTTAGACAGATCATTGTTTGTTTACCTCTATGAAGCCCATTAAACAAAGTGCTCTAGTGAGCAATAGCCATTTCAGGAATAATTAAACAATTAAGACAAAGTATTATCCCAACTTACACACTTCACACTGAGCAACAGTGCCAAGAAAGAGAAATGCTGCTGCTGCTTTGCGATTAAATGCCTCAGAGACGTCATGAAAGAGCTTGCAACACAAACTACAGCAGAAGCCTGCGACACAAACCACACCAAACACTCATCTTAGGAAACTCATTTGAACTTAAAGCAATAATCTGGAGTCAATCGACACATAGTAGGGTGGACTGATTTCGGACGATTGCTTACATCCATCTCAACTCAAAGCCAAATTGCTATGACCAAGATGACGAAAACTGTCTGGGACTGAATTAAATATAAGGTGCCGGTTCAGAAGCAAAGATGGTAAGGCTCCCGCAGTTAGTAAGGGATGTAAAACTCTGTAGGACTTTATAAAATGACAAGATAAGAGTAACAACAACTTTGGGGATAATCCTTGAAGGTCGATTTTACTCTAGTGCACAGCAGCAACTATCATTTAACCACAGAGGCAAATGATATAGACAAATAATTTATTATTCTAGTCAGATATTATGGTGTGATAATTCCATGCTCACTCAACGGTGTCACATTTCTATTTCTTGTTAAAAGGTGCAATAATCCTGCTATGTGAAAAAATGAAATGAAAAATTTTTTTTTATTTATTTGTTTTTAAAAAGGCCTATATATATGTGTGGCCTATAATATTTTTGTCTGCTGTCCATTACATCTGTCTACCTGTTGTTGCCATACATATTTGTTTGCGCGCTGAACTTGGAGAAACAAATGTGGTTCAGACATGTGGTCAGAATGACAAAGTTCACTTTAATTAGTAATAGCAGGCTACTAGTGACAGTAGCAAAAATGTACTACTACTCCTATGGCTACTAACACTGTTCTTCAAAGGGTGTTTGGTGTGGTTTGTGATCTAAAACAGGGTAGGCCACAAACTTGCAGTGGTGCTGATATAATTGTGTTACTCAAGTCAATGTTTCTGACACCTTCAAAGATACATTGTAAATGGTACATAAAAGATACATTGTAAAATTTCTTAAAAAATAAATAAATAAAATAAAATAAAATAAAATAAAAAGGACACCAAATGGAACACCTTCAGTTGAAAAATGAGACTAGAGGCTGGTTGCACCAGCTGAGCGTAAATTCCATCTTAGCATAGTTCCAACGTAAATTGGCCTTACGTCAGGAACTAGTAAATTCTGACGGGTTGCACCAGAGGGGGTAAAAGTGAAGCTTCAGTTCTACGAGAATTAAAATTTATTCAGTTTTACTTAGCCATCTATTATTGTTAAGGAAATTTCTCTACCTGCAGCAGTGCTTCTCCACTCAATTGCATGATAAGTAATGGTTGATTTATCTCAATTTTCGCTCATGCCAACCCCACCCATGCATTTTGAGGGCGTTAACCAGACTCGTGGTCTGTATCGATAGATGGTTTGTTAATTCCAGTAACACTGACAGAAGTGTCATGAGTGGACTCATCGTTTGTACTTATTCCAATGGCAAGCCTGATTAGCTCAGTTCAGCAAGCTAAATTTAGCTACATTTACACTGGTGATGAATGAAAATAGCAAGTTAGCAAGCTAATGAAGCGATCAGTTATCAATCAGTTGTCTTCAACATCGCATTTAGAGGTGTACCAAGTTCACAATGCACATAAGACAGTTTGAACAACATGAAAGCTCCATCAAAATTGTCTATTTGCAGGGCACCTGTTTGACTTGCAGCCAAAACAAAGCCCCGTCTTCCCCCACGGTACGCACAAGGACCTTTCTTTGTGGGCGTAACGGGGTGTTAACCAGACTTGCCGCCTGTGTCTATAGAGCATTCCAGTCCCGCCCCCTCGTGAAGCCAGAAATTTTTTTCCCAGCTATATGAACCACACAATTGTAGAGTACTAATTACAGCAGGACAACACGATTGTTTGTGGTCATAAAAATGCCACAGGTTCATATGGCATCAATCTTGTTTAAAAAAAAAAAATTGAGTTCTTTTATTCGCAATGTCATGGAAAAACACTACACTACCCAACATCCTGAAGTGCAAATCAGTGTAAATCTGTGCCTTTGATTGGTGGAGACTCCCGTTGCTAGGGAATGTTTGTGGCAACACCGACCAGTCGCATCATGAAATTTCTCTGTGCTGGGAGGGAGCAATGGCGGCAGGAAAATTGCAGCAGGGAAGTAAGAAACGATCAGGTAAAACATGTTGTTCACGTATTTAAAGCTGAATCTGTTCACAGCAAACTGTAGAAGTTGGTTATTGTAATGTTCTCAAATCAATAAGGGCTCTGTGTATTATCAAGGTTATCAATGTTGTTTCGCTCGCATTGACTTATGGGACAAGTAGTTCTTTCACTTGCGAGTAAAAAAAAAATGTACACAATCCTTCTGTTTTTGATATTTTCGTCTACAGAGAAATTAATGGAATCATTTTGCATTTGAAGTTCCAGGTTATGAACTAAGGAGCATTGTCCAGCTCTATCCAAAGATCATTAGGCCCATTTATACCATGGGTCAAACCTGGTGCTTGAACTAAAGCCTGGCCCAGGTAGGAGTTTATACTGTACTGAGCTAGGCTTAAATATGGCCAAACCTGGAACTATTTCCCTGGCAATAGGCCCACCTCAAGTGGCAGGCCCACAGGGGCCAATTCCTGGTGCAGCAGGTTTGGCCCATAGTATAAAAGTGGCTAATGGGGCTATTGAATACTGACCAGCTTTTACCCTCTCTGGCTCTCGTCTGAACATTGGCGTTTCTGGACAATCTCGTCCTAACGTTACCGTAGACGTACTATATGACGCTAAAACCTCGCGGGATATTTTAAAAAACGCAGCTCTAGTTTTAAACTAGCTCGATTAGTTTTATCTGTAATCTGTAGTTTTATCTTACACTCGACTGGTGAAACCGGCTGCTGATGGATAACATTGAATTTCCCCAGCCCATTACCGAGCGTTTCAAAAGTTAAAGAATTCCCATACCATTTCAAATGGCTCCGGTTAGATAGTTGCACAATATCTTATCCTAAGCTGGGCCTTGTGAATCCCTGTTCCAATTAAGTCTAAATGCTCTTTCAATGTCCATTCAGAAGTTCAGAAACACGAAAGGGAGAAAGGCATGTTGAAGTCAAAGCCCATTTCCTAGTCGTTACCGCGAGTTAAGAAAAAACCGCAAACAAAATTACTGACGTCGCAACCATGCACACTTTAACATGTTAATGTTTCAAAACAGCCCTACTGTAGGTTGAGTGGGCGTGGGCGACACACCTGACAGTTTATTTATGTAGGAGTTAAACAATAACAGTCGCGTTAAAGGTAAGTTTAACTATGTGCTATGCTCCCTTACACAAACAAGGAACGTCTTTAAAAATAGGCTACGCGCAAAAATTGTGTTAACATCAGGTGTGGTCACGGATCAACTCGAGCAGATAACGTCGTTGCAGGCAAGTGTGAAAAAAACTTACCTTGCTTCAAGTGGACTGGCCGTCCCGGTTAACACAATTAACTGAAGAAAAAAAAAATCAGTTGCTTCGTCGCAGCTAGCTGTCTTCTTCCTGGATTGGTGATCAGGTTTGAGGTAAACAGCTTCTTTGCCACCCAGCAGTCGCTAGCTAGCTAAGCAAGCTAGCTAACGTTGCCTATTCAAGTGGCATTATGGCAGGTTTTCCATGAGCAGCTGTGCAAAGGGTGGCTACTTTCTGGCACCATGGATGATTTCAGTTCTGAGATATAATCGGACATTTGAGTCTCACCTAAAGAGAGCGAACAACATTGTCAGTCAGCGTCAAACAGGTCCAATCAGCTTGAGCTGAGTAATGCTGAGTAAACAGCCCAAAACAACTCGTCAGAGTAGTCTGGCTTACAGCTAACGTGAGCTAGTTGTGTACCTAACGACACCTTTCCATCTACCTTGTACTTTACAGAAACCCGTTTGTTATTAACCTAGCCCGCTGAATATCTAGCTTTTTAGACAGAAGGCTAACAAGCATGCACTGTTTAAAGGACTATTCCCAAATGCAATAGTTTAGCTTGTAAGTAGTCATTCGTCAAAAGAGCGATTACATACATAACTGTGGAAAATGATAAGATATGATGCATTTACCTAACCCTTGAAATCCTGCACACTGGAGAATCTGCTGTTTGGTGCGACGCACTGGAAAGACGCCATTTGTGTGAGCTTGCTGTTGCGGGAGACCGACTGCATTTTTCAGAGGGTGGGAAGTTGGTGATAAAATTATCGACTGCGCCGCTCGGTGGCCAAGAGGTGTAATTTCCCTCAGTTTTTAGTTGGTCTATCAAAAGGTTAAAGCAACACAGTATTTTAGGATACCCTTACCGGAGGTAAAAGTAAACACAACTGTGTTTTTCCTCATCTTTAAGGTCTCCCATATATGAAATGGATTTTTGGACGCAAATATGTTGCTGCAAAGATTGTTAAATTGATGGATATTGTTATACCCCAAAACTAAGAAAGAACAAACAGCCTGGCCATATGGGACTTAAGACATATAAATTGATACAGATAATTAATGCAAGCTCTGAGAGCTTTAAAACTTGGCATGCTTTTAGCCAGGATGTTTCTGTACCTTCTAGAAAAAAACCTGGGTGTGAATAACTTGAGGTATGCCACATTTCCAATCATGTGAAAGTGAAACATTGACAATCAAGTCTTCAATGCAAAGTCCATGGTCAGTGGTGAGAGGAATGTTGACAAATTCAATGGTACAGCAAAATAATTTACATGAGATAATCTCTGCTCTGTATTTAGGATACATTTAATAAAAATACATTTCATATGACACCTTTTACTATACAGCAGGGGTCACAAACAATGGGGGCAGTGGGCTGCTATAATATAAATAGTATGCAATTATTTTTTACTATAGTTAGTTGTTAGTTTTCACAGTTAAATCTACACTATTAGTCTAATTCTGCGGACTCCAACAACACAAGGAAAGACAAAAACATATTGGCTGTAAGGTGGCCTTACCTTTAAAAAGTACATTTTAATTTAAGATTTTAGCCACGTAGCCATATTTTTTTTTACCATAACTAACATGGCACAGGCAGCCTTCACACTCCAGAGGCATAGAATAGACTGTTTCTCCGTTTCCTGTACGCAGATCATTACACCAGTTACTCAATCACATTAATCCATGAATAGACTGCACTGCTTTGATATTTGTGCATCAAATGTTTAATGTCTGCAGTAAACTGAGTTACTTTCATGTATGAAGTGTGTATATGTAGTTCTGATGTAAAAACTAGTGGATTAGCTACCCTAGAGACACACAAAACCTTCCAAACATTTTCTGTACCCAGCACTGCTAGAGGATGCTAATTGGTGTTCTGCAAAACATTTTCTTTTATTTTGTGGTGGTTTCCTACCCTCCACCCAGAACTGGACAGTGTATATCCTAGATGGCTGGTGGGAATAACACTTGTTTATCCAACCCTCATATGACTGTATGTCATCCAAATTAATTTGTAGATGGAAAAAAGGATACCTCAAAAAGTGATGAAAAGTTACATAGTAAATATATATTATCAGTTATTTCTTAGTATTTTTTGAGTCTTATGTTTTTATTATTTTTTTATAACAAACTCAGAAATATGTACTTTAATATTGCATAACCAGTAAAAATAAACACAACAAAGTCAACAACATAGCCTTAAAAAAAAAAAACTATACAATAAAGATGATAACAATCTTTACAATAATTTTGTAAGCATTTATATAAAAAAATATATTTATATTTTAACATTCTGAATAAAATCTTCATGAAAACCATACACATAAAACTGCAAATCACCATTCAAGATTCATATCAGCTTTACTCCACACATATTTCCCTCCCCTCTTCAGGAACATCTTCTCATCAAATCCACTGAACTGGATAGCCTCTAGAACTCCCACATCCAGAATAGACTTTGAAGGGTCTTTTCGGCCTTCTCGGCAATCAAGGAACCGCATCTATAACATGGAAATGTGCAGTTAGAAGCCTTTCAAACATAATGCCACTTCTGTGTAGAGAGACTATTGTGTGGTTAAAAAAGTTTTACCAGGTGCGTCCATCTCCCTAAATAACACTTTTAGGTGCGCTGATAAGAACCCTATGCCTAGATATGTGGTGCCCAGGTTAAACCTGTATTCATCATGAAGGGCCCGCACGTTCCACTGAAATATTCCCATGTATAGCCACGTTCATGAGTTCAATTGCTCCCTTTATCAAGGGGGATGGATGCGGGAACATCTTGGGACATCTTTCTTTGCTTTTTATTCTAAACTGCTTTGCAATTATTTACAGATTTCATTTAGTTTTATTTTTTACTTATCACCTTAATGTAATTTAACTATTTTGATAGTTAGTCAGTTAGCTCATTATTTTTGGAGAAAAATACATCATGTGTGTCTGTGTCTCCTGATCATTACTGCACATTTGCAATAGATTTTATAACATTATATGCAGAATTTATTGCAATATAATATACTGCGTACCATTTTTGCTTGAAATTATACCACAATATGAATTTTAAGCCATATTGCCAAACCCTACCTCAGGGGTGATTCATGTATGCAATACTAGCACCAGTGAAAGGAAAGAGCACTTTAAACGCAGAGGAAGGCATATGATATGGTGCATGCATTTCTTGTAGCACACGTTGGCTTACTGCCAATCACAACCTTAGTAATCGAGCTGGCACTAGTCATCTACGCAGCTGGCTTATTTGAAAATGGAAACCCTGAGGGCAGCAGGTGTTCTGATAGTGCTCTCCTAAGACTGGGGTCTAGATTCTCTCGGCCTACAAGCTTACCCAGTGGTTATGGAAATATACCTACAGAGAAGTAGGAGATGTTTTTACATTCATAACATAAAATAAGCCAACAGTAAGATTTTAGCACAACATAAGGGCAACCAACTAGTCTCCATCCCCATACATCTTGCAAAAGTGCTTTTCATTCATATATTTGTAATTACACTATTTTTAATTACACTGTCTCTCATCCTAATTTACATTAACATTTACATTTATGCATTTATCCAAAGCGACTTATAATTCAAGCTACAGCACAATGAAAAACAAACAGTGAATATTGCTACCATAAAATCTGCAGTATTTAAGTTGAAAGTGAAATAGTGTAATAAAAGTGCAGTATATAGAGAGATTAATTTATTACATGAATCTATTTATGTAACAATGTAACTGCACTAATATAGTGAGTGCCTAAACATTTAGACACTAAAACACTTAATATATTTATATGAATGCCATTCTCTCAGATTCATCTCACTCTAATGCACTAAATTGTAATCTCAACCTATATGGCAACTAAATATCAATCAGAATAAAAATGGATCGATCAAGCCAAAATGTCATAAATACTATGACATTATAAAACATATCCAGCAGTATCCATATGTAGTTTACTTACATATTCATCCAGAATCAAGTAGGAATCTCGCATCTAGAGAAAAAAAAGGATTTTAGGGGGTTGGGGCATACAGACTATGCATACAGTATGATGATATACCTTACAATTTTTTACCTTAAATTATAAGACTGTGTATACAATATGTTTCCATTCAATCACTTACATTGAATTGAAATTTATGGTCACTATCAACCCAACATCTTTGATTATAGGTTGTATGTATTTACTTACAGATTATTCCTTTTGATGGGTAAACATACCTTTTCATTGGATTCTGGAACCAGGCATTTGACGCTGCTGTGACGGTCAAGGAAGTCCTGAAATTGTTGGTTGCTGATAACAAATTGTTCTGCCTCCCGAAGGCTGTCTTCTCCTGCATTTTCTCCATCAATCAACAAACACTGGAACACCTTGTTGAGAAAGAAAAAAAATCACCTATTAGGTAGTCCAATATATTCATGTGAATATTTATTTACCATTAAAAGTGGTTCACTGAAAGGAGAAATGAAAATGTATTTACCTTCCAACGCACAGGGTTGAGCTGGGCAATGTGTTCGGTCATGTCCTCATCAATGTTATAAGTGTTGATGACTGAGTTGAGTTTGAAAGCCACCTTATAGTCTTGACACCACTGCCGTATTTTGTACAGGTTGTCAAGGTGGCTTTTTTTCCCCTGGGCTCTGCCAATGGCTCTGTTGGTGTCCTCGTCAAAGCTGTCACAGGAGATTGCAAGAATGTCCAGGTACTTCCCTTAAATAAAAAGTAATACACTGATTACACTCCTGCCCCAAGTCAGAGGAGCTTGTATGCATGCAACCACCTAAAAACTCATACAAGGCTAGAACATTCACAGCACTTGTCAGAAGTACATGGGTCTAATAGACAGCAAAACCAGTTTCAGTCAAATGCCACAACTATTGGTTCAGAGTCGCCCCCTGCAGGTGTACAGACTACAACGTACCATATTTCTTGAACCATCTTTCCTTGATCATGCTTCCGTTGCTCACAATGCTGACACTGGGAAGTTGAAGCTCCTCTTTACAGTATCGCACCATGTCACCCAAGAAATCGCCTCTCTCATGCAAGAAAGGCTCTCCGCCAGAAAAGTTAATTTTTTCCATTCCTGCAAGGAAATGTAACAGACTGTTTAGCGGTCTGGCTGTTCAGGGTACTGAATTAATATACCACAGACAAAAAAACCTCACCTGCTTCCTTTAGAAGCTGCAGTCCTCTCGTTGCCTCTTCAATTGGCAGGACAAAAGACGTTTTCGCTGTATGAAAGCAAAACCCGCACTTATAATTGCATTTCCTGGTGAAATGATAATTGACACTGACTGGCGTTGTGGCATTTTCTTTTGCAGTCCTTTCTGTATCAGCATGTTTCTTTTCACTTCTCACACTCTCAGTTACGCCTGTTCTAAACAGCACTTGCTTGGGCCTGTCCACCCAAAAACTCACTTTCTTTAAAATACTGCCAAAGATGCCATGGACGCTGCTGATGCAAAGTTTCAGAAGCATCTTTACAAAGGCGACTTGAGTTGTTAGCAACATGATGGAGAGTTTAAAATCCCACACAGTTTAACTTTTTGCATTCAAATATCGAGTGGCTGCTGGATTGGCGGTGCAGTCTTTTTATACACCGCTGCATGGTTTCTGTTTACAAACACTGGAATCGAAACCCAAACTTGACAATGATCGATCAGCTGATTTACTGGCACGTCTTCTGCTGACTCATTGCATCCGGTGTTCTCTTTCAGAAGCTTAATTGCTGAAGTTGACATGCTAAGTAAGATTAGGGCGGTCTCTTAGTAAATTATTGAAAGTCACCTCAAACTATTCACGTAGGACCTAGGCTACTACCACGGTATAGGCTATCATTTTAAATGCTACCCTAATAAATATGTAGGCTATTAAAAAGCACATTTAAACAACTTGTACTGGGTCTACGGCCATGAAACACTGACTATAGGCCTAATAAGTAGGCTAACCTGTCATCATGAGCTATATTAAAAGACATCTGATGCAGCTGATGGCAAATACCTATTTAAAATTTTATAATAATATTTTTAACTAACTAATTTGCTAGGGGAGACTGGCCCTGAACAACTGATATTTGACAAAAAAAAAAAAACGAAGTCGCTTTGGATAAAAGCGTCTGCTGAATGCATACAAATGTAAAGGTGAGGTGAAGACAAGCATCTAATTTTGGTTGGAATGCTTAGTAGCTTCGCCCACTTTCGTTTCCCCTCTCTTAGGGCAACTTAAGTTTCGTTTTCGAATCCAGTCTAGCTTTACTTTATGGTTGCTATGTGAAAGTTTCGATTACGGTTTGCCATCATAAAGTATGGTCTACGACTGCCAATAGAACGGGGTATTTTCCAGTACAATGGCAAGACGCACGATGTCCCAGATTGGACAGTGGTGTTCCCGAATATTTGGCGTCGATTGTGACAAGAGACGTCCTGTCTATTTCGCTTTGCGTATGGATAGGCAGATGGACTCGAGCGGAAAGGAATTAAGACAACTCTTTGGAGATGGAAAGGTCTACTCATTTCACGTCCACTGCCAAGAGAGAATTCAGAGATCGAAATTGTACGAGCTAGTCCAAAACAAATTGTCATCCGTTCCCTCAACCGACTGCACTCTTATGGAAATGCCATCGTTCCTGCCCGGTGTAAAAGAGTCAGTCATCAAAGGCTTTCTTTTAAAACTCAGTGCTAGTAATCCCACTACAGAAAAGGTGATTGAAGAACTTTTACTTGTGGAAGCTATTCTGATCTGTTCTTATGTGCAAGAAAGAGATGAGATCTGGCAGCAACACCTGTCTCAGGATGACGACGGCTCAGTGATGGTGTCCTCAAAATACTGCATCACACCAGTAGGAGCACCGGAACTGCATCCATCTGTTCTAAATATCATTAACAACGACGTTTTCTACAGCTTCGAAGAAGCGTATAAAGTTATGGTGGAGGTGAGATGAATGGTTTCCATATTTTATTATGAATGCAAATGGGAGTAGACGTAGGCTATGTTAGACCATGCCTCATCCTCGAAAAGCAAGGACTTGGTGCAGCCTGGGCTACCGTTTACCTGTTTTAACCCACCAAGTTTTGTTGCTACTCCATATCTGAGGTAACCTACTGTAGGTTCCCTCAAGCACAGTTGATTCTTAGATGGTTTGATGTTAAAAGGAACAATGTCCCACTCTAGTGGACAGGCCAGGAGTAACATGGGAGACATGGGAGGCTCTGTTCCTCTACATTTTCTCATAGAGTGGAGGGAAAGGGATGGCTAAAAGCTATATGACAAGAAGCCCATGAATGACATATCATTCAGTGTAACATGTCAGACAACTCATCATTCCACTCATAAATCTACGTAGTTGCACTGAATGACTTCACTTATTTTGTGTACAGTGCAGGGATATCATCCCTGAGTCACAGGCAGTGCTGGATCTTGTGGATCAGCGAATTCATTCAAGCGAGAGCTTGAATTTTCCAGTAATTGTCATTGAAGGACTTGATGCCACAGGTACATTGTCAGTTTTATAATAAGGAATAATGTGGACTAGAAATAAGTCATCACACAGTTTGTTTATCTTAATGTTTGTGATTTTTGTTCTCAATTTCTTCAGGTAAAACAACGCTGACAGAATCTTTGAAGGAGAGCATAAATGCAGTGCTGCTCAAGTCTCCTCCCCAGAGCCTAGCTCCACTGAGACCACGCTTTGACTGTGAGCCCCCCCTCATCCGCAGAGCCTTCTATGCCCTGGGGAACTACATTACCGCTGGGCAGATAGCCAGGGAGTCATCAAAGAGTCCTGTCATTGTAGACAGGTAAGAAAATGTGTATATTTATGAGCAGTCTAATGCAGTTATAAGGACTGGCAGGAACACAGAATAGTGTGTACTGCATTGAATCAGCAATCAGATTTGAATGACTTTGCTGGCAAGGCAGTCAAGGTCACAGGGGAACAAACGTTGGTTCCTTTATCAGCACACAAATGGTTCTTTAAATGAGAGGAGCTTGTGTGATTATTAGATAACAGGGCTATTGAGCAGTGGTGTGCATGTGCCAGCCACATAAGAGACATAGCCAGTATCGATTCACCTTGAGTCCTCATGCCTGCCATATTGTCTGCTTTCAGGTACTGGCACAGCACAGCAGCATATGCCATCGCTACAGCTGTGGGCGGCGACATAGAAAACCTGCCAGCCGGCGGGTCGGAGGTGTACCACTGGCCCAAGGACCTGCTACAGCCCAGCCTGGTCCTGCTGCTGACCGTCAGCCCTGAGGAAAGGCAGCGGAGGCTGCGGGGCAGGGGCCTGGACCAGACCCGAGAGGAGGCCGAGCTGGAAGCCAACCACCTGTTCCGCCAGAAGTAGGTCTAACCTGAACACAGAACACAGACACAGCGACTCATTTGTCTACACTCATCTACACACACACACACACACACACACACACAGGCTTTACAGACTCATACACACATGCACACAACACAGAACACATTCCAGCCACTCATAAGGGAGTCCTTTTAGAACAAGTAATTATCAATTACTTTCTCACACGAGGGGGCAGGGAGCGGGGGACAGAAGACATGATTAGTTGCTTGGTCTGTGTGGCCCCATTAAACTGGTCAGAGTTAAGTGCTGCCCGTGTGCTAGGTCACTTTAGAGCTTAATTTAGTTCTCTGCCATTGGACGCTAGTGAATGGACAATCCAGCAGTGATCTGGAAGCACATACTGGCCTGTTTAACTCCTGGCTGGGGGCCAGTGCAGATGTTTTAAAGACCCAAATTATGACCCAATATCATAGCCTGGGAAATATGCAAGGCGAACTAATGTTGTTTGTATTTTTTTCTGTAACTATCTGGAAGCGACTTGAGAAAGATTTAGCATTTGGTGCTGTCAACATCCAACACTTTACTAGCCCTGCTCCCAGCATGGGGAAATGAACTAAATATGCAGCGTTTGTAATTATGGCACAGTTGTTGCTAACACATGCTAACCCTCTTTGCCCACAGAGTGGAGGAAGCTTACAGAAGGATTGAGGACCCAGCCTGCGTCATTGTGGATGCCAGTCCCACTCCAGACAAAGTGCTCCAGCAAGTGCTGCTTTTAATAAAGAACAAATGCCACTTGTAAACAAGCTCAGCTAACCCCCTCCACCCCACCCACCCACCCGCTTACAGCCTCACCTAAGCAAGGATCTGTTCCTCCCGGGTGCCACTAGGTGGCAGTGTAGTGTTGTGGACAAGCCTCAGATTCCAGCAGACACCCCACTTTTGAAAGGAGGGAGCTCGCAGCACACACATACACACAGCAGGGGTGCAGGCAGGCATGGCAGAGGGCCAGCGCCAGAGCGCGCCCATCAAGACCCAGTATCGGGACGTGTCACAACATGTTCGGCTACTCCACAGCAGCGCTGATGAGATCGAGGGAGGGGGTGGGGGGTGGAGGATGTGTGTATGTGTGTGTGTGTGTGTGTGTGTGTTGGGGGGGGCTTGTTATTATGGACGCCGGTATTTTCTGTCTGCAGCGATCCCCAGTATGACCCACTGACTGTTCACAGTGTTTGGCTGCATCTTATTCCTAAACCACAGGAAACTAAAGGGCTTAGTCGGTGTGTTCATCAATCACTTATATTACATTTAAGCAGAGGAGCCCGCAGAGGTTAGCACTGTACTTTTTCTTCTGAGGACTGAGGACAAGAACCCAGCCTAAGAGCTATGGTAGCCATTTGGCAATTTTGAGCCAGGGCAGGGCATGTAATTATTTAGGCCATTGCAGTCGGTCTGCCCAGTGTTTTGATGACGGATACATTTATAGAGCTATGTGTGAAACACATTACTGCTTTTTCCAAAAGTTTCTGCACTTGTTTAATAATAGATGGTGTTGATTTTTAAACCATTGCTTACAAAAATAAACATGTCAATGGTAAAACCATTTTATTTTTTCCACTTTCTCCACTTAAAAAGAGTGCATGGGCACTCTCATCAGCATTGCCTACTGGTGCAAAAATAAGAACAACACACTTATGCATTTTCAAAAATGCACCTCTTCTGGAGTCCAATTAATTAATTCACATATTTATCCTCCTACCCTCCCAGTTCAACACACACAGACACACATGCATCATGCATACATACGCTCACACCCACACACACACAGTTTCACAACAGACCTCATGATTGTGTAATGCATAACTCATTTATATGGTGGCTACTGTGGTAGCACTGGTGACGGCAAGATTAATTAGACATTTTACTAATTATGAGCTTGGCAAGGATGTGGGCCGGAGAAGACGGAGTGACCCATCTCCTTACACTGATGCATCAGCAGAGGGGGTAGCAGAGAGAGGACCTTATTCATATGGCAATTAATGGAGAACTGTAGATCACTGTCAGCCCGCTTTCCCCATCACTGCACTCTCAGATGGACTCCTCAGGCAATTAGCACAATTCTTTTATTTCTCAACTGGATGCCACGCTACGTTAAAAATGTCTTCCACGTGTTCATATGCACAGATTATGTATGGCACTGCTGTTCAAGGAAAAAAGAAGGAAAAAAAATCACACACACATGTTTACATCTGAAATGTCGGATTGAGTTGCATGGGCCTGGTCCAAATTCCGGAATGTTCTGATGTCCTGATCAATATGCTCTAAATCCTTTAAGGTCATGCATGCATGCATGCAGATCAAATTCCTCCTGATTACTGTAAAGGGGGGTTCTTGGTTTTGGGATCTCTCTCTACATACTAGCAGGGACTATATTGTACAGTTTTTTACCACTTATTTCTCACAGACATTTTAAAGTCCACAGTGAATCACAACAGTAGCATGTTCGTTAGTACAATGGAAGTTTATGTGCCCGGGATACAAGGAAACATGCCAATATCTGCTTTTATACTGTTTAATACTATGTAATACAAGCCCAAGGCAGGTCTGAGTTGTGAGGACTATGATGTCAAACACACATTTAGTCCTCGGCTGTATATAGTCCTGTGTGCTTTGGCATGAAACCACCATGGAAATACAATGTGAATTAATGCAGTGCCGCATGCCTCCAGGTACCATACAGCTTCAATGGTATAAATCACAAATAGACTACAGATTGCCAAGTCATATTTAACGCACACAAAGTTCACATGTAACTGCTATATTCCATTCAAGCTCATTTTGAGTTTGTGTACCGTAACAAGCTTGTAATTGCACATTAAAACATTGTACTTACATCATTAAAATGTCCTATTACATATCAGCTTTGAAGAAAATAAGCACGTGTAATGCAGTGGAGATGATGCAATGAGGCCTTTTTGAACTTAATTATCTGTCTAGAAGTTGGAGGGTTTCAGCTGAACTAGTCACACAAGCATCACTTCTGACAAAAAAATATATATTTTGACATTGATAAAATGGATTGTTGATCACTTACTAATTGTTTCTGACTGAAGAAGATTCGCTCATGTTCAGCTGTTGCCGGAGGAGTGTCTGAGTGTATGTTTGTTGTTGTTGCTGCTGTGTGTGTGTGTGTGTGTGTGTCTTGCTGTTTATGTATGTACTTACAGTAGGTCAACCACAATAGTTGACAGTCACTCTTACATTAAAGCCTAGCACTAAACTTTAATGCACAATGTACCTTCCTGTATCATCTTCCAGTAAAAAATCAATATTTAGTATGTATGTTGGGAGTGGGTAAGTAAGTAAAAGAGTATACTACACATTCCCTCACAGCATGGATTCTTTTGATACATAGTGGATGAGAAAGTGGTGAGAGAAAAGATGGCAGCTCAAGTGTTGGGCAAAAGAATGGAGGTTAGCAGGTTCAGGTGAAGAAGCTACTGTATTCTCCCCCACGGTAGCCTTGGTGCACAGGGACGTGCACTGGCCACTTCAATATTTCATTAACACAACAAAGAACATGATCTTGAAATAATTAAAGATCCAGGAGGGATGCTAGCATGCTGCGGCTAAGGTCCCCTCCTAAGTAATAGATCAAATGAAAGCTGTCCCTCGGAACATGAATTATAAGTAAAGTATGGAGGGATGAAAGAGGGTGTAGACACAGGGGCGTGTGGTCTCTATGTGTGTGTATGTGTGTGTGTGTATAGTAGTGGGGGTCATGCTGAAAGCCCTGGCACACACACCCTTTCATGGGGCTTGTGTTAGCTGCCAGCCTAAAGCACTTCTTTGAGGGAGGCACCAAGAATTGTGTATGGTGGTCATGGAGCTGGATAGTCTGAGAGGGAAGGATTGAAGGAGGGAGGGAAGTTTGCAAGCTTCTCTCTGTGTGTGTGTGTGTTTACTAGGTGCTGTGGTACCTTGTCTGCTCCGCCTAGCAGACTCCAGCAGCTGGTGGGCTGGCCTGGCCGTGGCGCAGCCTCTGCTGCACTGTGGGGAAGATGACAGCTGCTGGGGATCCTATCATCTTTGCAGGGGAATGTCTCCCCATCAGGAAAAAAAAAACGACAAAACAAAACAAAACAAAAAAAACAAATGCAAAGAGCCATAAAGGGGCATGCCACTACGCCCCATGCACTTACATTTCAGAGGCTGTTTAAGAAAATAACAAGAAATGGCCGAGACAGAGAGAGAGAAAGAGAGAGGGAGAGAGAAACTAGTATTTTCACAATTTCTAATTGTTTTTGTCTTTGCAGTGTGCACCTGTTGTAAACATGAAATCATACACACTGTATACTGTAAAAGAAATTCTGAGCAGATGTGCAAGTTTATATCCAATAATTGAATTGACTCTGGTGGATTAATGCTTAGCGCTGACTTTTAGTGCCTTTAAGTGTATATCTCTTCCTCCACCAGATACTCCATCTCCTGGTAACACGCATGCCACAGCGCTTTTTAAAAAGGCAAAAACCACACTGGCTGTCCCTGGCGGCACTTGGAGATTTTACACCAGGAATTGTTAAATATTTAAACATGGTGAGAGATCTCATTAAAAACTCCACTACATCAACCAAGCCTCTCTCCAGGACCAATGTCCCCCCCACCCCCTTCTTCTCCCTTCTGTCTGTCTCTCTCTCTCTCTCCCCCCACCCTTCATCCTTCTCTCTCTCTCTCTCTCTCTCTCTCTCTCTATCTATCTATCTCTAGTCATAACTCAGCCAAGTGTGACACAACACTTATTGTCTCAGGCCTCTGTGCCATGCCATAAGCTCAATATATCATAATTTTCCGTGAAATGAGGCAGACATCAAGTTTAAAAATCGTCATATATGGGAATGATTGAGACTGAGGGAATGATTACAAAGAGTAACACCAGCATGAGAGCATAAAATATGTCAACCGAAGCAGACTACTAATTCCAAAGTATAAAACAAGAAGCACAAATAAATAAATGAATTAAATAAAATTAAATAAATAAATACGTAGGAATAAACTTTAGCTCTGTTGAATGCTTTCTCTCCAAAATCCCGCCAATTAATTCAGTGCATTGTTATGGTTTCTTTATTTTTAGCCAGGCTGCCCTCTCAAATAAATTGATTTCCTGTGGTGAGCCTGGAATGTTCCTTGTGTACTGAATTTCTTGCTCCCCTCACATACCGTCCTCCTTCCCCAAAGGAATAAATCAAAGCCCCGGCTGCCAAGCACTCTGCAGCTGTGTGTATCTTTTTGTACTTGAAAATTGTTTATTTTTGTTTTTAGTGCCATTAATGCTTGGGCATGTTGTAAACTTCATCAGTGTCAAGTGCAACCAGACAGCAGATCCACACACACACACACACACACACACACTTCTAGACACTTTTTCTGTACGTGTGTGTATGTGTGTGAAAGTGTGTGTATGTGTCACAGATTGTTTTGCTTACCATGGTCTGTCAAAGAATTGATGGCAAGGTCAAAACAAACCATGGTTCTCGGATGAGGAAAACACTGCAGACGTGTTCTGCTCCCCATAAATAAAAGTAGAGCAACTTGATCTGATATTCTTGTTGCGACTGTCATGGGAGAAACGTTACTTTGATGCATGCAACCAAACAGGGGTACAAAGTGGTTGGTAGTAGGGGTGGGAATGAGAGGGGGGGGGAGTCTCCCTGCTTTGCAAATGGAGAAAAGAAAAATTACAAGCAGACTCTGAGAAAGAGCTAAAAAAAAAGAAAACAAGGAAGATATGAATCACTAAGTAGAACAAATGTTTGCTCGCCTTCTGTTAGGGCCACTTTGAAAACCAGGCAAGGGAAAGACGTGGACACATTCATCAAAGCGATTTTTTTTCTCGTAATTATCTCACAGACACCTCAGAGACACACCAACAACAATAACAAAAATAAATAAACAAATAAATACAAAATAAAAACACCACCAAGATCTCCACCACTGACACCCTAACTAATCATCAACACATCCCATTGAAATGCATGTAAATTTTTCACAACTACAATTTTCGAACAAAGTGACCTCAGACTTGGTGAACATTCCCATTCTCGACTCCTCGCTGCACACTGCACTGCTTTGTCACTGGCTGCTGGGAAGAAGTAAGAGCAAAAAGCCCTGGGGTTAAGGGGGGTGGGGGGGTTGGAGCGAGCGGCTCGATTCTAGTGTGTTATCTGGCCTAAGCCGCGCGAATCCCCCTACACCCATTTAGTGTGCGAGACGTGAGGTGCTCCCACACAAGGCACCGGCCCTTTCGACTTCTCTCTCGACTCCCGCTGAAATATTGAGTTTATGACTGTTCATCTCAATAATCAGCTTGCCGCAGCCAGCAGCCTCCACAGTGACAGCCTAACTGGAAAGCCGGCTCAGCTCTCACACGCTCTCTGCAGAATTTTCTTTCCCCTCTCCCAGAGGCACCTGAGAGTTAGATGGCATGTGAGTGTGTTTGTGTATGTGGCTGTATTTCCCTTACTATCTTAGTCTGTGTGTGTGAGTGTATATATGTACATGTGTCTGAGGGTATATTTATCTGTCTGTGTATGTGTGTGTATGCCTGTCTTTGTGTGTGTGTGTGAGAAAGAGAGAGGGAGAGCGAGAACGAGAGTGTGTGTGTGTGTTTGTGTGTCTCCCTGTGTTTCTCTCTCTGTAGAATACCTAACTGAAATGTCCCCCAGAGCTCAACATGTCTCCACTGCTCACACCATGTGTCAGGCTTTCAGCTGGAAATAACAATCAGAGATGGCCCCTGTAAAACACTTCCAAAAATGCCCTTGTTGTGGAACATGAAATGGCTCCCTCCGCCCTCCCAAACAGCCTCCCAGCCCACCAATCCAAACTGTAATCCCAGAGTGATGGCACAGACTTTGAGCACACAGTCACATTACAAGGTAAAAGAATCTACTTTCGCACATGTCAAAACGTTCAAATGACAGGTATCTCCCTGATGTGTCCAAACGATCATAGCACAGACAGATTATGATTTCATCTAAGCTCTCTACCTTGAACAGAGACCTGCATTCTCAGCATGTGCTCATGTGTCTCCCAGGTATTGCTCTAGATGGAAGTGTGATGTGTGCTCAGAGATGACTCTTGAAGAGTCTCTGTCAACACTGACAGAATTCTGACAGACTTGCAAAAAGAGACAAGAAAAAAAAACATTGTAAATAAGTTATAAATATATGAACTTCTCCAGGTTTATGCCAAAACACTTTATTTATTAATTTATAAATTCTCTCATTTCATGTCTTGCCTCTCATGACTGACATGGAAAAAAAGCAAGCCTTCGTCCTGAGATAGGGGGTTTTATGCTGCTTTTGAGTCAAGCCTTCTGACAGAGGCGTAACCTTCAGGCTTCCCCTTCGGGGACATGCAAGGCCCCCACCAGAAGAATCGAGATAAGATTACTATGCTCTCCCGTCAACAGGTTATGAGCCACAGTCGAGGGAGAAGCCATAACTCAGGTAATGGGGTCAATGTCGATAACATCCCCCTGCTCGCTCGCTTGCTTGCTCGCTCTAAAAAGCAAAGGCCTGCGAAATGGGAAAACAAAACAAGTCGGAATAATAAAATTGACACTGCCGTGCGGTGGATGTGGAGCATTGTGTCATTGGTATTGTGTCTGACGTTGATTATCCCTGAGGTGTTCTGTCAAACAGAGCCTATCTACTCCAACACTGACCACTGTGGGACTTCCTCTCTCTCTCTCTTTCTCTTAGAACCTGACACTACGCTCTGGGCCCACAGACAGCAACATGTGAGCTCGTGAAAGTGTCAGCGAGGCCGAAAGCAGAAAGCGGAGTGGATTTACAGCCAGCCGCTGTGAGCGAGAAGTAGACAGATCGCTGGAGGAGGAGGAGGAGGAGGAGGAAGAGTGGTGCACAGTGCAGTGCAACTCCTCCAGCATCCTTCACTCTGACCTTCAGCTCCTCCAATGGACGAACCTGGCTCAGAACTTTTAAAGCGGGGCGCTCCACTAACACTGACAGCTGGGGGAATCATCCAGGGAAAAGTGAAGGAGTAGGGGGTAGGGAAAAAAGAGACACTGATGAGAGACAGAACTGCCACCACCTCCATCCTGCACTGCATGTTTCCCTCTAATATAGCTAACACGTGCTTTGCATCACTGACTTGAGAATATCTCTGCAGTGTTGAGATCTGACAATGTAATATGTAGCCACTGAATCTAACATAGTGGGGCTGAACTTAGATACATCAAATTACATTACATGTCATCTGGTGTGTAGGTCTATTATGCACATGTAAAATGTCAATCTACTCTAGTGGTAAATTATATTTCCATGAGGTACTAGATCTCCTCACTAACCAACCAGAAACTGAGCAGAGTTTCCTCTATGCTGCTGTTTCTCATATATTTCAATGTATCCCATCAACGTTGTGTGTCGCTGGGGTACAGTGCTTTGTGAAATGTGGCGTGTCAGCTTTAAACCGGCATGAGACCGATGCTCTTGTGTTGTGTGTAATCCAGTTCAGTGGACCTGGCAGGCACTGATATTACAGGATGTGGCTGGCTGTCTCCCTCCTCAAGGAGTGACTCATCTTATGCGGGCAGGTTACTTTAGACGCTCAGGGTCTCCACAAAGTCTGCATGGCCCTGCATACAGTAATCAGATAAGATGATGCTGAGGGAGCAGAGAGTGGGTGTAAGTGTGTGTGTTTGTGTGTGTGTGTGTGTGTCATGTACACCACTCATTGGGATAATGTGTGTGTGTGTGTGTGTGTGTGTGTGTGTGTGTGTGTGTGTTTGTGTGTGTGTGTCCTGTACAGAAACTCATTAGGATATAGTGTGTGTGTGTGTGTGTGCTGTATACCACTCATTGGCACAGTGTGTGTGTGTGTGTGCTGTACACCGCTTGTTGGGATAGTGTGTGTGTGTGTGTGTGTGTGTGTGTGTGTGTGTGTGTGTGTGTTTGTGTGTGGGTCTCAATGCCCCCCAGTGACACCTCAGCATTTAGAGTGCATTTGGGCCGGATGCACACAGCGGATGTTTATATCCCTGCTCAGGCACAGTGGATCATTCGGGCAAATTATCGGAACCGTTTAATTGGCCAGGAACTGGGCCTCACTGGAGGTTCATGGGGAGGCTAGCGGTCGCACAGATTTCAGCAGCTCATATTTCACTGCAGTCTGCTGACTGTCTGCCTGGCAATCTGACACAAACGCTCTGCCTACTCCTCCTTTTGCTTTGTGCACCCCACCCCCCTTTACAATGCTGTACCAGTACCAGCATATAGCAACTCTACCAGGCTCTGTAAGAGTGCTAATTGCATTACACAGTTATGCAATGGGCTTATTATCGCTTCGTATTCATGAATCAGGAATTTTTGGCTGAGCACAGCTAGTTTAAAGAAGCAAGCCTTACAGAAGCGCAGAGAGCAATGTCGGTTTAATCAGCGTGCCATTCTTAACATAGTAAGAAAGTAAGTCATTTATCAACACGGCGCTTCTTTGGCACAAAGACTCATCATGGTATAAGCACTCCAGGAAGGTTGTATCACCCAACAGGAGAAGTCTTGCTGTTTAAGGCTTTAATTTAATATTTGAATGTTTGGTGGAAAAAGACAAAAAAGTCAGCTTGTTCATACAGTGTGTTTTTGAAATAAGTTTTCCACAAACACAGACCCAGCACGGGAGGAGGCTCTGGCAAGATACGCTGCCTTACCCTGTTAGTGGTGAATGCAGGATCTGAGGGCCCCAGGGCGCCTGGAGCCAACAGTTTTCATCCACCTTAAAATACAGGAGGAGCTACCCCCTGGGCACCACTCATTCTCTACCCTCTCATCCCACCCCACCACCCCACCCTGCCCCAACAGCCCTCACTCCAGAGTGATGTCCAGCAACAATCACCAAATAAACAGCTTTGGGAAACTCAAACCTGCGGGGGGGACAGATGAGCTTTAACACCTCCTGCTCACCCCCCACCTCCACACCCCTTAGTCTAATATTCTTTTTTCCTTCTCTCTTTCCTTTTAACTTTCATCAAACGTGTTTAAGTTCTGATATCAAATATCAGCCACAGCGCGCACACACAGTTCTCTCCTCTCTCTGACGCTACCTGATCTCCGCCCCCCCCTCTCTCCCTCTCCTTTCCTCGGGCCTGTCAGAGCGACTGGAGGGATAAACTGTGTGATTAAGCAAACCCAGTTTGAGCAGGGATGCAAAGGGAGCAGATGTTCTCATTAAAAATGCAGGGGAATGAGACTTCTTCCAGCCAGACACTGTCCTGTGGTTTAATGCTTTCATTTTCACTGGAGAAAGCTGCCCCGGAGCCAATTCGCAATGGCTAGTCCTCTGCGCAATAGGTGGACCAGCAAAATAAATGATTGCAACACAGCTCTCATAAGGCTGACTCCATCCTCGAGCAGAGAGTGCAAAAAAAAAAAAAATCTCCGCCCTTGCCTTAAAAACAGGTGAAGATAACTTGAAGTTGTTATTGTTGGCTTTTTACAACTATGGCGTTTGAAATCTATTTCTTTTTAATGGTCCAAAATCATCTGACCTTTTAAAAATGTATGTAGAAAAACAAAATGAAACCATCAGAGCATGTCTGTGTGTTGTCCCAGAGTGGGTATCATGAAGATAATGAATCTCAAAAAAAAAATCCCCATGCGTCCAGCCTCCTATGGCCAGTGAAATGTGCCGGGTGGAAAAAACTCATAGGCACTTATTAAAACCTGAGGTATCCATCACCAGATTGTGTAAACCTCCACAGACAAACCGGCAAGGAATAAAGTCATCTGCAAGGCAGGGAGCAGCACAAGATAATCCCCTGGCATTAAATATTGTCAACACAGGATACAGTTCTACCCATAATGCCTCAGATTTGGGGAGTCAGAGGGATTTGGGTGGGTGAACGTACACTTTCTGGTTTTTCTCAAATAGAAGGAGAAAGCAGTAGGTGTGTGTGTGGTGTGTGTGTGTGTGTGTGTGTGTGTGTGTGTGCGTGTGTGTGTGTGTGCACATGTGTGAGGGAGTGCTCAGTATGTATGTGCTTGCATGTGTGTTTGTGTGTATGTGTGTGTGTGTCAGAAGGGGGGCAGTGTTAAGGTTACTGATGGATTGCAGTCCTCACCTCAAAGTCTGACCCCATTACCTGCCCCGTAACCCCACCCCCCCTGCCCCACACTCCGCCTCTGTCACCCTTCACACAGGAACAGTGCTGCCCCAGCCTGTGCCGCCACTCTTTATCTTCCCACTTCATGCATGCATTAGAGGTGAAGGGGTGGGAGGAGCAGCACGGCGCACATGAGACCTGATGAAATGACATGAGAAAGGGAGGCCCTCTCCATCGGTGGCCCAGTGCACAGGGGCCTCAAATGTATGTAGGAACACTTCCTGACAGAGCAACCTTTTGCAGGCTAGTCTGAGAATACATGTTGAGCCGAGACAATGGTCAGGGGCATGACTGCTTTGATTGTGTTTTCTGTTGTTTTCTTTATTTTTGCAGACAGCTCATGACCTCTCACAAACTAGTTAAACGACAAAGCTTGGGCCAGTAACCGGATTCTGTCCCATATTTCAAGATGAGGCAAAGCGTTACATCAGCCTCTCTCTGTGTGTGCATGTGTTTATATATTTGAGAGGCATTCTGACAAAAAAAGAGAAAAGAAATGTCACATGGAAATTTTGCCCAAAAACCTGATTATGGATGCATCTCCGAGATCCGGGAGTAATGATCACATCCCATCAGAGCAAAGTGTGTCCCGTCTCAGTGCCATAAACTGACTCGTGAAATATTCCCAGACGGTCGCACCCTATGAGTCCCTGTAATGATTTAGTGCTGCAATATCAGGTAGAAAAAAAGTATTGCCAAACATTTTACATAATTCACTATATTGCTGTTAAAATGGTGTTGATGTCGGTGGTAAGATTATTGGAGAGAAGGCAGTTAATTACCTTTTCCCCTTTGCAGCAGTATCTGTTGCTCTGGAACATAACTCTCCATTGTGCATATATATAGTCCATAAAACAAATGGCTGTTGTGAGGAACAGATTGTGTTGTTAAACCAAATGTTGTTTGTAACACTCAAAGACTAGCAGAATTTCAACATAAAAAGTGCAATAACCTGCATGTTAGAAAGATTTATGCATGCCTATCTTCTTACTCAGTGCCACATTCTTGGTATTGCCAAGATGTAAATTCAGAAGAATGTCTTTTGAAGCCACGAAACATTACTTTCCATATGCACACAAGCAACCATGCAAGCCACTCTTGTGCTCATGTGCCAAACCAGGGGTGGCTGCTTTCTGCAGGTGACACACCTGAAAGTGACGGTGATTCTGGTATCGAACGAGCCCCTTCACAGGAAATTCAGCCTGAGAATGAGGCCATTAAAACACAACCTCAGGGGGTCCAACCTGGAGAAATACTCATATGGGATGTGACACAGCAGGGGGGAGAGAGAAAGAAAGGAAAGAGACAAACAATCAATGGCAAATGTGTTATATGACTTGATAAGTTCAATTGCTGGTGTGAATACTACCGTATTGAATGGCTAGCTGTTGTTTGTTGCACGCTACAGGGCCATCTTGAAGACAGATCGAGCAACACATTGAGCATGGGTGTAATGGCAGACTGAGATGAAAGACTTGACAGATGTGATTCATTTTTATGCATGTTTGTAATGGTGGATGGTAGGTCTGGGACGTGCTGGGGCATGTCTCCAGCAGGGCTATAATTGTCCATCCATCATTTGGATGTGACCATTCTATCACCAGGCTAGTCCCATTGCTCCACATTCTATTCCACTATGACCGTGGGACTAAGAGCACAAACAAACAAACACAATATTTCTATCTGTTTGTTATCGTTTTTTTTAGCAGTAGAAATGTGTCCACAGTATAAATCATTCACTCTCCCATCTTTGAATTTGGGGGGAAAATAGAAACTAAGTTCAGCCGAGAAGAAAAGCAACTCCTCTACATTGGTTATTCCCCTGCAGAAGATGCTGATATGAAACTCTTTGGAGATGACATCAGTGCTGTTGCTCAGTGTTGTGCTGGAAGAACTGTGCAGCACATGTTTTTTTTCTGTTTTCACCAAGGTCACTCCTGTGCTTTTGCAGAAATCATGAGCAGGGGTTTGTGGGTAGTGGGCCGAGTCGGCAGACCGGCTGGTCCTCCCAGGACTTGGCTTTTGCCCAGCAGCGAGGGGGAAAGAGAGTGAGAGAGAGAGACTGAGAGAGAGAGAGAGCATCACTATCCTTTTCTATCCTTTCTCTTGCACTTTTTTCCCTTTTGACGGACAGTGCACTCCACAGCAGAAAAAGAGAAACAGACACCACGGATGGAATGGAAATAGTTGGAGGGTGACTTCACCTTTGCGTTCCATGCTCGCACCTCAGACCCCTATTTTATTTTATAAACCCGGGCACACACACGCATAATCCAAGCTCCACAGCACAGGTCAGGCAGCTGGCCGGTATTAAATTGGATCCCTGGGTCCCCCGCTGTTCCTGGGAGTTAAATCCATAATAAAAGCATCTCTTCCAACCCCAGACCTGGTGAGAGAGTGTGGACCTGGGCCAAAGAAAGCAGCCATGTGCCAGCCACACCCCTGGAGCACAGCATCTGCTTACGGTCTTTACCTTAGGGCCCTCCAAACGTGTGCGAGGCCCCACTCAACAGCACTCCCAACTGGCACATGTGTGCTTCCTTGCCACAAACGCATGCATCTGCACTGTGCGCACATGTCGTTAAAGTTAATTAAACAGATCTGTAATCTCATGCATCACTGTTTTCGACTGAGGGCTTCGCTGGGCCCTTCTTTGAGCTTCCAAGTCGGTCACGTTCTATGCAGACGCTGTTGGGCTAAAATCTGAGATTTCCTCCCGTCTCATTCAATTTATGTCAAGCATTATACTAGGATTGGGAGGCTTTCGTGCCGAGACAGCTTTGATCTGGACGCAAAGCCAGTGTACAGCAGTGTGTGTGTGGGCAGCTGTGGTTTTTATGTGCTTGGCTAGTTTTATCATGCTACCCAGTCGCAACGTGCTCCAGCACATGAAGTCATCAGATCTCATGCTTAGATGTGCACAGAAGGATGATGCTACTGAGGTGACTTTTTGTTCTGTTAAAACTATTCACTACATGTTCTGTAATAATGGAATGTTTTTCCAATGTACTTTGCTTACAGGGTACTTAAATTTCAGGAAAAATGTGGGCAACTTTGAAAAAGGAAGTGCCTAGTGGATCACAGTCGTTTCCTTTTCAGACGTGCCTTTCCTATCCAACTAACCACTGACAGAACGCCATAATTTCTTTCCCTGCATAATGAAGTTGAGTTGATAGGCTCATAGGTAGGAAAAGATAATAAAAGTGAAGATGTCATTTTACATCCAGAATACCGTTCACTTTGCAGCCTAATATGTTTGCCATTCTCATTCTAGTTTCTGTTTTTGTAACTGACGTCAAAGTCTGAAACACTCCAGTCACTTATTGGTTCATTGCAAAAGCTGTAAAAGATTACAGTATACAGTATCGACTTGGACCTGCAACCCCGGAATTACATCAGTCCCCGACTGACATAAAACAAGGAAAGGATGAAAGGATGGAATAAAAATGATCTCTCCTCAGAGATCGCCACTCAAGCTTAAAACATTTTGACTAAGACATCAGTGCTGAGGCCACTGTCCCATTATGTTTCACAGCCTGATGTAGGCTGCATTTCATGCTGTCAGGCCTCAAGACTTGGTTAAACATGCAAAAGATTGTTTTTTCCATTTCTCTCCTTCCCCAGTAGGCACTCGACAATCCCCCCCCCCCCGAAGATATAGTTCAATAAGCACTGATTTGCAAAAAGCTAATGTTACATATGAGAAACATAATGATCTGAGAAACATAAACAAAATTCTGACGATTAGTCAAATGACATGACAGAATAATAAATCGTGCCCCTGGCTAATGCAGCCTCAGTGGCAGGTGAGAGTGGAGAGGTGTTGAGCTTGACTGCTGTCCGGAATGGAACCCCCCATCCCCATAGGCCTCTGAGAGCCTGCCGGATAATAGCAAAGGCCTTAATAACTTTGTTTTGCTTGTTCCTCTGATTGTTTCCTCACAAAGCTAATTAACTATCTGTGCCTTGGGGGAGCATCTTCATTTCCCTCCCCTCTGCCCAATGCACACGCTCTCTCCTCCACTTCTCATCCCTGTCATCTGGAAATTGATGGAGGGCCGTGGATTGTCTGCTTGGTCCCAAGGTGCCTTTCCCTTTGCTGTGTGCACAGACATCGCCTGGATTCCTCTTCGCCTGTGGTTGATTACGATAAATCAATTTGAGGGGTCAAATGCGACGGCTCAGGGTGGGGTGGGTGGAGAGGGTGTGCGTTTGGGGGTGGGAGGGTGGCAGAATCATCTCCTCTGGTGTGGCCAAGTTGGTGGGGGAGCATCGGTGGGACCTCCATGACCTCCCAGAGCAGTTTTCTCGCTTTCCACAGTCAGACCTTCATTACGAGGCCATGGCTCTGAAGCCCGGACTGTGTTTATTTATTTATATATTACTGTACATATTGGATCTGCCAGGTTTATGGTAACACACTGTGGGTAACGGCGAAGAGAACTGTGAGGGTGAGAGGCAAAGGGGAGGAGTGAAGGTTCCAAGAGCAAACAGCTATGATACCATTCTCTTAACATGAGGTAATGTCAGTGATTTAATCAATGGCTGAAGGAAAAGGGAGGCAAAATCAATACGCTCCAAGCTTGTTTGCCTACATGCTTTGAAGGTGAATCATGGCCTTGCTACATAAATTGGACTAATTGAAGTGCACACTCTAAAACAAGCCTTTAAAAACCCTGTCCAGCTCCATGTGATACATGCCTAGGTAATTGATTCACATGGCACAAGAGCAGAAACAGAATTTGAAATGAAGAGCCATACAAATCTTTCTTTGATTGAGGTACAAAAAAATTGACTTGTAATTTTAATTTTACATTATACATGAGTTTTCATGTAGAATACTCAAGAACAGCAAACACCCAGACCTTACCTGATGTGTTCTTATGGTCTAATTAGAAACGAATGATCACACATTATACAAATGTAATGTAATGTAGTCTAGTAGACGTCTGACACTGTCGGTAAACAATACTGGGATGAGGAATGGCTAGTGCTTAATAAAGGGGTGAGTTAAGATGGGGAGACGTTAGACTATAACTCAACGGTGACCGTGACCGTAAATGCACTGCAGCTTACAACCAGCAAATGTGCCGATGGAAATGCATAGAAGCCACCTCTGCCTGCATAGGTGAACTTGAAATGTATTGCATACATTAGTGGATGCATGATGTCTGGGCCATATATCACATGTCAACAGCATTACACATAGGCAGTCATCAAACAGCGGCTGTACATAATACAAGATGGCACTTTTCTAACCATCACGTAGTTTTAAATTGCACACTGATAGGTTTTATCTCAGCTTGTGTGCAGTTTGACATGCAGAGGGGTAATTCCAAGGTAATTTTGGAGTAGAAACCCCCTCTCAGACAATGCAATATTTGACATGAGGCTGATTCTATCCTTTTAGCTCAGGCTGTTTAAGTAATTGGCATTACTTTCATAGAAAATGCTAATTAGGGAAATCTAACCAATCAATCAGACCAAATCACTCTGTAATGCACAAATCTGTCAGGATGTGGCAAAAGCCTATTTATTGAGCCAACCGGACCAGAGTGCACTGCTCCGAAAGACCTCATTGGATTTGGTCTCAAGGGGCAGGGAAGCCTCTGAGAACCAGGGTCTTAGTCTTCTGCTCTGGCTTAATTAATAAGTTTTGCTGTAATGACCAGAACAACAATAGGTTTTAACCCTGTTAACTAGGTGGCATGTAGTGTTTGTGGGTCCGTGATGGAAGTTCTAGCCAGGAATTAAAAGATCTGTGTGGGGATTGCCTCTCTGCACCAGGAAGGAGATTTGAGCCCAAATGAAATGATTGTATCAGATAGAAATCGATGGCAATCCATGCCTCCCTTAATCCGACCGTAGCTCCCAGATCACTCCCTGATGCAAGCAATCTCTCAGCCATCATTACGACACACGGATCGATTCTGCACCTCGCAGCCAAGGCCCACGCTTCTCTGGGCAAGAGAGACAAGAGGTGAAAGGCCTGCATCACTTGGAGGAGCCTCCGGGTGCCTGACAAGATACAGAGTTGTTTGTTAGAGGTAATTAACAGGAAAATGTGGCCGGGCCAGCAGTAAACCAAAGTAACGATGGCATACATCTCAGGAGAGTGCAAGTGGTGTATAGTAGAACACCATGATCAGAGGACTGTGTAATATAGTCAGATGCATGCAACATCTCACTGCTGAGACACAAGGTCCCTCAACTCATTATGGCATTAAGTCCGAGACAGAACCCTTTGGTCATTTTTAGTAGCAAATGTCTCATTAGACTGCTTTTAATCTTCTGGAGTGACATGTTTCTCTCTCTCTCTCTCTCTCTCTCTCTCTATATATATATATATATATATTGCAAAAGATTGCTAAAAATGCACCACTTAAAGTGCCTCTGAATAGATGCAAAAACAACAAAAGGTATCCCAGAAGGTGGTTAAATCCCTTAGAACAACAAACTGAAATGGAAGGGGTAAATATTTTCACAAACAAAAGAAAAGTGCTGCAGGTGGAATAAATCGCTCAATACCGCATCTCGGCGCGAACACTAATTGTAATCATCACTAATCTCAGATCCTGTTAGTCTTCTTCCCAATGCACACATCAACTTAGCTCCTAAAGCCGCAATTCAGATTTCCCACCTCCGTCAAAGTCTGCTTTCGCTCCCCGACTGATGCCCAGGCTCTCTCGCAGGGCCCCGTTTGGATCCATGTTAAACAAGTAATTAATTTCGAACATCAATATTCTTCTCATGAACGGCAAGCACATCGAGCTCTGGCAAAAGAAAGCAGCACAGAGAAAAAGCTGGGAGCCGTGGCAGAGGGCTGTGGGTCTCCTGTAAGTAACCTCAATGCTCTTGTTTATCTCAGCCCCCTGTTTTCAGATGCCCGTTGGCATCGAGGAACTTCTCCTTGCAATTAAAAGGCCGCAGACGAGCCTCGTAATTATCCCTGCATAATGCTGCTGTCACAAAACTCGTTTTTTTGCCCCGTGGTCATAAAAAAATGCACTAAAGAATATTTAGAGATAAATTATTCAAAGTGATTGCTCGCTCTAAATTATTCATGTGGAGCGAAGAAGATTTGCATCGCACGCTGTAAATATTATTAATCTTGGCAATTACAAAACTTGCGCTCCTCCAAATCCATCAAATGATTTTGCAAAGTGTGAGCCATTTATGGCCTTAAATGTTTAAATGTTATGATATAAATGCAAGCCTATGTATCAGAAAGGAGAACATTAACCACCTTGCTCTAAGGTACTGCTAGAAATTTCCCCTTGCTAAACAAGCTTATCACACACTCTTGGCTTTCTCTCTCTCTCGCTCGCTCTGTCTGTCTTCTGACATTTTCAAAGCTTTTTACTGTAACTCTTAGCTGTCTTTGGTGCAGTAATCTATCAAAGCCTTCCAGTCCATCCCTGTGTTGCTTGTAGTTAAGTGTACATAGAGTCTGGCCTTGAAAGGAAAAGACAGAAAGAAAAAAAAATCTACAGTGAGTCTTGGAGAGAGGGCCAGCAAGCAGCAGGAGATCGGTCCCCTCAGAATAGCAGGACTTCCAGCATCTGGCATTCACAGCAAACTGATTATCTATTCTCTCCTGAGTATGCTGGTTCCCTTTGTTGGGGAATGAATAGTAGCATGCTGTCAGTCCATGACACATTGTCATGCTTTAGGCTGAAGTGCTGTGAAATGCTTAATTAGTATGGATCCCACTGCTGAAGAGCAGATAGAAAGAGAGAGAGAAGGAGAAAAAAAGAGAAAGAGAGAGAGAGGGAGAGAGAAAATAGAAAAGTGCTTTTTTGAGTAAACACCTCACTAAACCGACTTTTAAGACAAGCTGGATGCACTGGCTCTATTGTGCTCCTTCCATTTTCCCCATTTTCCTCCCATAGTTGGACATTTCTCTTACCATTTAGTCAAACTGGGAATAACACTACCTGCCACACAATCATTTGGAATACAGCATTACAAACAAAATACCTTGTTAGTCTACCTACACCTGCTAGCTTTCTCTGTGTGCTCTCCCTCTCTCAAAGAATAAACAAGAATAGCACCAGGCTAATTACGCCGCCAAATCTGCCTCGTTATCATGTCTCACTGTCTCTGACTGTGCACAACAGAGAGCTTCCTTTTCTTTTGCTGACTCGTGCTGCTTTTGCTGTGGATGGCAGTCCTGAAAAAGGCAGTGCGGTCCATTCACGCTCACAGAGGAGCCCCTTGGCTGGCATGATGTGCCCAGTCTGAGAGAGAGAGAGCAAACAAGCAAGACAGACGTCAGGAGTGTGCCCTCATTAACGTCTCCTGTGTGTCAGCAACAACTTGAAATAAATAGGATTATGGAAGCGGTGTCAGTGCCTCTAGTCTTAGAGGTTGCAAGAACACAGCTCTGGCCCGCAACTTCACAACTTCGGACTGTAAACGCTGAAGCCATTACATTCAGCACTTTGCTTTTACTATGATTAAAGAGCATCTCATCCTTTAAGAAGTGGCTTAACTGTAATGCGATTACGGTATGCATCAAGGGTTAATGTGTGTCACACACTTTGTATGGGTCAACATTTTTCCTGTATGCTTGTACAACATAAGCACCTACCTGTGTATCAGGAACATAGCCAGTAAGGAACATAGCCAGTCATTTCCACAAAACTGTGTGTGCAAGCATGAACAAAATATGGCATGTGGTTCAAAAGCAAACAACAGTAGGCTATTTTACACAAAGTGACACTTCAGAGGCATGCATTTGTTGTGTGTTGTTAATATTCTAAATGAATCAAAATCCAAAATAGTAAGAGCCTTGACAAGTATGGATTATTGTGGCACTTGTAACCCAAATTAATCAAACTAAGTCAGTAATACTGTTTTGCAAATAGCATTCACAAGATTGTCATATCATTAGCAAAAGTGCTTAGAAGGATCAATAGTGCAGGTATATGGATGTGCAGTGTTGGTATGTGTCCCATGTTACACATCCAAGAGTTCACGGGTCCCATGCAAAAAATAAATCATTGCCTGTGAACATATTAATCAAAGTGTCCAGCTGCTCCTGTGCCTGGTTACACCGCGCCAGGGTCTGCTTGTATTGTGTAAACTACATGCCTGCTCCTGCCCACAGCACCACAGGCAGAGGCTGCACATCACCCACCACAGGCCCCTTCGGAGTGACGTCAGTGCCAGGCCCCATCTGACTTGGGTAGTGTTGGATCAGCTGTACCACATGCCTCGTCCAGCCTCCTGTTGCCTACTGACTAACAGTGGCAGGAGAGAAATGGACGATCGGGTTGCTTGTTCTCACTGCAAGCAATTGCTAATGTCTCTTCTGTTGTCACAAACAGATGCCCCACATGCCCTGGTAACAGACGCATCATTAGCCATTAGAGATGCTATATGTTCGGCTTTATGGCTCCACAGCTTGTGTAATTGCCACCGTTTGCATATCAGACAAACAGCAGAGGCACAAAATTGTTTAAAGGTAACTAGATCCGTCGAGAGCTTGCAGTTGCTGCACGCTAAACATAAAAACCCATGTCAGAGAGCCTTGTGCCTGAATAATGACAGGAAAGGTTAGAAGATGAGAGCTCTGTGATTTGTTTACAGCCCGAGGTGTTCATCTTGAATGGAGGAGACAGTTCCACTCATACATAGAGAGAGAGAGAGGGGAAGAGAGAGAAAATGGGTTTGAGCCTCCGCCCAGGCCTCAAGTGTAATCTCACGCTTGCACAGTAGGTCACCCGTGTAGGAGGCACGGTGTCAATAGGATGGGTGTTGCACATGTGACACACCTGTCACCTGCATGGCCCCCAGCCCCACTAGCTACTCCAGGTAATGGCAGCACGCCCTTATAGGGATTGGGGGCCTCCCTGACTAATCAGTTTTCCCAGTCTTCCCAGATTGCTCCAGTCTAGCCTGCCATTCCCTCCTCCCCACGCCTCTGCTTCTTCTTCCCCCATCCCAGCTCTGCCTTTCTCCCTCTGAGGGGTCCGCAGAGGGGGGAAAATCACACTGACAAGTTTGCCCGTGCTAATCTCATAAACGTGCCTCTTGCCCCTCCATCCCCATTCCCCATCCCACCCCACCCCCTGAAGATGCCGGTACGTGCAATAAAATCACTTACATAAACTTCTCCGTGGAGACAGGGAGCTGATAAAACAGCTGACATATTAAAAGTTCCACTCTCGGATTCTCCGGGCGCGCCGGTGATTTCCTAAAGGAACGCTTTATTCCTGTTCTTTATCGCGCGTGCTGTCCCGCTGTCTGAAGGGCACTTTTAATATGAGTGTTCAGAGCACTGTGGTGTAATGAGAGTTGATGGTGCATTCATGGAGATGGGCTTTACTTGCTCACCTCTGCACAGGCACAGAGGTTGGAAAAAAATGAATGGCTTGATGTGTCAGGGGAGGAGAAAACTAGGGAAAGTGAAGCTAAGCGGCCAAGAAATCTGCTCGGGATTCCTTGTGGGCTTGCCCATGTAAACAACAAATGTTTAAGTGGATGCTGAATCCAGACCTCACAGAATTAATGCTAGGGCTTTAAATGTGAGTTTTTAATTTTTTTTATTAATTAATTTATTTTTTGCAGGAGGCAGGGCATCGCAGCAGAAAAGCCTTCAACAAACAAATCGATGTGCCCCTTGGGGGCCATAACATAAACATGGCCGCCCAGCTTGGTAATTTACTCAAGCTTGCTTTTCTTAGGGTTTTTTTGTGTATGTCTGCCGCAGAGCCCCCACCGAGAGTGCATGCAGACAGCAACCAGAGTGCTGCTGCCGGTGGTGGTGTCTACTATGGGGCTGATTAGGCAGTCTTGCACGTAGCCCTGGCACATTACGTATTCCTCCCCATGACTCCTACCTGCCTGCACCCCCCACGTCTCTCTCTTTATGAGGGATCTTATGATGTGCCATCATTCACATCGGCGTGTCATTCTTCTCCTGAATGGGATCATAATCATCTCAGCTTTGCTTTTAATAGCGAAAGTGACAATATGCTAATACCTGGCGTGTTGCGCGGCTCAATTTGACACTTCTGTGATTCTGGGTTTAGCACTGGCAGATGTGCCCAGCAGAGCGGAACTGGCTCGGGCGGCGTAACAGGCTTACTCATTAATGAGACGGTGACAACCCACAAGCACGCCAATTAATGGCACTGAATGAACCCTTTAAAAGGAAGGAGATTAAAAATCAGAGTGTCCCAAGAAAGGGGTTGTAATGGGGTAATGTATGCACGTGGGTAACACGCGGCAGGGTTCCGCACATGGTAATGTACTCATACAGGTAGAGGAGTTTGTGATTAAAGTAGGATGACAGGGGCGTCACTCTCACTTTTGGTGATGAAAATTTACATTGTTAAAAAAAAGTCGGCAAGATGAAAAATCTACTGTGGAGACCAGATTTGCATTCATTTTCAGAGATATTGTGTGTGAGCCATTAGGACACAGGTGGTGTTGCAGAAATGAACTTGAGAGCCATTCTAATTAAATGTTTAAGGATGTTTTTTTTGGTGAAGTTTTGTCTAGATGACTCATTACATGCAGACAGTAGACATCCATGTGACCACTATGCTAATGATCACATCTCCTATTCGTGGTCTGTGAAAACGTTCACCTTAAAGTTGGCTCAACTTGGCTTTCAAAATGAAGCCTTTTCACCAGAGAGAGAGAAAGATAAAGAGCGAGAGAAAGGGATAGAGAGGGGGCGAACAGACAGACACGGGTCAAATCGAGTGACTAGCTGCCTGTGTGGCAGCCATTTTGGCCCGGTTAGATCTCCCACCTTTCGGCGTGTCATTTTCCACTCATTAGAGCCGGGCTGTAGCTGCAGCAGGAGCCACGGGTTCACCAGGGATGACCTCCCCATGTGTGATAGCACCACTTCCACCGCCACCACACCTCACCTTTGCAGGTTAATGTCTATCAAGTGGCAGATGTGCTCTATTGAGTTACTGCCAGGGGACAGGCCAGGTCACTGTGGGGGCCTCCTCTTTTCCTCTCCTCGCCCTCCTTTATACTTCAATCTTTTTTATACACCCACCAGCCACCCAAGAGCCCCCCCGCATACACGGCCCCATCCTCTCACCCCCACTGTCTCCTTCCAGAATGTTCTGTAAGGAAAGGTGGTGTATGTGTGAATGTGAGTCTGTGTGTGAGAGAGAGACAATCTGTGTGTGTGGTGTGAATGTGAGTGTATGTGTGTGATTATCTGTGTTTGTGAATGTGAGTCTGTCTGCTTGTGTGTGTGAATGTGAGTCTGTGTGTTTGTTTGGGTGAAGTAGTGAACAGTGTGTGTGTGTGTGTGTGTGTGTGTGGGGAGGGGGGGGGGTGAGGTATATGTGTGTGGAATTATCAGCACAGAACAGCCAGAGGCATGAGTAGGTATGCAGGGGTGACTGTGGCGGCGCTAGGCATGGAGGACCCCTACGCTGGCTGCATTGATCGTTCTCCCTCCCTGGGCAATCACTTTTGCTCAGCACCTCCAGCAAAATGGCAGCAATTGATCGTGCTGTACCCGCATGTGTTCCCAACGTGCACATGCTGGTGGGATCTTTTGCTGCTAATGCTCGCCTTACTTTCAGCCGTAGCTTCCTGCTACGCTAACCTCTGTGTCTCAAATGGGCTACTACCACGGGCAGAGCAATGGGCACTGTACCAAGCCTTTAGAAGTGGCTGTGATCCATTCCTCACTCTTACTCCCCCCCCCCCCCCCACACCCCTTTTCTCCTTTTCTTTTGCATTATCGACAACGCCTATGGCGAGCCTGATGTAAAATCATTCCATTCCTGGGTCGACTTCAGTGAGGAAACGAACCCTGTGATCAAATGCGCTTCGGATCCATGTAGATGAAGGTAAATCACCTTGCTCCCAATTTGTTTTAATGCCCTGCTGTGATCAATGGTCCTGTGTAAAAAATAGAGAGAAAACGGTGGTGGTGGTGGTGGGGGTGAGTGTGTGTGTGTGTGGGGGGGCTCTCTTGTCCTTAAGGCTGCCATTTCACTTCCTATTCTCTGAACAAAGAATATGAAACTAACAAAAGCTGCCAGGTGAAAGGAGAAAAGCTGCTATGTCTGAGATTCGTCTCACGCGAGCTTGCAAAATGACATTTCTTTTCACTAGTCTTTTTTTTTTCTCCTTTCCCTCAAGGTTCATCAGTGCATTTGCATTCTTTCTACTCGTCGTTTGTATAGTATCTGCAGTTCACAGCGCCCTGGGCTTTGCCAAATTACAAGCTTCATTTGCCAGGCTAATTAATGGTTCATAGCACCCGCTTGAATTTACTGCTCAGGCCTTGCCCTGCCAAGTCAAACAGGGCAGACCTCACAGATAACTGTAAACTTGTAACTTGGCCATGGAACCCGACACGCTGGAAAACAAACTTGTTATAGGGAGCCTGTTTATAAACCCTCTTCCTGCAGCCCCGATCTCTTTCTGCCTCTTGCGTTTTTTCAACGTTTTGACAGTTTGTTCGATGGCTCACCCTGCAAGCTCCTGACGTGGATTTCAGAAGGAAAGAAAGGCATAATAATACAATTCATAACGCACATTTGTCAGGTTGTGTCAGTTTCATACAGTGATTTAAAAAAAAAAATTGTGTGCATATGCTTTGCTTTATGTGGAGAATATGCCATGCCCACAGAGGGAGAGTAACACATTACAGTTATATCTGTGTTTTCAACTTAATATTTGACAAGGGAGAAAAAAAACAAGTGAAAGCCAAAATAAGGTCTGTGCGGCAGAGGTACAAAAAAAGAGACTGTGCACTGTCTAGTACTCTGTCATCAGCAATCAGCATGTCTTCAGGGAGCCAGATATTTATACTGACATGCTCTTGTACTGCTGAATCTGCCTGGCAACCGGGGCGACTGGAGGTTCCAATCCAGGAAGCACCAATTGCTACACGTGGCAACTGGTCCCCTTTTTAGCAAAGGAGGGTGAGGCACTGCAAGTTGTCAGATGGGACCTCTCTCACGAGCCTACACTCGATGTTCCATTCTTGCATCATATCTCCATGACAAGGGTCTGTTGTCTCCCCCCCCCCAACTGTCTGTGGTCTACCATGAGGCTGCACGTGGCTCAGACTACAAAACAGCAGCCTTTTAGCAATTTTGTTTCCACCCTCCATTACACTACTGGCACTACTGTTGCAGCATATTTTTAAACTCTGATGTATCCAAAGCACATAAATCTTCCTAATTATACAACAACAACAGCATAGAGAGGAGTGAACACACCCTTCGGTTTCACTGCACCAGGACCTCCTCAGTATGTTTCATTTTCAGGTCCTCTGTGAATTGAGCTGCCAGAGGACTTGCCAACTCAAAAAATTATAAAAAATAAAAAGTTGCAGTAAAACATATTGGGGGCTACAGAAGATCATCTCCCTCCACTGATAAATGTTAAACTCTAACTGCCCTCAGAACTGCCTCCACTCCCTGGCTCTGTGATTTCATATTTGATTAAGCCTTATATCTCAATGCAGTCAGTAATTGATCTGATTGACTGCTTTTCCTGCTACACAATGTGCCTCCACAGTGCCAGATTGTCAAAACAAGGTGTCAGACTTCAAACACACCATTATTTTGATGACTGCATTTGAACTTGCATGAACCAACCAACACAACATGAGCATACAATTAGGCTATGAGAGAAGCCTATGTGCAAATCACCTAAGAGGAATGTCACTAACTTGTCATGGATTGCCTTTCAGTTACACAGACAATAACACACCCCTGCTGAGGCTGCACCCCCCCCCCACCCCACCCCCCCCAAAAAAAACAAATAAATAAATAAAAAATAAATCTTTTAAGCCTTTTTTCAGGTTTCAAAGCTATCCCCACTTGTAAATTCCTGGCCTCTTTCACAGGATTGCCTTGCCTGTTCGAGGTGTATCAATCAAAGAACTCTTAAATGAGACACAGAGGGATGTAAAGGAAGCGTTGTTCCTAATTGATCAATGGCTTGTTCAAGGAATTAAAAGGCAGGCTGGGCTCATTAGCTCAATCGTACAGCATCTTTGACTCCTCCACCTTTAGGAGAAAAACTGCCGGAGGCCATAACACCCATCATACCCACCACCAACCACCACAACCCCCTGTGTCCACCCACACCCCCTATACCCCCCCCCCCCACCCCCCGAAAAAAAACCAAACAAAAAAAAAAACAGAAAGACAACTCGGAATTGAAATGATTCTAGGCTTTAGTGAATTTATTTGGTCTGTCATCCCTTCAAAGCACAGTCTGCGCTGGAATGGATCTTGTTTCTTGCTACAGTGGGCTGATGCTGTGTTCAAAGTGAAGGAATCCCCCCTTTTCCTTGGAACAATGCAGACTTTTGAGGACTTAGTATGAGCCTGATCCGCTAATACCCGGAATATGATACAATTGTGGCCTATAAAAACAAAAAAAGTACTTTCAACAAGAGGCGTCATATTCTCCTAAGAGGGTGGCCATTAACACTCCAAGACTGGACTGGGTTTAACTTGTCAAGACGACTTCAAAGCCGCCAATGCTGCCCCCCTCGCAATCCTCCTCTTCTGATGGAGAATTATTGATTGTGTGTTAAAATATCTCAAGGCACTGGTGTATAACACTGGGGTTTAAAACCAGCCCTAACGTGCACCACATGCATAATTTATTTGGTTCCCATCAGAAGGTAGCAACTCCAGCAACAGCGAGGTGCTCTTTCAACAATCCTGTTGAAAGTTTTTTTTTCACCAGAGGCTTGGGATTGTTTTGGAGGCGAGCAACAAAGGTAGTTATCCGGCATGTGTGTGGAAAAAGCATTGCTTATTTTTGCCGAATGAGCCCTCTGATCCAACAACAAAGAGAGAAGTACAGATCAAACCCATCTGAGAGAGAGAGAGAAAGAGAGAGAGAGAGAAATGAGGAAAAAGATCTAGCACAGACCTGTATGTGCCTGCAAGTGCAAGTGTGTGTGTGCGTCTGTTGACCTAGTGATTAATAAAGCAGGTCTCACATTAAAATCCAGACAAGCAGTATAAATGAGAGGGGTTGAAGGTCAGATGGTAAGAGCTGCAGTAATTTGCACTCTCAGACTCATTTTCTTCCCCGGCCGCTGGTGTGAAAATGCCTATTTGTTTAGCAATTCAAATATTGATCTGTCTGCCTTTCGTGTGAATGGTTTGTGTGCAGATGTCGGGGCACCTACAGTGCTTTTCAATCCAATCAGAATAAATATATTTTAACGATGCACCAGAGTAGCTTTAAAGCACACCAGGCACACAGGATAAAAACCACACCACTTTCAACCGCTTGAGATTCTGACAATTAACACTTGCAAGACATTCCGTGTAGTGTTTGGAGGCAACGGGAGATTTCCAACACGGAACAATCAGTGTCAACGCTCGCACGGACGGTGCAGCCGCTGACATAATGAGACAGTTCCCAATGGTGTCTGGAGTTTTGTGTCTGTGTGTGTATGTGTGTGTCTCCCACACACAACCTCCTCATCATATGAAGCTCATAACAGGTGGAGAAACGAGCCAGGCGTTGGCTTGCTCATTTGGCCGAGCGCGTGTTTCCACAGGGGGTGGCGGTGGGTTGGGCAAGGAGGGAAGGTGGTGGTGGAGGGGAGTGGGGGATTGCAGGCAGCAGTGAGTGTGACAGCGGCTGTCCTCATTACCGGTGGACTCGCACCTGAGAGATGAGATGCATCCCGACACCCAACGCTGGATCTCACCTCTATTATCGCCAGCAGGGGGTTGCCACAATCCGATTACAGATAGGGTGAAAAGAGAGGGTGGGTGGGTGGTTGAGCTGGGGATGGAGGCGAGGGGAGGGGAGGTCTGTAGCCTCCCTTTGGGGTGCAGGAGCCAGCGGTGAGCTCAATAATGGGGGTCTGGGCCACCCTTGAAACGCTGCTCCATCAGTGTGGCTTGGCATAATCAATACCACCTGATGAGGTGTCGGAGTTCCTCTGATGTACATCAAAACAGAGTATGTTTTTTTTTCCCCCTTCTCCCTACCCCGGAATCAATGGAAAGTGTGTGTGAAACTAATTGGGGAAAATTGCAGGGCATTTATTGATTAATCAGCTAGAAAAATGGGAACACTGTCCCGGTGCGGGGTCCTCATTCTGCCGACGTGTGAGGTCAACCATGTGTTCCATTCTGATTGGCAAAAAGAGGGGGAAAAAACATGACACCATATCTCCAGAACATTAAACATCATTATATTTTAAAGGGCCAACATGGTGACAAAGGCATGGTAAAGCACAATGTGTCTCTAGAGATGGTTGTATAGGCCACAGTATAATTGCATGCTGTAGCCCCCCTGCAATGCTACTGACTACCAACACGACCAGATAAGTACCTAACCAAATGGTGTGCCGAGACACTAAAGAAGGACAGACCTTTACCTGCTCTCTGATTCTAGGGTACATTTGATTCGTTTTAAAAATGGTTGACCCACACCTCAGGACTGGATGTACGTGTTCTTCCAAGTGCCTTATAAAGGCATGACTGGTGAGACCGTAATCCAGATTCCTGCAGCAATCCCTCCCTCGGGAAGCTTGTATAATGCCACTTAAGGTTTATTTCTTCTCCATCACCGTGGCGGTAGGCTGGCTGTAGCCCCTGGAGAGGTGAGAGCTGGAGTCCCGGGCAACAGGAATTGGATGGAAATGGCAGGGGCCAGAACGAGATTCCATGTCCACAAAATGTGCTCCACATCAGGAAGCGTTCACATTTTCCTGCCCTCCGAGCGCTTTTACAGCACTACGTAAAAATAACAAGATTAATGAGATTGTGAATACTGCACCCCTCGCCTCCACCGCTTCACCATCTTTGCCCCTTTTTACCCAAATTGCTGTTCCTTTGCAAGGCATGCAGAGAAATTCTCTCACACTATTACTGAGGCCTTCCAAATGTCTCCTCACCATTCGGCAGTCATTCCAGACCAGCTATCAGTGCAGCCCATGCAAAAATGTCAACATTACAGACTCAAATTTGCTCCACTGCGCCAATTGGGCGGTGGAGGGTCCGGGAAAGGAGATTAAAATTTGGAGTCGGATTAATCGTCACATGTAAATGCAACCAGCTCCTCTTGTGTTGCAGATGAAGCACCCAAGCTTCTCGAAGGCTTTTCAGGTTCAACCATGAGATGCTAGAGTTTGAGTATTTCGCTCGGGCCCCTGAACACAATTTGCATAAGGAGAACTTAACGGTGTGTGTGTGTCTGTGTGTGTGTGTGTATGTGTGTGTGTAAGATACAGAGGGGAGTTATATTGTATATTGGCAGTGTAGAGGCCTCTGCTGATTGCCTGGCAGGAGTCAGCGGGGAGGCTGACCAGCGGGGCTGATTTTTCCGACTCCTCCACTCAATCGACTGACGATGGAGGGAGTGCGGCGCGCTATCAAATTATGCAGAGTGGGTTTCCTCGGGGTCTCGTTGTGCCGACCCCGCTGGGCCACGCTTCCCATATAAATGAGTCTTAAAAAGTCAGAGGGATACTTCAGCTGAATCAGGCCAGGGGCTCATGCTGTATCCTGGCCACTCATGGTTTGACTGTGGTACAGGCAGCATATGCACTGTACTGTTCCCAGGTCTGTTGGTCTACTCTGGTGTTGTTGTGGGTGGAGAGGCTGTCTGTCTGTGGCCAGACAAATATTACAAGGGATGGAAAGTTATATATTCAACATGCAGTATTACTGCTGCAGCTAGATGGAAACATTTTTTAAAATAATTGTCAAAGGTACAATTAGTAGTCATACGTGCATTAACTGACAATAAATCCTTTAAAAAACTTTCATTTAAAAGAATTAAAAAAACACACAGTTCTCTTTGATGAAGTGTGTGTTTATCATGAAAGGATGTGAATATTAATAAATAAGAAAGCCAGGCGTACATGAGAGACTTCAAACCGGTGGGGGAGACAGGTTACTAATTTGTAGTAGCGTAGCACAACAGGAATTTCATACGCAAACAGCAACATTAATTTCTGCCAGGTTCTTAACTTATCTTGGGAATATAAACATAGCTGATAAGTTATGACTCAAGTTCGAATTACCCATTACTCCTCAGAGAAATTGCTTTAGAGAGGACACTCTCAAAAACTTAAGAATGTTTTTTTTTTTTCATTTTCTAGATAAAACCATAGCCACACATCTCTCTAATGTTGAGTCCAGCTCTTTATTTCAGTAAGATGACATCATGAATTATAGCAGTGCTAACTTCTGTGAGAGACTTTTTATCCAGTGATTCATCTAACCTGTGAATGAGATGCTGTGTATTAATTATCAAGTAATAAGCACTTCAGTTATAATGAGCCCACACTGTAGACCTGCCTGTGTTCATGCCAGGTGTTGCAGGAGATTCAGCTGTGTTGGTATTAACTTAAGCCCGGTGGTAAAACTACACAGGGACAGATGAACAGATGAAAAATGATCGTTCGTTTGATGACACCATCATTAAACTGTAATTCCACACTAGATAAAAAAGCCATCGCCAGCAAATGTCAGCAACTTCTAACCACTGTCCAGCTTTGCTTGGGAGAAGTGTCTTACTAGCTTGAACTGTGGATACGATCCCCTTGTTCTGGTCACTTACGCAGTCATGCCTGTTTGACAGGTAACCAGCAACAGTGTGGCTCCAGCAAATCTCTGCACGCAGAAGGGGAAAAAAAGGCAGGTTCTTTGAGACAACGGGGATATATAGAGAGAGGGACTTGAGACAGACCTGGTTTTACAACCTGTTTGGGATTTGGCTATTGCACCGTGACTAACACCCCTGCCGTACCACATATGCTCCTGAATTTTAAGTCTGGCTTTCTGCAGGAGGCGTGGGTTAGAAGGAGCAGAGAACAAATACCATCTGTTATAAACAAACACAAAAACACACAAGAAATGGCCCTCATTTGGAAAAGGGAAGGTAAAAAAAGAGTCCCCAACTAAAAGAAATGAACCCACGTCATAACGTGTGACTCCAGACGGCCAATTATATTTTATTCCGGCACTTAAAGTTTGTGTAGGAGTGCAGGATATTGCCCATAATGTATACAAAAAGCAGCCTAGAGCAGCAGGCCCGGGTGCTTAAACTGGCCCCGAGGGGGTCCTGCGAGCGCTAGGAGAAAGGTACCTTACACCAGAGACAGCCACCTGCGAGCGTCTGCTCAAATGTGCGCCAATTACTCACCGGCAGACAGCGAGAAAGGCTGACAGCTTCTCGTCGTTTGGCAGATGCCAAACACAAATGCCCCTGTGCATGCACCACATCAACACCATGTTAAGATGCGGCCATGCCTGACAGCTTGGCTGGAGCCGGGCCAGGAGGGAGAGAGGAATCACGGCGGGAGATGAAGAGAGAGAAAAAGAAGGAGGGAGGGAAAGACAAGGAAAGGAGAGGAAAACAAACTGATTTGTGCGTCTGGCCAAAGTGTATCAAAACTTTTAACTATGTAACAAAACAACACTCATGGTGGAGGAATTATCTATAAAATATCTGGATGTTTTGTTGATGATGGGAATGCATTAGCCAGTGGTGTTCCTGTTATTTTGCCCTGGGTGGGAATGTCCGAGCTGAAATACTTCCGTGAATTTTTATTCTAATAACCCATACTTGCCAATTAGTTGCCACAGCTCTTTAGCCGGCAGGTACTGAGAGCCAATTAGTGGTATCAGCTGGCTCCATGCATGGGTAAATACGAGGTGGTATTTCAGCATATCTGAACCTCAGTTTGGTTCAAACCTCAAAGTGACTGGAGAAGGCTGAGATCTGAACAAATTGGCTCACCCTTGTCACGAATAAACTTTAAGGCGAGTTAAAAAGAAAATTAGCTAATTATATTGTCAGATTTACACTCAAAAGGGTGCTGAGGGAAACCCACATGTACTTATAGTGATTAAGAATGAAAAAAATATACTGCATGCAATCTATACAATTTCTAAAGTCAAAACTTTTAACTGGAATATATTTGTACATACATTGATTGAAATATATTCACACATACATTAATTGCCACCCTACTGAAATGAAAAATCCAGCATGACATGTGGAAACAGAAATAAAGCACCAGTCTCAAACCGTGTTACATTCACAGGATCCTGGGGAATAAGCACAGCTGCCCACTGAGAGGGGTTCAGGCTTACTGAGGCATAGATAAGTGATACCAATGCAGTCACCCAGCTTTGACAATCTTAGCTGGAGTTCTGCATGTCAAATAATCACAGATCTTCAAAAAAAGAAAGAAAAAAAGATGAAGAAAAGACATCAGGAGAAAAAACGGAAAGCCAATTAAAGTGAGACCTTGAGTGGCTCAAAGACATGCACACAAGTCTCTGTCAGATTGCAGGAATGCTTAAGTGTTTTCTCTTATTACATGGTGTGACAGTTAGCCTACATCATTTATTTAGAATCCACATCTAGCCAGGGCCCCAGTCTTTGTCTGGGTGTCAGTTGGATCACCCGAGGTTCCTGGACCAGTTGCGTGACTCTGTCACACTATACTGCAGAAGCCCCAGGCCCTCTCCAGACAAAAAAGACTCATGCCAGGTCTTCAGTCTCAGGTGAGCTGAGGAAGAATCGCCCCCGGTCCTCCAGGGGCCGAGCACTAGAGCAGACAGATTGAGCACCCCTGTCTTGCTGGGTAATCAGATGGGCAACACTGTCACTAGCAATTACTGCACTGTCTCTCAGAAGGTGCAGAGATGCCGGACATATGAAATGGAGAGAGTCGGATGGCTTTGTGTTTGCTTGTCATGGTGAAACGTTGCTGAGGTAAGATGTGTTTACTTTAGCTAAATTAAGAAACAGTAGGAAGATGGCTATACCGCACTGAAAGACTGTCCAAAAGACACCACAGACACAGAGTTAACCACAGTTTCTGATTCCCTAATACTTTTCTCTACTTTCCTATAACACTATTTTTCAAAACCTTCTAAAAAATATGTTTAACAATGCTAACTTAAATACATTCTGTACTATTATTCTTGATAAGGAAATGTTTTGTTTTGCCATGTTTCACATGGGATATTCACATAATTACAAATCCATTCCTTTCAAATAGAATTCAGATCATATTTGTAAGGCACGGACACAGGAGATTTACTGATGGAAGTTCTCTCCCCTGCTTTGGAGAATGGGTACTTAATCCTAAATGGTGGCCTTAGTGGTTCTAATGTGAGGTGCACCATAACTAATTTATTCAATACAGCTCTATCAATTAATGTGATTCGCCATTACAGCAATCTATATATGCAAATTGAGTAAACAATACACATAATTATAGATAACTTAAAATAATAACTTTCTTAACATAATTATGGTGATGATTCAACTCATTGCACAGACAAATTTCATTAATAGTGTGAAGGCGAAAAATGGCTGACTTCTCAGCACCTAGCAGTTGGGATTAGTCGACACCATATGACAATTATTTTCACATGCAAATGGGGAAGATAAGAGATCTCTCGACTCCCTGAGAGCAACAAAGGCAAATAAAGAAAGTCACTGAGCCTGAAACAATGATGTTGACTATTAGAGAATATTGTCTTGTCTAGGACAGGAGTTTGCAATGTCTGCATTAAATTATGTTTTAATTTGCTTGGGTTTGGAAACACACACACACATACACCAAGAAAAAAAAGCACATAGCAGAGAAACTCTAGACAAGACAAAACTGAGCATGTCAGTGTGGGGAAAACCCCACTGCATAGGGACCTCCAACAGTTTCCCCTGATTAAACCAGAATAGTTTAGATCAAATGTGTCCAAAAGCAACACTTTGATGAGGTGTGCTTTCCCACAGATAAGCAAATCATCCTGTTTACCCCTGCATCCTCAACCGTGAATGTAAGTATTTCTGGCCTTAGCAAGATCACCTTGCCACATACAGTCTAGCATGAACAGTAAAGGACACAGAAAAATCCATAGTCTTCCCACAACAAATGTAAATGGCTGACATTTCCCACACACACTGGTGTTGTGTTGTGGATAGCGGACGTGCAGACTTATGGCTGCCTCACATGTGGCTGCCTCTGTGAGCGGGGTGTCGGATTGCTGGTTGGGTCTCTGTGGAGCCGATAGCCCTTATCTCATCTTCAACAGAAGTTATGGGACTGATGGTATACCTTTCGGTCTCTGTGGCTCTCTAACAATTGTTCTGTCTGGGTGAGTGGTCTCCAAGGGCTCAATTTAGACTGTGGATGGTCACCCCACCATAGATTAATAGTGCCTATCTGGAGCGCTCACTAGGACTTTGTGCTGGATTGCTCAGCAGACTGTTAAAGGCTCTGAAAAACAAACTGACATGCATATAATAGTTACACGTTTGGATGCACTTCACATGCACACTGCCTGTTTGTATGCGTATGTGTGTGTGACAGTGGGTGTTTACCCAACGAGATAAGGAACACCAGAAGATGTGTAGTGGAAAGTGACTACAGTGCAAGTCATCTAGTTATCCATAATCGTTGTGAATGTGTGTTATAAAATATAACCGCACTACTGAGCTGGGAATCCCTAAAGGCCCTTAGCCATACAAAATACTATCATGAAACCCAACAGCCTCTCTTTTATAAACACAGTCACAGACAGAGGGAGGTATTTAATAAGGTATGTGTGCTTCATACTGTGAGGCAAAGGCTTCTGTGTTACTGGAATCCCAGACCTGATCCCAAAAGGAATATGTGACAATCCTGAGATGTTTTAAGGGTTTCAGACTAATGAAGCTTTCTTGTGGTCAGCTGACCATTCAATTTGTTAATGTAATTACTAAAATGGCATAAATTTATTGAACAGGCTCTCATGTCTCAATGGTTGTGAACCTTTGCCATCAATGAGTGCTTCATGATGCGACACAGTAAAGGTGCCATACCTACATTAGTTTTCATAAACCACAGGCCAATTAATTACTACTAATATAGGAATAGAAATAATAATGTAATATAATATATAACGTCAAAATAATATCATTGTTGTGATAATATACTTTGAATATCAGGGCAAGGATTTGTAAATTATATTTCCATGTGTGGAGATAGTTCTCCAATGATAAACTGTTAAAAAAAAATTGTGGTTTTTAGGCCATGGAAGTTTGGCCTGACTGTGCACTCAATAAATAATGTGCAAGACAACACTATTTGTTCTCATCAATTTGTTATAAGGTGCTGACTTTACCATGGTGAGTAGCTGATAGACTGTCTGTGTTAAAATATTTCATCTCTCCTTCCCGCGTGCCTTATCTCAGCCTCCTTTTACGGAGCCACAGATGGTACTTGTTCAGATAAATGAAGTGATTTCAAAACATGAGCGGTCACCTCTGCCACAACCTACTGTGTTCTGATGGACAGGATTATGATCTTGTTTGTTCTGGTTCATGGAGGTGATTGTGAATCCTAAGCCGCTTGCCTTATTATGCCGGTGGGGATCCATAAGTCTAACAGAAGACTCCACAAAGCCCATTTTATGGTAAGTGCTGCTAGGTGTTCAATGCCTTGCTTATTACAGTGGATTAATGTACAGATACAGGTATCAGTAGACTGTGTTATACTCACTTTACTACCTAGTAGAAAATGTAACGTGAGACTGACTTTCTGAACCAGTTTCTGAAAATGTTTTGTATGTGCTCCTGAGGCATGTTCCTGACTCTTGGTGTCCCAGTGTTGTTTTGTGTAGTCTGAGCAAACTAACATACAGAAAATTAATAATTGTTTTGCATGTTTTGTAGTATAATACAAGTATTATTCAGTAGTTTAATGGTATGGTTTTGTGATCTATTAGTAATTCATATGTAACACCACCGTAAAACGCATTTGGTAATGTTTTTCCTCTTTGTTGATGATGTAAAGTCTTTGTATATTGCTAGAATACTAGCAACTACGAAGGTCATAAAGACACCATCATCTCTTTCTGCACTGGCAGTAGCAGGAGTGAGATCATTTAAAATCACATAAGTCTCTTCAGTTCTTAATTGCAATCAACATAAGTCTTGGATAACTGCAAAATTGTGCCTGCAGGAATGTTTCTTTACATTATTTCTGAAGGCATTATTTCTGAAGATCCTGATCTTGTTATAGTTCAAAATGCATGAGCTGGAATGGGCATACCCATTCATGCTAAAAGCTGTACATTCAATTTGTAATGTTGCTCGACTATGGTTCCTGATGTATACACATTTAAAAGAGTCTGTTTAATTTAATTTGGCATTATCATGACTTAAAATACATCTGATCTCCCCAGTGGTTAAATTAACCAGCATTAAATTCATATCGGAGATATCTAGGTCATCTTTAAAGTTTTGATCTTCCATATAGTACAATAATACAGCATCCTGGACAGTATTAATAAGACATCCATTTGACATTCTGCCAAGGAGCCTTAATGAACTCAGTGCAAGTTCAGATAAGATTCAAAACTGTAAGGTAATATATGTAGCCTTAATCTGGACTATGTCAAATGGACCAAAAAATTTAAATGACAACATTCAGATAAAATTTAGACAGTATCTCCAAGCTTCCACTCAATCCCCACACTCTTCCAAGCAAATGAATAGGGCCTCATTCAGAGATATCATACTACACTTAAATGTTCTGGAATGTTCCATTATGTGTTCCGTGAGCACCGAGGACCATTTTATGCAAACTAGTATCTCCGTTCACCCTCTGGCCAGGCTATATTAGATTCCCGGGGGATTTCCGTATTCTGCTTTACATGTCAGATCAGACCCAAATTAGTGACACACATTGCTCTCATTATAGGACCCTTGTAATATGAATCCCATTTTTACATCACAGGACTTGCAAAGGCTATCGCTAATTATGCACACATAGGGTTCCTTGTAATATATAATCAGTCCTCCAACGCCCAAGCCCACAGTCTCTTTATTAATGATCACTGCAGTCAGAATAAGCGTTTAATTAGATGAAATGAAGTCCACAAAATATATATATGAGGACATGGTGGAACCCCCTGGACTGGAACCAAGTCCCCCCTGTGTGGACGAAGGGTCCTTATTAAATCCAAGGTTAGAATGTTTCCAAAACTTTCAGTGTGATTAGCTCGAGATTTGTCCCCAGGGCGTGCAACCAGCACTGCACTCAAAGAACACTAGTATAGAGGAGCAAGATGCCTCACTTTTTTTCCTCCCTTCTCTCCCACCCCTTTTCTTTTCATGTGGCATTGAAGAGTCCACCTTCCCCTTACGCCATAGTTCTTGTATTGAAGTTGTGCAGGGGCGAATCGACAGACAGACGGGGGAGAGAGATGGTTGGAGCTCATTAGACTCTCCCAGGATGACCTGAGAAAAGAGCCCCTCTGTCTTCTCCTTATAGCCCTCTCACCACCCCGACCAGAGGATTCATCTGCTGCCATTTCTTGACCTCTGACCCTGCAGCCTTGGAGGCAGGATTACTACTGAGTCCAGCTCCCTCTTTGTTCATCTCCACTGAGGGAGCAGAGCATCACGTTATTGAAATTCAAACGGCTGGCACAGAAGCTTGAAGACAGACACACACACACATTCACACAAGACACACACACACACACACACACACACACACACACACACACACACACACACACACACACACACACAAATACAGAGACACACAGACAATTCCAGCTCCATTCCCATCACCCCAGGAAAGCTGGCGAGATCAAAACTTTAATTTTTGTAACAGTTAAGATCAGTGCAGAGCTCTGCACCATACTTTCTTGCCATTAAGGTTTCAAAAATTTCGCTTCAAATCCCAGTTTTTCTAAGATATCACACAAGAAATTTAGCTTTGCTACAGAAGACCCTGGTAGGTTTAAGCTTATTCAGTTCATATGTTTTTGGTCCAGACAGCCATGTGCATTAGATTTCCCCAGATTTCATTATCTAATATCAAAACAAATCCACCTAGTATGAGATCCCATTATGTAAACTAACAAACACTGACCAATGTTCAATATAAATAAACAATAAGCAGCTAGCACTAATAAACATGTAAAATTATATTATCATTGTGTCATTAACATGAGACTGACCCTGCCACTTGACGTTTGGGGTTTTCATAAGTCAGTGAATAAATGAATGTGAAAATGAGTAAGAGATGCTCCCATGTGTCAGCTGTAGTATTGATCCTTTGGGGTGCTGTGTGTGTGTGTGTGTGGGTGGGTGGTGGGGGGGGGGGGGGGTTGAGCGGCTTGGGGGTGGTCGGTTTGGATGGCTCCAATAGCACCATTAGCCGAGAGTGGTCTTGGAGATATGTTCTAATTCAGTGACCCGGGGAGCCTGGGAAGCAGCCCTTCTCCAGACTGTGACCTGTGCAGACAAATAACAAACTCAGGAAATGCAGCGGCAGAGCCCAGGCAGCCAAAGGGGATTCATCAAAGTGGGCTAAATCTCTGCCAGAGGGGTCAGCAAGTGGTGACCGCGCCAGATGTGTATGGTTATTGTCCTCAGCCAGCTTCTGGTGTGACCAGGAAAAAAAAAAACCCTCACCAGATTAGATCCCCTGGAACCCACCATCAATGTATTCTGTTTCTGTCTTTGTGCCACAGCTTCAAGCCAAAGCTTGGAGAGAATAAGAGAGGGAGAGAGAGAGAAGGAGCCAGAAGGAATGTGTGTGTGTGTGTGTGTGTGTGTGTGTGTGTGTGTGTACGTGTTGTGGTGGTGGGGGGGAGTCACCACAGCACCTCCAATTTCAAGCGTGATCCCACTGGTTACTGAGAGTGAGCTTTCCCTTTGAGGAGCCAAGAAGACACAGATCACAGAATTCCAACATTGCTGTCTGAACGGCTGCAGATGCACAATACACATTTTCCTGTCCACGTTCTATAAAAATGAAGCGATCATATCGCTTACATGAATTGCATCATCCCAAACATTTGTGGGTGTTTCACAAGGGTCAGGCGTGGATAATTTGTCTTCCTGCCAAGGGGGACAAGCGCATTTCCCTGATTAATCTCAGGATTTATAAATTTATATTTTATTGCCTTCTTAACATTACTAAAGGCAACATTAAATCCACAGTGTATATCTGAACCCCATCTATGCTGTGCTTACTATCCATCATTAAAACTCTCTCATGAAACACTGACAGACTTAAAAGACAGCTGATTACACACTGATGTAATGCCTGCTTTTCCTGAGAAATATTTAAATAATAATGTGAGATTCAAATCCTTTTTTCCCTTAATAATTCGGTTGATTTGGGTCTGGGGGGTGGGGGTTTAAGGGGAATATATCCCTCTCTTGTGGCCAAGTTCAGTGCTGGCACCAAAGCTCAAAGCCACTGAGGTTTATAAGTCTGTCATACACATCTGTGAGACCATCCATCTTCTGAGGAGTAAAAAAAAGCACACAAAAGCAATAGAAAGAGAGAAGAGAGAGAGAGCAACGAAAAAGACATTCTGACGTGGATCTCCAACTGTTTCGTACTTTTCCAGATCGTGTTGAGGAAGTTCAAGTGTTTTCCTTTCCACGGCGAGCCTCCCCACTGTCTGCAAAAGAGGGGCTAAATTTGAACAAAAGTAGCCTGTGCTTTAGGAAACCAAAGCCTGGCCTTGTTCTTCAACCACAGTGCAGTAGATAATTCATCTCAACGTCCATCTGTCAGCACCATATAACTATTTTAAACACAAGACATATATTTAATTAAATATTACGTAAAGGGCAAATCTTTATCATATTAAGAAAAAGATCTGGTGGATGAGAGGAAGACAATATGAAACCCAGCATACATCAGGAAAAATTCCATTCAGTGTCCTGGGCACTGTTGGCTCGCTTGGCTGGCTAAAGGCCTCATCCATTGCATCGCTCAATAGCGTATTTTTAGCTTGAGTCTTTTTTTTCTCTCCCCTTTTTTTCATGGGAGTGCTATAGCCCATATCATCCATGGGTGCACTGCTGCTTGAAATACAGTTTCCAGTTTACATTTTGGCAGTGACAAAACATGCTTCTCTATGGAGAAATGAGAAAGATCACACACAGTAGTCCTTTATTGATTTTTTCCCCTTTCCTTTAGCTGGTGGTGGGTACAGGCACAGGCAATGGTCTAGAAGCAGATGTCTAATGGAGTTTGGTAAGTCTCTACTTTATCAAGCCAGGCCAGCACTGACAGTTAGATGCTGGAGGGCAATTAAAATGAAAGCGTGCCTGATTAGAATATCATATTCATCTGGATGGTAATTACGGTGTCTGGCTTGGTCTAAATAATTAATTATGCAAAACCCATGCAGCTGCCACTGGCTAGAGTTAACTGACTTTCTGTCAACATCTCACAGTTCTCGAAAGGATAAAGAGATTTGGGAAATAAGCTCTTTAGCTGCTATCTCTTGGCCCGCTGGGCTGCGTTGCTCCATTGAAACAGTGGCTGCCTGCCCTCTGTATGTGCAGGTGGCATTGGAAGGACAATATGGGAGGTTCTTTTGATGATCTGTAAAAACAGTGAAGTTGAAGAGAGCTCCCCTTAAAAGCACACCTCTCATCAATAGGCATGAGCTTTCGGTGACATGTCTGGATTTTCAATGACAGACCTTTTATTCTCTTCCCTCTATGTAAAAATGGTTAGGGCTAAATGGTTTTATATTGCCATTACATTGACACAGAAATGCATTAATTCCTGACATTTGCTATTTAATTTTTTTTTACTACAGTCATAGCTATTATAATCATGGCAATACAAATACAGCACATAAATAAATACATATAACATAAATGTATGGCCATTTTTGCTGCATGTCACTCTGGTTAAAGCATCAGAATTCCTTAGGAACAGCACAGCAGGTTCAGATTCACAGTGATAGCTGTGAATATATAAAACGTTTTCCCCAAGCCTTTTTAAGGCTGCTATGAGGTAAGGGCACTCCACCCACCTCTGGATATTACATTAGACGTGGCAAGATCCGACTGATTTACGATGTCAGGCCCTAGGGCTCAAACACTTTGAACAAGTACAGTGGCAGCTATCAGCCCGGGCAAGTGTGAGAGAGATAAGACCATCGCCCTCGTGACAGGTATTCTCACGGCTATGAGGGGAACCCGACGGGAGTGCCACAGACCCTCACCAAGGCATACTAAGCAGGCGGCCTCATTTAGAACTGAGGAAACAATTTTAGCCCCTCTGTTGTTCCATGGAGACGCGCTAACTAAGAGGAGAGAATAATATTATGTGACTATGAAAGAGTAGGGAGGACATGAAAATAACAAGCAGATGGTTTGTGGCCTTTTTCTGCTTTCTTGCAGGAGAAAAGTTGAGAGACAACCCCCGCCCCCCCCCCCCACACACACACACACACACACACACGCCTCGTGCATATGCAAAGTGCACGACACACATTTCAATCCCCACTCACGTAAACGTAAACACTTAAAATGTTAAATAAGAGAAGACGAGATTATGCCTCATATATACCTCATTAACACGACCTTCTCAAAAAGACATCCATAGTGCACAAATTAGCTTCATGCTGTTAAAAAAGGACTCCAGCTTGATAATCAAATGCAGGAGGTTATATAACGGGAAGAAGGTTATTCCATTTCATGAAGAGGGGGAAATGTGGGAGCCGAAATTGGAAACAGAACAAAGTGACCTCAGGATCACTTGGTGTGTTTATCAACCTTTACATTACTCTTCAATTACTCGTGCACATAGTCCTGTGTGTGCACGTAGCGTTTACTTGTGGCTAATTGTGCCATTATGTAAGAGCGCCATGCTGACCAACGCCAAAGTTAAAAATAAAGTGACCGCCTTGCATACATCATGGGATAAACATCAGGTAATTATGGTTCGCCTCGCACATAAAACGTCCCTGAAACCAGATTTTACAGGGTGGGTAGAGTCTCCAAGGAGCTGTGCTGACTTCTCCACCACGTCTGGGCTCAGACAGGGAATCTTTGCACCGCCTGGACAGCGTCTCACGCCTCTTTCACATCGCAGAAGCTCCGTTTTTACATGTTTGCCAAAGCCCATGCCATGCTGTGGTATTGCAAACCTGCTTATTGAAGCATATATCTTTGTGCAATTTGTGTTGTATATGCATGTGTATGTATAAATTATACACATGAAAGTACACAGCCATTCAAATGTCATTCTTACTTTTACAAAGATGATCCATAGCTGTGGCACCTAAAAAATAGCATTGGCACACTTCTGTGTAAACAGCTTGCAAGCATCTGTGGACATTGAAACAACACTACTTATTTAAGTACTGAATACATGCATGTTTTTTTTTCTTTTTAGCTCCAAGGTTTCTACATGAACACTTGAATTGGTATAAACACATTCTTTGATAATCTCACAGTGAGAGGTTTGTTCATTATGTGCAGGCTGGAGCAGGATGCGAATGCACAATAAAAATTATTTAACCACAGACACTGGCTTTGGCACAGAGACATTTTTCTGATAATCTGTCGAAAGAATGAAATTTGCTAAATTAAAACCGTAAAAAATCAGCAAGGCCTTGATGAAATAGAAACGTACCGATTAAAAAAAAAAAAAAAATCCCACAATATTAATCAAAACAGAAAAAAGAGGGAAGTTCATTTCAAGGCCTTTTTGTACATGCTCCTTCTCTACTTTGACTTAATAGAGATTTCATTGTTGACACAGCGGATCCACAGCCAGGGAGACGTTATTGCATTTTCTCTTCCCCTGTAAAGCTTGGAAAACTAGGCTGGAGCACGATGTGGGCTCCCCGTCTTGCCCTCTAAAAAGCACTGCTTGAGGAGCACCTGGTGCCACTGGCAAACGGGACCACCGTGAGGAGGGCAAAGTGTTTGTGTGTGTGGTGTGTGTGTGTGTGTGTGTGAGGGGGGGGGGGGGTATAGGAGAGTATTGGCACTGGCATACCCAGGCTCCTGAACCGCAAGGTCACAGCTGTCTCGCCGGTGGCTGCCATGCTGCTCCCCTGGCAGAGGCTGTCGAGTTCAAATCTCCTCCACTCTGTCACCGCACCCGGCAGGAAGCGCAACCTGTCTGCTGCTCGCCGCTGCCAAAACAAGCCGCCGCGGCTGCTCTCACACTCACAAACACCGGGCAGTGGACACAAGGACAGACAAACATGCTTGGAGGAGAGGGAAGGGGATGGAGGGAGGGAGGGGTGGATGGATGGCTGGGGGTAAGAGGTGGAGAATGAGGTGGGGTGAGGGTTGTTGAGATGGTGGCAAGAGAAGATAGTTTGTGAATGCAGGCTGGCCTTTGACTTTGAGGTGTCGATTGAATGGCTTGAGCCCTTGTAATGGGAGCTGCTGAAAGTGCCATTGACATTTGTTATAGGCTGTCAGTCCTTTTTCTCTCACACATACAAACACACACAAAAAAACTTCCTGCAACCCGAGAAGGGTTAAAAGTAGGATTCTTCCTCCCCTCTCTTATGCAGTTTGTGTTGTTTTTGTGTCCTTTAAAAAAAAAAAAACACCTCTTGTCAAAGCTGAGTTGATATCCTTTCCCGTATCTTCTCTATCTCAGACTCACCAAGACTACCTGCTGTGAGCTGATATTGACAGGGTAAAACATCAGGCAAAAATAAATAAATAGAAATAAATAAAATAACAGGAAGACAGAGAGAGAGAGAGAGAGAGGGAGGGAGGAAGAGAGAGAAAAACAGACACCCTCTCTTTTATGCCTCAGACTGACTGTTGAAAGGCAATATCTGAGCCATGTGAGGATGTATCAGTGCTATGAAAGGCAGCGAGAAATAAATCAAGACTGTTTCATGTAAGATATGAGATTTGCATTGAGCCTTTCAAATGAGGGGAAATGACTGACAGTCGTAATGGCGTAACGCTCACAGAATGAGCAGAATGGAAACAGGCGGAGCGCCAACTCGGATTTCAGCATGAAAACACAGGCCCCCAAAAATAGTGCTCTCAAGCTCGGCCCAGCTGATTTCACTTTACCGCTGCTCGTAACATGGAAAGCTGGGAGCTCTTCCTGTTAATAATTGCTGGGTATCCAACGTTAAAATTGTTGGTAGCCCCCCCCCCCCTTTTTTTTGTAAATGAAATCTTTCTTGGTTAGGAGGACTCCCTGCTAACAAGACTATAAATTAGCCCGGAGGACAGGGGATGCAGAAAAGGCTTGTACTCTCCTGAGCGCTCTGGAGTTTAGATAAACAGTGGAGCAGTGCCAGAGCCATTGGTACTCTCACTGCTGGTGAAAATGTAGAGCAGTTTTAAACCCCATGAATGGACACTTTATCATTATTTTTTTAAACCCTTTTTTGCATGTAGTAGCTGTGGTGCTATTGCTTTGGTCAAAACGACTGGGTGAAATTACAATGCTTCCTTATGCTGCACTTGTTTGGATAACACGGCTCCCCTGCTAGAGGGGGCGTCTCAATGTTGAGCTGAATCTTTAGCACACTATGACATTATTTAGTTTAGTGTTTGGCTCGGGCGGATATTGCGTTTCATTCACATGTATTTCCAATCCAGTACCAACATGTTGGGTAACCGCTACATACATTTTAATTTAACACTCATGGACGCCTGCAGTGCTTACAATACCTTCACCACAAGCCAGGGAAGAAATACTTTGCTATAACTGCATTATAGGCTGAAAATGCTGTAGCCCATGTTTGGAACAGTTTTCAGATCTTATTGTAGACATAGTCTTGAAATACTCACCTGTGTACTGAATATTACATCTATAAATAACAATTTTAAAAAGGAAAATATACAAACTGTTTCTACGGTCATGCTGTTCCCTTTTTCTTTGTCTAAGCCTGATTTTTTTCCCTAATAGATGCAGTTATGATGTCTTTCCTTTAACCTCTGAGCAATATCCTAAAATAAATGATACCACAGCGGCATGTAACACCCAACTGACTGCCCCCCCCCCTCCCCCCTTTTCCCCAAAACGCACACATTTTTGGCTCATGCAATCTAGGATGTTCTCTGCCACCCAAAAATGACTTTGTGCATGCCAGAGGCATTTTCCATCAGTGTTTTCAGTGGGCCCACTTGGAGTTTTATCAAGAGCAGTCAACTAATGTTCACATTCATAATGGTTCGGATGACCCTTTGGAATGGGAAAGATGTCACCTAGGAGTTTCCCCATCTGCTGCCTATCAAGGGGAAAGATCTTCTTCAAGTGCCCTTGTACTTTGAGAGAAAAGGAGGGAGGGAAATGAAGGGAACATGTGCTGTAAGGAAAACTTGTGATGGGGAGAGAAAAAACGCAAACAAGTCTGGTTGCATATCATCACTACAGCATCTGGAATCAGTGCGGTAAGTCTTGATCGGCACCCACAACCCCCCCCCCCCCAAGTTTGCCGTCTAAACACTGTCATTGTGCTCTTCTGGCATCGATTTATATATTTATTTATTTTACGGAGAGATATCTGGAGCGTCCAAGCTGGTGGATTATCCTTCTATCCACGAATCCTTTTGCAACAGTTGAGGAGATGAGAGAGGAGCATGTTGGATAGTGTCCAGTGGCTTCGTTTTCTCCTGAACTGATCCAGATTCCTTTATGTCAATCTGCCTCTTTCTGTCTCTCTCTCTTTTTTTTTGGACTCCCAGTGCCCCCCGTTAACAGACACGCCCAGCCATGGGCTGATGGCAGTGCTGCTCCATTTCAGCTATGGTTTTGCCAGGCCTGGACGTTGAAGCCCCCAACCCTGCTCCTCCTTAGCCCACCCCATCCCCTCCTGCATCCACCCTCCATGTTCCCCAAATGCACCTCCACGCTCTCCAACTGTTCACATCTGTTTCTACTCGGCATTAGAGCCTGCCGCTGCACCCCCGGCCAGAGCAGGTGTGGGTGAGAGACCAAATACACACACACACACACACACACACAAACACACAATAGCTAAAAAGCCATGGGCCGACAATGACACCCGCAGCCAAACAGATACCCCCAACCAAATCCTGATCGCATCCATCTATCAAATGAGGCGCGCCACGTCTGCCCTTCAAATCCAAACCAGCGCTAATGCGCTCCAACAACAGTTGGAGGCAGCCCGTGATTAGGCGAGCATGCGGGGCCGTGAGCCAGCAGAGCGGGCGCAATCAGTCTGCGGGGTATTAGTTTAAACACTGCATACACGCTGACCAAACACAAGGGCTCGAACAAGACGGATAATTCACCATAAACAAAAACACTGATAATTGGACACATGTGAGAGCGGCGCTATTAGCAGTGGTTTGGGCCTGCGTCACGTCCACCCTCCAGTTGAACTTCTTCCAGCGACGGCGCAGACCACAGCCCACAGCTCATTGGGTGCTGGAGTGGGTTGGGGTTGAATGGAGGGGGAAGAGCCTCCAAGGCCATAGGATGGGATTAAGTATAGCGTGCCGTGTCATGGTGCAAATCAATTATTACTGGCATTGAGCTTGTTTCTGTGTTTATTAGAGTCAGAGAAGATGCTAAGGAGACTATCAGACTAGTTGTAGAAAATTTACAAAGGAAAATAGACAAATAAAATTCCAATTCCATTTTTTGGACAGAGTTTTTCTTTGTACAAATAAAGCAGTTCTCATTTCTTGACAATGTTATCATCTGTCTTACAGTTGGACACAAGGCTGTAAAAATTCCCACTAAATGTCAGTGCATTTGAAAATGAACGCCGACACTGGATTTGACAAGAAGCAAAGGCCATGTTTAGGGGCAGCCCTGAGTCAGTGCATGGTTCTTGTGGCCAATTGATTTATGATGAAGTCTCTGACACTGTGCCTTGGTTGGACCACAATGAATAAATGACCCAAACCAGAGGAGCAATATTATCTCATAAGGACTGCCTTCAGTCAAACACATGGATGGAAATATCACGTTACACAACTAGAATGCTGTAGCCAGTGAGAGTTTGTATATTTTTTATCTTTTTTTTCTATACTGGAAAATATACTGGGCCAAAAAGGGGAGGTACTTTAAGCTTTAAGCAGCCTGAATCCATATATTATTTCACTGACCCACATTTACTGTCTTTTAGTATGATCACCACACATGGTGGTTGACATGAATTAATTTTTTTTTGCTTTGTTACTTTCTCTGGATTCTTGAATATTTTGAAACTCCAGAGTTGTAGTGATGTGGAATGAGCACTATGTGTGTGTGTGGTGTATGTGTGTGGTGTGTAGTGTTATGTGATGCAATGTGTATGTGTGTGTGTGTTTGTGTTTGAAAGGATGAACAAACCCATGTACGGGTGCTGGGATAGGTTCCCTGTCTGCTTAATAAGCCACCGGCTGGATGCCACGGCTCTGCTGCGGGGGAGCAGATAAGAGTCCGTGCCGGTTTGGGCTCCCATTGAAGCGCGCCACACCGCTAAGCCCCAGCACAGCCGGCAGCCTGTGACGCCAGGCAACAAAGGCACCTCAGAATGAAGTAACCGGCCTGATTACTGGAGCCGGCGTGCGCGAGAACAGGCGGCAGTGGTGGTGCTGGTGAAAGAGTGGAGGTGGAGGAGGCAGCGGCGGTGCTGGTGGTGGGGGTGGGGAAGCACGAGGTGTTAAAAAATAACAAGACAGTAGCCTGTCGTGATGATTGGCTGCTGTGGTTCAGAGTTGAACCGAGTGAAACTCTCGCACAGAGGGACATTCATTTTTGGTGTCCGACAGAAAAGACCATCGTAAAGCAGCACACACACACTCACCCCCAACCATCACCACCTTCGCCGCCACAACCACTACAGTCCTGCTGCCAAAATGCAAAACACGCTCCATTTTTAAGAGCACTCATTTTGCATGCCTCGGTGACGATAACGATTACCTCATTTAAGGAGAGGAAAGTATTTTTGGATTTTGTGGGGGCAAAGAGTGGTGGAATTTGCATGCCAAAGCTGTCTGGACAACCATAGGGGAGGGAAGTTTTCTTCCTTAACAGGTCGGGATTAATCCTATGCAAATGGACCAGATGCCAAACTCAAATAAATCTGTGGTTAACAGGGCTTACATGTGTGGAACATATAGTGACGGGGGGAAACTACACCTTTGCCATTTTCTGCACAAAATTGCTGATGCATCTGGGAACAATTTTATGGATGAACGAGGAAAATAAGCTAATGGGACTTGTTCGCCAATCACTAGAATTAATTGTGCCAGATTGGTGAAGATATAGGACAATATTATACACGCAAGCTGTTGGATCAGCAAAGGTTGCTGTTCAGTCTAGTGATTAGTGGGGTTAACAATAATCCCTTTAAATCCAGTATGCACATACCTATACTAAATCCTATTGTTGGATTACATTTGAAAGTCATATACTACTTGATTACAACACACCATTTAATGCCACAAATACACAATGGTTGCAACCCTAAAAGAAATGCTGTGCAGTTATAGAGATTCTGCAAGTCTCGGCTCTGGGATATTTTTGGAACAACTGGAATTTCTTGTACATGAAAAATCTTCAAAGACCCATTAAAATAAAGGTTCTGGAACCATCTACCCACCGGTGAGATATCCCCAGCCCTTGAGAGATAAAGAGGAGAAACAGTGCCTCGCTCCACACACACAAAACCTCTAACATAGACCTCTGAGGTCTACAGGCAGCTCCACTTAGTTCACGAGCAAAGGTAGAAAAAAAGAGAATAAGCCAGAGGAACTCAGGGGCTCGGATCAAGGAGCCAAGTGTTGCCTCATAGTTTGGATTGATGGCATTAGTGTAAAACAGATTTGCCTTTGTTTTGAATCAATCACATCAAATCAATGACATCTTGTGATGTTCTCTTTCCAAACCCCCAAATTTTTTCCAATTCCTCTTCCACAAACAGCCCAGAGTGCCTATGACGATAATGAAAAGCTGAATTATATGGCTTTTTAATTGAAAGCCATTATGCCATATTTTCTGGAATTGTCGAAGTATCTTAACATATGGGCCCATCATCTTAATGACATGAAACATGCCACCAGTACATTTTCATTGAAAAGACAGCAGTCAAGAACTCTGTGAAGGAAAGAATGTCATTGCTGCCTTTCCCAGTAAGCCCAACCCATGCTGACGTCGTCATGTAGGATGTTACTGATGGTGCTTATGGAGTCACATTTATGCAGGTTTTGCCTGCTGTTCTCCTCTCAAGTTATAATGTAAGTTTACAACTAGGCCTATATTGTTTGGTTTCATATGTTTTTGTATGGGAGTGTGCATGCTACATATTTACATGAAGATGTTCATGTTCATGTGTAAATATTCATCAACATGCACATGAAACTGTAAGTGTACATTGTTGTGGTTGGCCATATGTTTGCATATGTTTGTATGTGATGCACATGTAAGCATGTGCAATTCACTTTGAACTGCTTATATGTGTCTAAGTGTCTGTGTGAACTGGAGTTTGATGTCTGTCAGTGAACCTATGACCCTTTCTGTGCCAGCTGCCAACTTATCTTGGCTGCTAGTCTTTGGGGATGGAGGAGGGGGAGGAGGAGACAGAAGGGAGGGAGGGTGTGTGTGTGTGTGCGTAACATCAGAGCTGCAAGCGCATTTGGGGAGGCTGTTGAAGGTGCGCTCGGGGCCCTGGTGTGCCCCTCTCTCGCACGGCATTGGCAGGGATCAGTCGGGCAGAGCCCCATTCCTGGCACGGCACTCGGCCAGGCGGGCCTGGGAGAATAGCGGGATTTACGGGGGCTCCCTTCACAGCTGTCAGGCCCAGTGAAAGGGGGCAGAGAAACACACTCACACAGAGGTGTCCCCGCTTGCTCGCTCGCCGCCCGCCACCGCCCCCGGGACCCAGGGAGCGTGACAGACCTGCGACGGCCATTACACAAACACAGATAAATAGGTACACATTGTTATCGAGGCCCCCGAAAGCCGCTTAAACCAAGCGCACGCAAGCAGATTTGGCCCCCTGCAATAATGTGCTTAGGTTTGCTTTGAATAATGGGCTTAAATCAACTCCGTCCTCCCAGTTTCATCAAGTTTCCCTTTTTGCATGTACATAAGTTGGTGTGTGTGTGCGCGTGTGTTAGTGAGAATGGGTGTGTGTTTTCTCTGGTAGCCTTCTGTTACTCTTTCCAGAACTGGCCCCAAAACAATGAAAAAAGAGAGAGAAAATCCTCACTTTCTAGGATCAAACAATGACCCAACAAACTCCTCTTAGCTCACAATAAGAACCATATTGGTTTCTGTGCCTCAAAAAAACACGTTGATATTTCTCTCTTACACACACACACACACATACACACACAAACACAAAACTTCCTCCAAACATTTGAAAACTGCAAAGCCAGGAATGGGCTCTTGCTGCATGGCCCTCCCTTCCAGTGCTGCTAAGGTGTGGGTGTGTGTTGCTGTTTATTCGGTGGAGTCTGAAGAGGGAGATAAAAACCAACACCGGCGAGGTGCCTTCCAGGGTCCCATCTCCTGTCAGCGCTCAAGCCTGGCCTCACCTCAGCAGGCGTTTCCTGGTGCCGCGTATACTCACTCACTTAATACCCTCCACTCCTCCCATATCCACACACACACACATACACAGGCTCCTGTCATGCATGTCAATGCTTTATGAGACAGAGGGAGGGCGATTGAGAGAAAGTGGGGGAGAGGGAGAGAAACAGAGAAAGAGAGAGAGAGAAAGAGATCGAGAGAGAGAGGGGAGGATTCAGCTGTGCACTGGGGCCTAGACAACAGTCGGAATCAATCAAGTCTGCTGGATTACTGCTCCACTGGGTTGTGATCAATAGATCCAGAACACTATCCCCCGCCAGGAGGTTGACGGAGTAAGTAAGTGCCCGGGCCCTGGCCCTTCCTGCCCCCGCACCGTGGCCCGCCCTCCTGCACTCCTAAGGCCCCCTCCGCTGCAATCACCCTCACCCAAAACAAATGGGCGAGAGAGAGAGAAGGAGAGAGGTGCTGGCTTGGTGGTAAATGTAGAGAGCAAAGGTTCAGTCATGGTCCACTGGCTCTCCACAATGCCGGAAGGGAGTTGCAAATTCAGTGCGGAAGCCCATCCAGCACTTTTAAGAGTTTTTTTTTCTCTCTTAGTTTCTGTTTTGCTTCTTCGCTTCTCTGCTTCTTCAGAAAAAAAAGTAATAACAAAAGTAAATAAAGAGCAAGCCGAACTCTGTTTAAGTCAGTCAGTCAGTCTGTTTGCCTGGATGCCCCTCGCTGTACCTGCCTGTCAGTGGTCAAGGCCTAATTTCACACCCTTGGCTAAACTCCCAAACAGCAGCGTGACTGACACAAAAGCCAGTTAATACTGTAACCAAAAAGAAAGTGAGTGAGTGAGAGAGAGTAAGAGAGACAGCAAGAGAGTGAGAGAGAGGGAGAGAGAGAGTGGGTATTAGTGAGACAGAGAGGGGGAGAGAGAGTGGGTGTGTGAGTGAGACAGAGAGGGGGAGAAAGAGAGAGGTGTGTGTGAGAGAGCAAGAGAGTGAGAGAGGTAGAGAGAGAGAGTGGGTGTGTGAGTGAGACAGAGAGGAGAGAGAGAGAAAAGATGTGTGTGAGAGAGAGAGAGACAGCAAGAGAGTGAGAGAGGGAGGGAGAGAGAGAGAGAGAAGGTGTGTATGCGTGTGAGAGACAGAGAGAGTGGAAGAAAGAAAGAGAGGGTCTGATAACATAAAAAGGTCCTCAATAGCAGTGAAGTTTTTTGTTGGCTGGAGGAGTAAAGCTTGTGATGCAGGCATCTCCTTGTGATGCTCTGATGAACAAAGTGCTTTTCGAATGAAAAGGAGTTAAATGAACGACAGATCCTTTTCATGGTCTGACAGTTATCAGAGAGCCATTTCAAATGTCAACACTGAATATATATTTGACTGGAACAGTGTAGGAGAGTCTGTCTCTCTCTCTCTCTCACTCTGGCTCTGTCTGCTTCTCTCTGCCTTTCACTCAAATGTGTTTGTGCCTGTCCCTCAGTTAACTATTGTGTGAGCTTCTGTGTAAACTGCTATTGTTTGTGTGTGTGTGTTTGAGAGAGAGAGAGAGAGAGAGAGGAGGTCAATGCTGATGTGTGACTCATTTTCCTTAATGTTCTGTATACTTTGTGTTTGCGACTGCGTGTGGCCATGAGGGAGGGATCTATCTGGGTGCCTGTCTTTCTCTCTCTCTCTCTGTTGATCTTTTTGTCTGTAATTTCAGGAAATGACCAGAAGGTGGCACTCCAGTAATCTGGTTCTTCTTTAGTTTATATAGTGAAGCTGTAGGCCGCTGCTGCTGCTACTGCTGCTACTCAAGTGTTTGGGCTGGAAATCTGTTTACATGTCTCCCAGTGATCATTTGCCTGGCAGCACCGTCTTCCAAGATGCAACTAATGGAGCGCACTCCTCTCTCTCTCTCTCTCTCTCTCTGCCAACTATTCCACAACGTGCCATGCAAAGTAAGCATAAGGAAGCGTCAACAGCCACGACCAAATTCCACATCAGGCTTGCTTGCTGCAGGGGGTTGTTTTAGCTCCACGTGGAGGAAAGGAAGGTAATCAAGCCCCCGATAAACACTTCATTCCAGTGCACGATTCACCCCTAAACAATCATATGCCTCGTTCAATGAGACTTCAAAGTGTTCTATGTGCGTTAGACCCCTCCCCCATCTAGGATTGATCAAAAGCATGACTACAATATCAACGCAATTAAACAAGACAAAACATCTCCGCTGTAAGCAACAGATACGAGAGCAGACGGCATTATTGGACTAATGAGTAGAGATAGTTTCTCAGGCAGTGACCTAAACACACCCACACACACACACTCACACACACACAGAGTTACCTGCACATCACCAATGCTAATACCCTCAGTCAGGCAATTAAGTTTTTTTTAAAAATGTTTCATTAATACACAAGTTGATTTTATCTCTTCCCCTGTGAGACAGCAAGCCAATAAATCATGCCCTCGCCGAGTTTACCATCAACATCTTCCTGCTAGTGGGGAGTATCTCCTGTCTTGACGGTCTTGCTGGTTTGAACTCTATTCAACCACCACAAACAGAGTGGACTGTTCTGTTGTTGTTGTCTTATTGATATTCAGTAAAGACAGCAACGCTGTTTTGATTTCCGCACTTGAAATAAAATTTAACCCAAATTTGCATTTTGATCTACACTGAGTTGGAAGTGCGTTCACACACAACAGAGAAAGCAGTGCAACAGCTGGACACTCTGTGCCTGCTAACACTCCCTGAGCAGTGAGTAAAATATTAAACTAGATCTGAGATTTGGAGGGGGGGTGGGAGAGGGAGGGAAGGAGGGAAGGAGGGAGGGAGAGAGAGAGAGAGAGGGAGAGAGATAGAGCTCTTTGCTCTGCTCACATCTGTGTCTTTTCCTGAAGCTTGTGACTTTAGTGATTACTGATGATGGTTGGTCTCTGTGTGTGAGAGTGCGTGTGTGCATGTGTGTATATGTGGATGTTTGCCTGTATTGCTGTGTTTTATGGCTCAGTATTAGCAGATGCAAGTCCATGCATGTGAGGGGTGTGCGTGTATGTGTGTGTCATACGCATCCACATGATATTATATTTTAAGTGAATATGCACATGTACTTGAACAGTGTCTCTGTGTGTAATGGTTATTGGGATCATGGTGGTGGTGGTGAGGGACTGGCTAGCCCCTTTGCATCCCCTCCTCCTGGACTGCGCTAATGCACAGGTAGGCTAAGTGCTCCGGACGCTGGTGCTCAGAGACCTCCTCAAAGCACAGGAGAGGGATTTGACTTGTCAATGGCAGCCACACTTAACGGCTTACTGGCCGCCTCAGTCTGCAGCAGCCGGCGACGCCTAATGAGCGCTCGGGCTCTATTAGCTCGGCCCATGCCCAGGACCCATGCATTATTTACGGGCCAGAGCGGAGACCCATTCTCATCAGCGAGTCACTGCCGCTGCCAAGCAAACCAACCCCCCCCCCCCCCCCCCCACACACACACACACTTTCTCCTTCCACCTCCTTCCACACACTTTCTCCTCCACCTCCCAACACACACACACACACACACACACACACACACACACAGACACACTGACAACCCTTCAGAGTGTAATTACAGCGAGACGATTATGGTTTTGATGCAGTTCCAGCCGAGCCCACAGTATATCACACTGGTCGTCTGAAGGCCTAGGAGGAATTACTGCTCATTATGTGGACCTACTGTGAAGACTGCTGGTGCTGGCATGCTTTCACATGGGGTTCAGAGAGAACATTTGCTTCTAACTCCAAAAAAACAACAAAAACATTTGCACACACAGTCTGACGCGTTTCTGAGAAATAAGACATGAACAGAAGCGTTAAGTGTAACAGCGACAGGCATCCCATCTATACTGTTATCTTAGAGTTGTTCTGACATAAACATGACAATTTCAGCAATTTGACCCAATCTGTCTGATTGTGTGTTTGTGTGTGTGTTGATTGTGTGTTTGTGATGTCTACACATGATGTCTACACATCTATATATGTGAAAGTATGTATGTATGTGCATGTGCGTGCGTATGTGTGTATGTCTGTGTATGTCTGTGTGTGTAAGAGAGAGAAAGAGACAGCGTGTGGTTTGTGTTTGTGTCTCCATATGTGAGAAAATCTTTTTATCCAGCATTATTGACCAATACTATGCTGTAGGTTGGCTGAATCTCTCTCTCTCTCTCACACACACACACACACACACACACGCATACATACCAGACCACCCCCCTTCTCTAACCACACACACAGCCAGGCACCAACATACATACACACTGACACCTCCCCCACACGCACAACCCCCCCCGCCCATGTTTGTCTTTCATTAGCTTTCATCTCTCCCTCTTATTGAACTTCACCACTGGCATGAGTACATGTGGCTTTGATGTGATGCTCGCCCAACATAAATCCATATTTACTCCTCCACACGTCTCCGCGCTAACAAATATAAGCGACGCTCCCCTCCGACGGCAGGGCCAGCCAGTGAAGCCGAGGGCAGCAGCGGCTCACTCAGCAGCTGCAGCTGACCGCAGCCTCAAGGTACCAACAGAGTCCAGTCAGGCCTCCACTCCCACTGGCTGAAGATTATGAGGTGTATTTATGTAACACGCACATACATATACACACACATATACGCAAGCACGTGCACATGTATACGCACACACACACACATACACACACAGAGTGAAATGGACACACCGGTACATAGCACGCACAGTGAACACACACAGACATGCACACCCATACAACTGCATATAGCTACAGTGTGCACACATGCACACACACACACACAGTACACAAACCACTCTCTCGTTTTCTATTTGTGCTCTTTTTTTCACTCTCTGCACACAGACTCCTTCTTTTTCTACACACACGCACACACTCACTCACCGCATTCTTGCTTTCTTATCCAGTCTCTCTTCCACCCCTCAACTTTGGCCTGCATGTATTCCTCTCATCTCACAGCCCTGGGCTTCTCTCTCTCTCTCTGTTTCTCCCTCTCTTTCTTTCTGCCTATCCATCTCTTTCTTTCTTTCTTTCTTTCTCCCAATCTCTCTCTCCCTCTCTCTCTCACCTGACCAGCAGTGGGACTGTGGGAGCTGAAACCCGAGGCCTGTGTGTGTGTGTGTGTGTGTGTGTGTGTGCTGAGAGACAGCGGGCCCTCTGGGGGCCCCTGTGCTAGCAGGTGGTGGAAGGTTTGCTCTTAAAAGACAGGCGAAGCCTCAGGAAACACGCTTTCCTCCACACATATCCTCATACGGTGCGCGGGCACCGCTTAAGGGACGACCCATCACACGCAAAGCCAAAGTGCTCGCCTCGCTCCTGAGAAGCCCCTGTGCGAGGTATAAGAAGCATGAGTGCGTGAATGAATCATGAGAAGCTCTTTCAGATGTTTTTGTGTGAGTCAAAAGAGCACTGGATGAGTGTGTTTTTGTTGTGTACTTTTGTGGTAATTGACTGTTATGACATGAAATATGCTATGAAATGATCCACAGAGTAGGTCGTGCTTGACAAACTAATAGCGATGAAGGCATCACAAAATGATATCTGGGGGGGGACTTTATTGTGGGGATAGTGTGGAGCGTGACAGACAAATACCACCCCACGACTGATGTGGAATTACTTTTGATATGGCGAGAGGAATGTTTTTGGATGGTACTAGATGCAGCCTAGATGTGGCCACGGGGAGTAAGCAAACACAATTAAAGGAGCAGAAAAAAAAACTGATATTGGCACAGAGTTACATCACATGGCTCTTTCAAAGCCCAAGCCATTACTTGAACAACAACAACACAAAAAATCTCACCGACAGCAATTTAGTTTTGTGGAAAATTCTTCAAAAGAGCCTCCACAAAGCTAATTGTTAGACTTTTCATGTAGTAAACAAAAGTGTAAAAGTATAAGAAGCAAGAGAAAGAAAAAAAAAGATTATGTTAAAATTATTAATATTTTCAGTGCTTTTAGAGGGAGTAGAAGTCCAATGTTAAAACAGATAAAGGACAATGCAAATGAGCTTATGTGATGACAAAGTCTTATTTGAAGTAGACTCTTTTGTTGTCAACACCAACAGTACCCTCACTTTTTTTTTGCCTGACACAGCGAGGGACCTTTTAGACATTTCAACGAGGGAATTTGTCTCTAAATTATTCATTTCGCTAATCCACAAACGTTGTTGCTTTAGTCAGCTCAGGGCCAAATGTTTTGAGAAACGCCAAAGATGGCGAGGACCATCGCACCGATAAGGGGAGCGCCTACTCGCAACCGAACACATCAAGCAGCAGCCATCAATAAAACACACCGGAGGAAAATAAAACTTACATCTGCTCTTCTTTTCCATTTAGTTCTGCTTGGTTTGTTTATTTATCTATTTTTTTCCCTTCGCTTCCTCTCCCTCTGTTGGTGATCAAACACGGCACCAAAACACTTCGGGTTCTGCATGAGTAATGGGTAAACACGGGGATCGGGTTTGGGTAATGAAGACGGCCCTGGCTCCACCGGCACGCTGCTGCGGTCATCTTAATCCCTCGTTGTGCCAGGCCAGTGCAGGGGTGTGTGTGTGTTTTTGTGTGTGTGTGAGAGAGGGAGAGAGACAGAAGATGCAGCCCGGAGGTTGGGCAGAGATGCAGAGTGATGTGACCCTGTTAGGGATGCAGGGAGAGGGAGGGTGGAGGGGTAAGCTGAGACCTTTCAGCCATCCAGTCAGTGACCTCTGCCAGCTGGGAAAGAGAGGGAGAGGGAGAGGGAGGAGAGAAAAAGAAGAGGAGACATAAGAGATGTGTGTGTGTAGGGGCTGAGGAGCTTGCGTGTGGCTTCTGTGGCCAGACGTGGTGCTGGGGAAGGAGAAGCTGTAACTGATGCCCCAAGGGCTGGGCAGGGAACTAGAGCAGGGTCAGCAGTGGAGACAGGCAGGCAGGCAGGGAGGCAGAGCACAGCACACACATGTGAGCTTACTCTCACCTTACACACACACACACACACACACACACACACACACACACACACACACACACACACACACACGCACTAAACATCAAAACACACACACACACACACACAAGCACATCTATGTGTACTCATAGTGATGTGTGGTTAAGTCTGTGACATGCATAACAATACCAAATTCATAATATAAGTAAATATCAAACTATAGCATACAACATGCATCAGAACGTGGGAGACGGGGTGTCAACCTATGACACTGGGTATTATTTTGTCAGGCTACTCCATACTCACATAGGGTCACATAATTTGCTGGTTAAAATAAACCAATTTCAAATGTTACAGAGAAAGTTTGATTGGTTATTGGAATACAGGGATATATTGTCTTTTTGCAGGTTCTAAAACAACCCAGTGTCTGAGACATTTTGTGTCTACTTTTGCATAGGAAGCTCTGTCATAACATTATTTTTGTCACAAGTGCACGTTTTTAGCATCTAAACAGCTAGGCCGAACTGAGGGAGTTATAGTGTCTTGTTTTCAGTTGGATAGAAGCAGAAACGTCTTACACTTTATTGAGATGGCATGTAGCATGTGTAATAAATCAAAATCTGAAAAACGCTACAGTCTCACTTCATGCTAGAAACAAGATACCAATTTTAAAACATGAACTACACTCCTTTCATGTTGGGAAATTAAACTGTTTTGCTAGCAAGCAAATTCATAATGACAAGTTTCCTCGAAGTGTGTACATAATTATATTTATATTATATATTTGCATCTTTGTAGCCTTTTGAATGTAATCTGTACATTTGAATGTGTAACAGTAAATGCTGATAGCCCTGAACCATCTGTCCCTTTGTGCACTCCTGGTTTATGTTGAACACGCCCATAAACAGTGGCTGCCCATAGACATCCATAAGCATAAACCGATCTATGCTCCTCTGTTGAATTGGACACAGAGGCTCAGTACGCATGTGCAAACCCCAAAATTCACATACGTTAAGGCAATGGGGAGATAAGCAGAACATTCCCTGCCTATATCCTGCTTGTGGTAAATCGCAATAATTTGCTTCAAGATGCTTATGGACTCAAAAACATAAATGCTAGCACAGTTATACAGAACTTGATACTACCAAATTTTTTGGAGTTTAATATATTTTTATATATATTTATATATATATTTAAATCATTTTCTGTATCTGCCAGGGCAGGCACTGCCTACCTTGCCTACCCTGACCACACGTCATTGCTGATAGTACATGCACAAGGACTGATGCATGCCATACACTTTGACAGTAATAACTGAGCGTGGCTGGGTGCACAACAGTGCCCAAAGACATTGCACATATGACAGGGATGTATGGAATGTCTTGCATGCAAGCACTTATACTGCATACCATTGAGCCCAATTTAGGATTAACAAGGCAGGAACACACTTGTATCCATCTATGTGTGCTTGCACATGCATAAACACACATGTGCTCTAGCATGTGCTGTAATACAGTACGTAAACATCTCTTCATCATCATTTGTACTTAATATTTTCTATGTGCTACTTAATTTTGCAAGTAGGGGCTTTTATACAATTCATGAAAACCTTCAAGACTCAGAAGCTGCCTTCGATGCAGGAAATTCTGGCCAGAATGCATGTAATGCATATCAGTAAATTTCCTGGTAAGTTTTACATTTCAAACACAGAGATTCAGTGTTTCTGGTGCGCTGAAATATGCAAAGCACTGGAATGAGGGGAAGAGATCAAAGATAAAGGCCATAGGGCACACACATTAAATATTATAATGAACACTCTTCCTGCTGCTCCCCTCTATTACTGCAAGAGGAATTATCTTTAACAGCACCGGCTGAGAAAAGGTACATTGTCAAAAGATATCAGTGTTGTTGGAGGGGAAAAAAAATAGCATCATATTGAGACACGGGAGCTATTTCATCTGTGTGCTCAAAGCACGCACAAGATTCCATCAGTCTATTTAAATATAACCACCGACAGTCTCGGGTCGTGTTTTCCTTTTCATTCATGGCTCCCTCTCTCTAGATGGCAGATGTGAAGGGTCAGACTTTAAAATTCCATGTATTTTTTTTCCCTCTTCGGGTGGCCAGATTTGCTTCTGGCCCACAGAGGTGGTGGTGGTGGCAGAGGAGGGTGGATGGGAGCGCAAGGCTAAAGGCCGCATTAATCCACGTCAGTGTGGCCAAATAATTTATTGGCCTGTTCAAACAAACTGTCCGCCGGCCGCCCCCTCTCCGCAGGGATGGAGCACGAGCCGTGCCGGCGCGGCCCTCCTGACCCCCATTCGTCTTGCGCTTATCTCACCATGCTGTCCACTCTTCGCCAACCCCCGTTACACCCCCCACCCACCTCCACCCCACCCAACCTCCACATCCACCGCACTACTAACACTAACACCACAACACAACATGCCATGGCAGGACAGGACAGGCCAATCCCCAGTGGGGAAGTGGAGCTAAAAGGCTAGCTGGCTAGGCAAATAGCCACCACCACTAACAGCACCTCCACTGACGCCAGCTAGCTCCTCCTCACACACTCACTCGCTCCCTCGCTCAGTCATTTGCTCGCTAAAGTGGAGATCTGGGGGCCGAGCTTGTGGGATTTATGGCCAGGCCATGAGGGGCAGAAGCCCCGGGGAGAGAGAGCTGTCATGTCCTGCAAGGGGCCGGAAGCGTAGGCCCCTAAGGTGTGATGGGAGGTGGCGCTGGTGAGGACTGAAGGCTACCGGCTGGACTGCATGGGGGGTGAGGGGTGGGTTGTGGAGGATGGAGGGTATAGTGGGGGTGTGGTTTTTGTAGGGAGTGCTGGGGGGCAAATGGGGATGATTGGAGGAGGGAAGCTGGCCACACTGAGGGATTCTCTAGGGACTAGGAAAGAGGTGGGCTGGGGCCAACGTGTTATTGAGGCCAGGGGTGTGTACGGATGCTGGGAAGAAGCCTGTGCAGTATCTCTCTCTCTCTCTCCCTCATGCATACACACGCACACACACGTACACACACACACACACCCTGGCCCGCTCATGAGTTTCAATCAATACCAAGTCCCTGCGGTGGCCCAGAGCAAGCTGTTTGAAAAGTCAGAGTGGCATGAAATGGCCGTTATTAAATTACTGAGACAGACACATTTAGAATGCGATTGCATTAAGAAAGCAAGTCGGCCAATTAGGTGAGCGCAGCATTAATAGCGTTGGATGGTCCTGGCATCTGATTGCAGATTAATGTGCATCAGATCCATTGAGCAATTTGTGCACTGTGTGTGTTTTATGTGTTTGTGTGCTTTTGTGTGTGTGTGTGCGTGTGTGTGTGTGTGTGGAGTAGCATTTCAGCCGGCTATGACACTTGATGTCACTGCGTTAGTGCTGGGAGTGTTATGACGCTTGCTTTTTCATCTCTCATTGATATCTTGGAAACCACAGGGTGAAAACTGTGGCAGTTAGCTTTTTTCCTTAAGAGTTCCAAAAAGTCCACAACATCTGTTTCAAATCCAAGCGCCAAAAGCCTATTTGTATCCAATGCTGTATATCCCTTTCTCAGTTCAGATGGTTGCTTGGGTGGGTTCAGTGTATTATATCTCCAAATTAAGAAACAGCATAAAGGAAATGCTCCATCTAGGGCAAAGGGGAAAAAATGTTTTTGCTCCAGGAAGGTCTCAGTAACAGATCTGCTTATATCAACACACTTCTCAAGTCAACCAATCTTGTGTTACCGGCGTGTGCATTTTTTAAAAACCTGCACGGCAAATTGTTATTCTTTTGAGCCCTTGGCGTATATCGAGTGCTTTGTGGGAGCAGTTTTAATATGAATTATTTACCCGGGAGAGCCCGGGCTAAGATGCCCCGTTTTGGTTTGAAAGGAGTGCCTCCCACCCCCTACTCCTAATTTTACAGCTGGTCAGGCAGAAGTACAGCAACTAACCCTGGGGTCACATTTCGGAGGAGGGAATTGACTTTCCTTCCACATTGCCCATTTTTGTGTACTACCAAAAAAAAAACCCCAAAAAACTAAACTGGCAGAATGTACAGTAAGTCTACACACAGAGAGCCAAAAGGTTACATTAAACACTGCACTACTGGGGATGTTTAATAATTACTCCTATAGACACTTCTCTCTTATTCACTCTCCTCCTGTCTCTCTCTCTCTCTTTCTCCCCTATGAAGTGAGAAGCTCTTTCTCCACCACAGGCACATGCTCGGACAAGAATCGATTGAGCCCCTCATTCCGGTTCGATTCGCCCATGATCTAGGGAAGCTGCTCCTACTCCAATCTCGCCTTATCTGTGGGTGACCCTGCAACCGGGCTACATGGACAGCAAGAAAGAGAGAGAGAGAGAGAGAGAGAGAGAGAGAGAGAGAGCAAGGCCCTCTGCGAGGCTGAGCCCAGAGAGATATGCACCAAGGGGGAACTTAGCGCTTCTGACGACTGGGAAAAAAAAAGGTTTTAACCTGTTTCACACACCGTTGGGAAAACCCATGTATTGCATTCACATTCAATATTAATGATAGACTTCAATATAAAAACATGCTCAATTAAAGTAGTATATCATTGAAATAACACCCCATACTCCCTGGGGCTTGTAAAATGCACTGGATCCTTCTTGGCAAAACATGTACAGATAACAGAGTGTAGAAATAAAGATAAATACTACAGTGTTGGTTCTTTCATGACTGTATGGCACAGCTTTTGTTGCTTTGTTCTATTAAAGATGTCACCTCCATCTAGGGTGTTGGAAAATGTTGAATTTGCAAAGAGTCAGCGACAAAGGCAAACAGATTGTCAGTGAAAAATGTAGTGTTGTTTGATTATACAGCAGTAACCTGTGTGTGACACGCACTTGGCCTCACCTAGAGTGACTTTGCAGGAGCAAGCAACTGTTCGGTTTGTGTGTGTGTGTCTGTGTGTGCGTGCATGCATGCGTGCCGAGTGGTCAAGGCGGGTTGAGCCATCTCTTTCAACACCATTTCTTTTTCTGTGGAGCTCATTCGTCGCCGACCCCCTTCCTGCGTCAAAAAAAAAAAAAGAAAAAGAAAAACAAGAAAAAGAAAAAAAATGCTCCTCAAAAGCCTCTTGTCAGGTTGCCCTCCCTCACCCTTCCAATTCCTCCTCCTCAGCATGTTAGCTTTTAGGGCATGATTAATAGACAGCGCCTAAAGAAACTTTACTCTGCACTGGTCTGCCAGACGTGTTTTGGATACAGAGTGACGCCGGGTCACATAGGGGCCTTTCAGAGCTGGCGGACCGCTCTCCCAGGGCCGTGGCGTTGGCTAAATGTGTGTGCATTTCCTAATTGCCCATGGAGTAGCTGTGAGAAATCTCTGTGCCTACAGCTTAGCCATTGTAATTTGTAGCTGCGTCATTAGAAATGTTTAAGCATTTCCAAATGTACCATTTCTCAGTATAACATACCAGCATCTCTCTCGCTTTGCCTTTTGAGATTAAGCTATCTGAAACTAACAATATACAGCATTGATGGTATGGCATTGTTGCACAGGTGCTAAAAATTATGAACGGAGATAGTGATTCTTCTATTATCTATCTATCTATTTATCTATTATTTATTTATTGGGGGGGGGGGGGGGTGTCAATCACATCTGTGTGAAAACTTTTTCAAGCCTCAAGCCTTCAAGGTCATAGTTGTTTTTGTATCACTTATGATATAGCTGAAACTATAATCTTTTGGAGGCTTCGCAGTTAGGTCTCTGTAACAAGGGGGGTAATAGCTCTGGCCACTTTCATCATCATTAATGAGGCTCTTTGTGGCTTTGGAAGGCAAGCACCCCACAGCTGTCACTGGCTTGCCTCTGATCTTTTGATGAAGCATCCCAAAGCAGCTCAAAGATCACATACCCAAACTGTGTGTGTGTGTGTATGTGCGTGTGTGTGGTGAGTAACTGTATACTATTAAACTTCATGTCATGAGAAAAAATGATTGATGGGGCCATTTCTGTCAAACCGACCTGTTGTCTTAACTTTGCGGCATTGTTAAAAAAAGCAATGGCTTTAAACTTGGCTATTGCAAGGTAGACCCTTCAATGTAAGAAAATGTTGCCGTTTCTGTAGACAACACTGTAAACAAATTCTAGTGAGAATTCACAGCAGTATTTAATGAACAATGTACACTCCTTTTTTTCACCAAAAGGCTTAGTTTCAATCAACAAAACTCAAAGACAATCCAGCCTCAAAGTAGATTAGATACCAGTGAGGCCTGCTGGCAAACATGGATAAGGCCCAAGATTCAGGGGGACTGCAAGTGTGAGGGATAACATGGGGGGTGCATTTGTTGGCGGAAAGGGGTGGGGTGGGGGTGTGTGAGGCTGGAAGCATGCCGGCATGAGAGGAGCCAAAAGTGAGATCCAAAAAAGCGCCTGGCGTCCTTCCAGGCTGGCCTGGAGCTCGACGGGCGCGGGGCGAGACTGGCACCCTGGTGGATGATGGATGCACGGTCCCCTCTCTCGCTCGCAAAAGGAGAGAGATAGAGGGAGAAGGAGAGATAAAGAAAGAGTGCATTAGACAGCTGTATGATTGTTTTCAGACATCTGAGCAGAGGGAGAGAAGAAGCGAGTGGCAAAGAGGGAAGAGAAAGAGAGAGAGAGAGAAAGAGAGACTGATTGAGTGAGAGAGATGAGAGAGAGGGACTGAGAGAGAGACAGACAGACAGAGTGAGAGAGATGAGAGGGAGCAAGGCTGGCAGAGAGCGTGTCGCTGGCTCCTTCCCCATGTCTCCTCCGACACTCCCACGCTGCACCTCATGCTATTGTCCACAAGAATCCCCCACCCCATCCTCCTACACGGACAGCAAGCACCGCTACTGCCGCCAGCCTGGCCAACAGTACGGCTGCCTGACCATGACGAATAAGGAGGATATGGTTGAATAAAGGAAGGCACGCATGTTCCAGTATGATCTGCCTATGTTGAGAGAGGAGTGTGTGTATGTTTGTATGTGTGTTGGAGGGGATGCATTATAGCTCATTCTCATCATAATGCACAGGATGGCAAGCAATCCAAGGGACTAATCTCATTAGGGACATGGGGACACGGCCCGCTTTTCCTGTGAAAGAAGACAAAAATGTAAACATCCTCAATGTCCAACTGCAAGTATCGCAAATGCAAATCACATCTGGGGATATCCTGATGAAAAGGCAGCCTGTCAAAACCCATCCATGAAACACGCAGTTGCAGCAAGGCCCTGCTGTCCCTAGATAGTGACAAATGATTCAGAGAAGTTGAACCTCTCAAAAAGAAAATAATGAAATTACTATTGTACACAGGTCAGTTAATAATTGATGGAGTTGACTTTCAACTGACACACTCCAAAGTACTCTCAATAATTTATCCCTACTGAGAGGCATGCCAAGTTTGTATAGTCAGACACCTCATGAATATCAAATGATCAAGCAAAACAAAAAAGATACATGGTGGGGGCAGTTAAAAATGAGAATAGCAGCAATAAGACTCATCAATGTCCTACTAATACACACTGTGCAATAGTCTGTCTTGATCATGATAAAACAAAAAATCTTGTTGAATGGACTTCCCAACTCTGTAAAGTTTGACATCAGAAATATGTTCTCCCGCTCAAAGTTTCCTTTTTTTTAATTTGCCCAGCACAGTATGGGAGAGGGAGAGAGATAACACACTTGATAGAAGGATTACATCATTTATTAATATGGAACAGTCTTCCATTAATTAATTGCACCACATCAAAATCAACCCATGCCTTGCTTGATGCAGTCTGCCAGAGAATTCACCATTTGCAATTCTTTTAAAATCATTTAAAAATGGCAGATAAGTGCCTTGCCATGGTATTTTATCACAATGACGTCTAATGACTTGATAAGACTTCCGAATGATTGTTCACAAAGGATCCAAGAGGGGCATGGGCTTAATTCAATAACTTCAGTGCAACGATTTCCACTTGTGCATCCTTAAATACCAGCAGTCTGGGACAAATACTTCACACTAGAGTAAAGTCACAACTTTCTCCACCCGTGTCCTTTTTCTTGGTTTGTGGTTGACCTTGTTTGAGCAATACATACTGCAACACAATGAACGGAATTTGTTTATAATTTATATATAAATGACTACATAAAACATGGGCACATTTTTCCTCTACCTGCTGAGAGATTCTGCACAATGTTAAGGGCAGAGCTTACCCTCCCACAGATAAATCACATCTCTTTCTTATTATGTATGTTTAGGCAAACACATGGTATGTGTGCATAAATATACATAAACACTCAGGGAGATCTGTGCCATTCCCACAGCACACATTCATGTCTATATGTGTGCATTTACCCACTACAAACGCAGCATGCTTTTGAAGATGCATGACACATCCTGTTTGTTAACGGGGGTCAAAGTTGAGATGGGGTTTTATGACAGATGCACAGGACCCCCCCTCCCGCCATTTCTCTCTCTCTCTCTGTTAATGAGAGTCTCACAGCTCTGTGCAAATGGAGATCTGCAGCACACAGTCTGTCCTCTTCAATGCTTCAAACCAACAGCTCATTACAGCATGGCTGATTTAGCCTGAGTGTGTGTGTGTGTGTTTGTGTGTATGTTTGCATGTGTGTATGCATATGCCACAAGCATACCTGCTTCAGATGACATCCTATAAACATCCCATTTCCGTTATTGTTTACCCAATACAGCGTCATTTGTTTTTCAGCAAGAGGCTGCACAGACAGAGCAAAATAAATGTCAAAGTGTCCGCTCATAACCCACCTTCCCTGTGAGCATCCCTGGCTTAGTTTTAACTATGCCACTGAACCCACACTTTCCTGAGGTCCTGGAGTGTAATATAGTCTTTCTCCCCTACATTACTTTCCTACTCCACCGAGGATTTAAAGTTCAGTTCACAGGACAGGACTGCAGATAAAGCACCCACTCGCAGACAATACTTCAGAGAGCGCATTCAGCAGAAAAAAAATGGAAATGAAAGGGAAAAGAAAGGAAAGATACAGAGTGACCAGGAAAGGAAAGGAAAAGAAAAGGAACAGAATGGAAAGGAAAAAAAGAACAAGTGCAACTGGAAAATTTCACTACAATGTAACTGCCCCCGGAACAAGATTTACATCGTCCAGCCTGCTGGCTACTCAATCATCCCCGGGGCACCACATGGTAGGTATAAAGCAAAGCAACCCGGCCAGAGGCCCACCATACATTTACCATGAGCAATGGTCCATCTGGACACGTGTGACACTATGGAGGACAGCTCGAAATAAACACCTTTCTTCCACAATCCTCTGTGTTCCTCTCCTCTGGCTGAGCTGTAAACACACCACTGCCGGCATAAATCATGCGTTCCTAGGTATAGATCTATTCTGAGAAGCTCGGCCCCTGAGAGCAATGGATTCTTGGCTCCTGGTCGACCGGAGCAATATGAAGTTTCAAAGCTTTCCCCCCTCACCCCCCCTTGCATCGAAGACGCAGGTTACAAAGACAAGGCCCTGACAGGGTCACCGTCTTAAGAAAATGAATCAGAGTGTCGGCGTGTCATGTATTGGGTATGCGGGAAGGACTACTGTACTCGGCGACTGCCACCGCAGGGGCCTTGACACTGAAGAGAGGAGAAGACCTTGTTTCCTCTGGAGTAGATGGAACATGGCAGCGCCTGAACTCCTCCGCCAAGTCTATACGCCCGGATCCATTTAATTTGCACATGGAAATGAAGCCCACTGCTGGAAAAAGCCCACTCAAGGAGAGGTCATTTAAGAGGTAATCAAACTGATCCATTTACTGCACCGCGGAAAAAGCTTCTGGGGTGAACCAATGCGCCATAGAAAGGTCCATCCATTCACTGTGTTCAGTTGCCCATGCACAATTTTGTAAATGAGGCCACGGGATCCATCTGGATTCCCCTCAAACACACAGTGACACACAGAAATACACACATGTACAAGACTCACAATCACACATTTGTGTGCACGCACACACAAACACACACACACATGTTTACATACATGACAGTAGAGTGTTTTTTTCCAAGGTTTCTTTTATGTGGTAGGTGAATTGGAAAAGATAGTGCAGAGCATTTAACCCCAGCCTTTTCAGAAACACAGTCGCATTCCCTGTGCAAGTTCCTGGGTCTGTCATAGTCCACCATTTGTCTGATGGGGGTCAAATGTCAATTTCAATATTTTCCACTGCATTTGAGATAATACCTTTCCCAATGGGGCAATTTCAAGTGACCCATTAAAAATATTTGGACTGGCTTGTCAATATTGAGCACATTAATGCACACAGAACTATATTAATAATAATAATACATCGTTGGACATTTGTATACTATGGTATAAATAAAAAAATCTGAACAAACACATGATCAACATCAGAAAATAACAAACTAGGCAGCTCAAAAGCATCTTCTATCAGATTCAGGGCTTGAATCCAAGTTATGTTTGATCTCTTTACCACTGATTACAAGACCGAGAAAAAACCTGTCTGTTCTCTTGCGTGTTTGGCAACAGTCTGCCTTTAAGAACACAGACTAATAATGCAAACTAATCCTCGGCAAACATCTGTCAGCATCACGCTGCGCTGAATGACTAACGACTCGAACACGCAAGTTGGCAGATGAGAAAGTGAAGAACACCGTGAGTGACAGGCGTGCTTTTTTGGGGAGGGTGGAGTGGGCCGGGTTGGGTTGGGTTGGGTTTGGGAGGGGGTTGGGGGGGTGGTTTTCTCAGGAGGCCAAAGCTCCCTTTCTTCATACATGTTTCCATCTACTGCGTGCCTGAAATTATTTCAGGAATATCAAAAACGCTCAGGAGAACAAAGCATACGAGTCTGCCAGAGACCCATTTGGTATTTCCAACCCTGTGCAACTACTACCATCTCTGCATACTACACATGGCTGTATATAACCATTGATCAAGATTAGAAAAAAAGATTAGAATAGGAAAAAAAAGACATAATAGTAAGAATCTCCAATATCTTACAGAGTGTCTGTATTCTCACATAATTAACCCGTTATCACCTTGACCTTTCCAATTTCCTAAAAGTCGTTCAGTTTTTTTCCCCCTTCCTGTCCCCCATTTCCCTCGGAGCCTTCTTACAATCTGCCGAGCTTGTCACATTCACATGTGAAGCCAATATCCTTTTACCGTCAAAAGCCAGCCAAAGGAGTAAATGCCAGTGTGTCACAAATAATTGAACAGCCCCAGTCAGGCCTGGGCTTCATTTGATCTTGCATTGTTCATGTGTTTTTTTTCCCCCCTCCATGCCTCTTGCATGGGGCGCTCTGGATCCCCCTGATAATTCAATTGTGCGGCCCTCCACAGACACTACGCGGTCAGCAAAAGTCTGCCTGCTGAACAAGCTCATATTTCAACATTGCAATGCAATTTCATCATCTTGGGTGGGATTTGATAGACAGTTCCTGCATATTTCATTATCGCTCTTTTTTCCGCAAGTTTTCTACCTGAGGCGGATATAAAGGGTAAGAATATCCTCGGCGAATCAAGCCATTGAAGCGCGTGTGAGCTATGGGTCAGTTAACCTCACAACTCAGCCCGAGCTGACGACTTCAAGTCACCTTCGCGCAGATGTACGTCGCGTCACGCTAAAGTCTAGGGTATTTTAAAACTGCTGCTGAATGCAAAGCGGAACTCTCGGACATAGAAATTGAAATTGAAATCTATCATTTTCACGGCATATCTGAATACCATCCTTCGCCCTGATGTCTCCACACCTTTGGCTTTGCCGTGACACATGATCTAATCTGATCGCCGCCGGGGCCCCAGGGGTGGAGGGGATGATGTGGGAGGTGGAGGTGGAAGTGGGGTGGGTGTGCAGACGGGTGATAGAGGCACACTGCCTGCGCTTCGTGTGCCGCCGACAGCGACGACACGGGGAGCTGTTTGAGGATGATCGGCACTGGCAGTTTTCACACGGCTCGGAGGTCCCTTCCTAGTCACTGCCCTCACCGCAGACGAGTACTGTGGCTCGGGAAGCAAACAGCACATCAGTCTGAGTGGCCGCAAGTTTAATATATATATAACATATACATAGAAAAATGGTTTCACTTTGGCAGTCTACTGGGATTTCACTATGTAGTATTTATTTTGTTTCATTTGAAGGAGGTTTATTTTTATATTGTTATAAAACCATGCATATCATAACATCTCAGAGGATGTTTGTTTTTTATACATCAAATTATGATAAAACATAGGTTAGGATATAGCCAGTGGCTAATGTGTCAGGGTGTCCAAAAGTGTGTCATACTATACACCTCAGAGTGCCAAAACAGCCCATGGCACCCTTTAAGCAGTGGACCGTGATGTATAGATGTGTAGATGTAGCATGAAATGTACATTTTATATGTACAAAACATGTTCACTGAAAATGAGTTGGGATATTCTTGACCTGAAAAAAAAACCCCTCTCTAATGCCTGTAGTGGTGGTGGTGCTAAGGCTTTGTACAAGACCAGGAGAAGAAGGCTGTTTCCATGAAAGAAAAAAGTGATCTCCATCTCAATTCATGGGAGGACTGTTAATTAAATTTATTTCAATTAAGTGACGGTTAACACCACTCAGCGTGCACACAGACCGTTATGGTTTTAATGAAATTGTCTTCTAAAGGTCAGTAAATACTAAAGGAAGTCAGTGTTTCCCTGTTTTAATTCACTGAAGTGCTTATTGCTTTGAGCTACTACAAGCTAAAACATACAAGAGCAACTGATATTGCTGGACACATAAAATGAGAAAGGGAACCCTCCCTCCCCTGAAAATGAGATAATCCCTGAGGTAACCCTGACAGCTGATGTCTCTAGACCCCGATCTCTTTTATTGTAAAAGCATTCAGGCTATCATTATAGGCCATGGGCCATTAACCAGCCTGACCAATTTCATTGTATGTGAGTTTTACATTTGGCATTTTTCCATAGTTTACATAAATAATACTGCAGCAAGGATTCATTGGATGAAGTCATCAAAGGCATCCAATATAAAACCTTACAATGCGCCGCATGATGAAGAAAAGTGGCCACTGTCCCTTTAAGGCGACTTGTTATGGTGCAACTGGGAGATGTTTGTATGGTCATGTCTCAGACCTAAGTGCCAGAGCTGCTGGTGGAGCATTGAAAAGGCCTCATCCCGCTGTGCACTGCAACTTTGGAATGCAGTGTGTGTTAGTGGCTGGACTGCTTGGGAATGAGGGAAGGGGAGGTGGCGCAGGGGTTGAATTCCGCATGTGGATGTGCACTGAATGTGTGCAAGTGTGTGTGTGAGTGTGTGTGCAAGAGTGTGTGCGAGAGTGTGTGTATGTTTGTTTGTCCCCCCCCCCCCCCCAATGCTATTTATCAGTTTCTGAAAGTCAGGAGTTGTCACTCACCTGCTTCCCTGCACCACTCCTCCCTCATCCATTCCCCTTCATGGGCGCTGATGCCAGTTCTCCCGTCGCTAATCCGAGTGCTAATCCTCGTCAATAACACCAGCAGGTGTAGTCTGCTGCCTCTCATTTCCCACATACTGACTTCTGCTGAGTCAGGGAAAATAAATTAGCTTGGAGAGAAAAAAACGTAACATATTCAAACATGTTTTTTTGTTTGTTTGTTTATTATTATTCATGCTTGCATACTTACAGGACAACTACAGTTAGGGCAGGCTTGTGAAGAACCATATAGTCATAGTCATCCGTACTGTTTTGGCTGTATGAAAAACTCATTTGGGGACTCATCGACGATCTGTTTTTTCATCCACCATCTCTGTAGTTCTGATAAGGCCTCTACAGCAAAAAGAAATTAGCGTTACCTTTAGTCTGTCACATCCATTTTCTAAGCCACTTATTATTTACTGATTAATAGTAACACAGCAAACTTCAAGTTGCACCATGTGCCAACAATAATACGAGGAGTGCCATCTAATTACATGTTTACTGCTGGAGATCGTCTCTCACACAATCCACAGGCAAGACTGAGGATCTTTTTTTTTTAATTGCAGGGATTTATATAACAGCAGGATGAAATTCAAATCCATTATTAATGACTTCTTTTTCTGATTATGTTAAAGGAAATAATTCCAGAAAACATCTCACATTCTCCATTTCTGTGCTTGTGCTACAAACATGCAATCTAATTAGTTAACTGAGATGATATTGATTTCTGGGAACAGCATCATACCATTGTGAAATCAATTCCTGACGTTCCTTCACTTTCCACAACCATATCCTCTCATGCCTATTGGATCACACACATGTGTGATAATGTTGGTCATAGGAACTCCACTCCAATAAAAAGAGAACAACAGTTTTTAGCTATAAAATAAGATACTGCATCTATATATTATCATAACTGATAGACAGAAGCTTACATCACCAAGATTAACAACATTTAACAACAATATTAATTTCACATTATTACTATTATGCACTAAAAGCTTATACTAAATGGATCAGTACTACTTCTGTACATACTGGACAGGACCAAGTAAGAGTTGTGACATAAAAATTAAAAAAAGTGTTTTCAACACTTGCGTAGCTACATAATAAACATACTGAATACCAATACTGAGTAATAAACATACTGAATACCAAGTGTGACCAACATTGCTATGCTGTATTAGAGCATCTACCACTTTTTGTGAGAGTAAATTTAGATTCACATAGGCTGCAGAGCTGTGAAGGCTGGCCATGAAAACTCTTGTTGAATATTCATGTGAGCACACACTGAACCTATGGTGGCGTTACTTTTATTTGGATTACGTGTTTGACACAATTAGATCCTTGGTATAAATAGTCTGCCCAGACGAGCAGAATGATTCGGCGCCGATCTGGCCCTGACCTGGCCCAGATCCAAGCTGTCCGAGGCTGCCGGGGTGGTTAGGGGGATGTTTGCATGAATCACACCGTGCCGGAAACATTTGTAATGCATTGTACTGTGGTGTTCACACTTTGCCTGTGCAAATCTCTGCAGTCTTTAAACACTAATCCATGGTGCAGTAAATTCTGTGTTGTCTCATTCTGACGCCAGGCTGGGGGTTATTTTCTCTTCAATAATCTCATAGGCAAGCATAACTTGATTAGAGTCCAAAATTCAAGGGTAAAACTATTGATTGTATCCAAATGGAATGAATCTAAAACACAATTATGTGGGCCATCTCCTAAGACATTTATTCGTCTAGCCGTCGAAAGTCAGTGGCTCACATTTGCAGATCCTTAAGGCAAGCCCAATCCAATTATATAGATAAATAAGACTAATCATGCAACAAAATTTGAATATGAGGTTTATGGGCAGGTCGATAAGCATAATCATTCACCCGGTAAAATTTACAGCATAATTTCAGATAACACACAGGGAGAGAAAAGAAAGCAAATTGCAGAGATAAATAGTTCTACAGTAGACATTAACATATGGATTATAGGGGAGTCTGATAAGGAAAGAGACATTTCATTAGCTGAGGGAAACATTCGATTAAAAGCCCTTTTTTCTATTTACACCGTCTCCATAATTCATACATGAGGATCTTGTCAGAAAGGTGTGACTTCCTTTCTGGAGTACAGAGATACTGACTGTTTTGACTTGAAAAACAGAGAATTCCAGAACTGAACAGGCAGAGTAAGCATACAGCCTGACAGCATAACTGGTTCTATGTAATATTCACATGGGTGTCATGACCTGGATGTCCATTTGTGGCTATTCGCTGTAGGTGATCTTCAAGTGAATGTTCATTCCCTTTAATCCACACAATATTTCTGTCAGGCATTTATTTTTTTATGTTAAATCCCAAACTTTCTGTTGCTTCACTTATTAACTGAACAAAGCGGTGGCACTAGATCAGAGAAGATGTCTCCAGGAGAACATTTTTCTTCTTTTCCTGAGAGCTCACATGAACGATTTAGACTGTAAAACAATACAGAGATGAGATATCAGATCTGAATAATAACTGAAAACTCTGCTGAGCTGGCAGCTAGACAGATAAAAAAAAAAAAAAAAAACATTTCCATCACAAAATATCTCCATGGCGACACCAGCACACATGCTCAGCTTCATGACATTATTGGGAAGAGAGCTGAAGGATGCTGCTCAAACCCTAAGCCTGGGTTCAGGAGCGGTGAGCCAGCGATGGCCAGAGGACGACAGTGAGTCATAAGCGACATCCAGACAAGGCGAGCCTATGAGCCCAGACTCGATCAATCTCCCTCTCAGCCACCACTCCAGTCAGCTGCATATAAAGGAGATGAGTCACACAGTAAAAAGGCTTCCTGCCACCCCACTGTGTGCACAGTCCACAACAAGCATACAGATACAGAGCAAACCAAGCTTCAAATAACATCAACACATTCTGGGTCATTATTACAATACATATTTAGGGAATTCTATGTGGCATTTTACACAGCATTGTGGATGTGACAAAAAACTCCAGATTCCATGGAACTGCCCAGCTACAATATTTTTTTCAGGCAATTATTTTTTTTTAAAAAGTATGTGTAGCCAACAATGTAGTATTACATATTAGCACCTGTGATTCTATAATGCACTTAGAAGTAGAGAGTAGAGTGCAACCCCCCAAATGAATGTACATAAATACTGTATATAAAGTAGGGTCCAAATATGTTGTCAGTATGAGACAGAATTTAAGTAAACATAATGTTTCAACTCTACCATGAAGGTGGCTTTGGATGGAGTTCCAGCATATTTAATGTACTGGTGGATGCCTGTGGATAGGGTTCAAAGTTTAATTGTGCATTTACATAATTTTTGTGTTGACAGCCGTAACTGCAAAAGTCACCCTATGGTTAAAACACCTGTTATAAAAAATGAAAGAAAAGTCTGTAAACAAATGATATTGGCACAATCTAACTACATCAAAATTGCAGAAAGAAACATTAAAAGTGTCTCTACCGTCTAGTGATGAACAATTGCCTAATCGCCGTAGTTACCTGAAATCACAGAGGAAAATGCGAGAGCACTTAGACGTCAATTTCTAGCAACGCGTAATGACTCCAATCGATGGGATGTTGCTTGTTTGAAGGACAAACACGTGTTTTCACTCTCCTTTGTTTAATGATGGTGTTTTCAATCTCACCCTTTCATCAAGTGTGACAAGGGGTGTGTGTGTGGAGGGTGGGGGTGGACTAGGCTGAGGTGGTTGAGGGGGATGCGAAGGGCTCAATCACAGACACGAGCCTCCTCGCTTTTGATAAAGCCATGGACATTCATTTACCATCCACTCGCGCTATGAAAACCTCATCTCATCTCACCTTATTGTGCCTCCAAATCCATTTGCCACAATCTGCAGGTATGACATCCCACCCACTGCCCGCCGGCTACGAACCACAGGTCTGATCGGTGCACAATCTTTCTCTGAAGACCCTCAAAAGGGCTTTTTCTTCCTAGCACCTAGACTCCAGACTTTCAAATGAATGTCCCCCCAATCACCTAATCAATTGGAGACACACAGGGTGAAAACTAGCTCCTGTCAACAGCCACAGCGGCAATATTCTGACACTGGTGCACTATGGGTAATTTCCCCCCTGCGCACGTCTGTCTGTCTTTCACTTGCAACTTTCACCTTGACTCCAATGCTCCCTGAAGACTCTCTCTGACAAATCAAACTACCTCTCAGGAGCACCGGCTCAGAATTGATGCTTCCTGCACCAATGCCATTCAGCTAGCTATTACCCCACACCTTGTCATACACCTGACATACATTTCTTCTTCAAATGAGAAACTCTTCAACTGAGATGCTTTTTTTTTATGCTTTCTGCTTTCCATTAGCAGCTTTCAGTGGTACCCCCACTCCGCAATGGCTTTTGAAAGCCTCCATGAGGTATACACAGAGCACCTCAGCAAACACTGTGTAGTGTTTCATTACATCTGCACCTGAGGTGCAAGGGGTTTATCGCCACGCTGATGACTTTACCTTGACGGTCTCGGTCACATGACACCACATTGCGGCACACTTTTCTTGCCATGGTTTGAGGGGGATGGTTGAAGTGACATGCATGCCTTCTTTTCACAATACCCAAGTCACCGGCAAAACACAAGTGAATAAATAAAAGATAGAGCTATTGAGAGAGACATTGTTGAATTAATTGCCTCCTCTACCTATGCACTGTGAAAGAGACAATAGCTTTATAGCTTATCAGTGCTCAAATTGGTGAGCAGTGAGTATTACTTCAAGCTCCTATGCAGAAATAAAGTTCATTTAAATGAAATGACAAATAATAAAAGTCTAATCTCTCATATGCTGTATGCGCATTGTATTCTTTGGGATGGTCTACCAGTCTTCTGAACATAGTTTTTTTGTCTCCATTCTCTTACTGTCTTTGATTTGTTGATAAACTGTCGCATGAAGAATCATTCAGTTAAAACGCTTTCCACGGTTCCTAAGTTTTAGGTCTTTTCTGTGAATGTGAGTTCATTGTGCCCCAAAATAGGAGAAGACTACAAGGGCATAACGAAACTGAAGGGGTACAATAAAGGGGTGAAAATCACAAAAAGCAGAAGTTAATTTTAAAGATAAATCTAATATTTTATGCTCCACTGCTTCCATTGCATGATTGATAGATAATTTCAGCGTAACAGTAATGTTTTTCTTCAGGTACATACAAAGAGAACAGGACCTGCACAACTTCTGCACCAACATTTCACATTTTCCTCTTCACTCAGGGGTCAAGACTAGAGACTCCACCTTACCTCATTAGCATGAAGCACAGCGGTAATAGTCCTCAGATACATCACCAAGTGTTTGATGTGGCACAAAATAAGGTTTACACACTTCAAGTATTTCTTCGTGCAGTGTAGGACGACGGCAAAGGTGTAACAGCCACATAACATTTGCTTTAAATCAACAACACTCTACAAGTAGCATGAAAATATATCAGGCTCACTGAGGTACACATGGCATACGTGCCATTTGTTCCCTCCATTAAAACACTGTTTGACAATGAGGTCCTCCTCAGAAAGCGACAGGGTCAGCACACTTGTCAGTCTGGCAGAGGGAGCTGTGCATATATTTCATTCACAAAATATCTAATCTCGTCTCATTGGAGAGATAAGGGAGAATTGGGTTGGGGGGGGGTAATTATGTTGCTGCTGGGGCCTGCGAGGAATTCATCACAAAGCCCATCTGCTGATTTAGAGCTAAGGGAGGAACGAGGGACGTGACAGTGGCAAAGCAGAATGTGGCGCTCAAAAGAGAGACAGACAGAGAGAGGGAGAGAGTGTGAGAAAGAGAGAAAGGGAGAGAGAAAGGGAGAGAGGGAGGGAGAGAGAAAATCCCCCAAATCATTAAATCATCCCCCTCACTATCTTACAACTCATGTGTCAGTCACTGAAAAATAAAGAGCTGCTAATGAAATATTAATGCATTCTGTATTTTGAGATTTACATTAATCTTTCCTCCTTTGGCTGGGGAGCTTCCCATCCCCACACCCACCCCCCAAAACACCATGAAAGGGGCATCTGTGAGGTTTGAAAGCTCTGCCTGGGTGTCTGTGTGGTTATTCGTCTAATGAGATCTTCCACTCCCCACCCCCACCCCACCCCCACTCTTCACCCCTCCCTTTCATTCTTCTCCCTCACTTCTCGCTCACTTTTGGAATCACAAATTTGAGTAAAGTGGAAACAGGGATGAGGAGGAAGAGGAAGCCTGTTGTCATGGGAAAGATTGTGGCACTGGGGTTACTGGAGAATACAGGCCAAAAGTCACCCCCCTGCCCCACCCCCCTCCTCCTCCCTTTAGAACGCCTGACAGGAGCTCAAATTATAAAACTCAACAAAAAACCCTTTATCCCACCAGGGGCAATGTGGTAGAGTTTGGAGAAGGGTAGGGCGGGGGAGGGGGGCAGCAGGTGAAGTCAGGTCTAATGCTGTTAGCCCAGCTTGAAACAACACCTGCACACAAAGCAGCAAGTCTGCGGTGTATATCTATTTATTTATCTGTGTGGAGCACTGATCGTGAAACATCCCTCTGTGTCTGTCAGAGAGATGGAGAGACAGAGTCAGTCATGCGCTTGTCCCTCGGTGCCTTGAGTGTCTTACACAATGGTGCTTCACCGCCGCTCTCTGATTAAAGGAACTGGACGCCAGCTCTTTGGAGATGGGGCTCTTATGAATGACAAAGAGGCTCAATTATGAAGCGGCCGCTTGCAAAACATTAGAGCGCTCCATTTCTGAGTGCTGTCGCGTGGCCACCAAGTACATCACTCCAAAGGCCACAGAGAATTGAGTTCCAGGGGGCGTCTCTCTGCAGATTGTCCTGGGCTAACCTGGATCATAGCACAAACTCATGGGGGTGGTGGGGAGTGGTGACGAAGGTGGGGTGGCCATTTATCTTTAGTATGTATGCATGAAGCTGTGCCTAGTCTGTGTTAAGTCATGGGTGTGCAGTCATTCCCATGGAAAGGGTGTGATTTATCAAAACAAATTTTTGCTTGGGATTGTATGCAAATTTACACGCAAATCTGCTCATGCTTAGATATACTGCCTTGTGGAGGGAATGTGAAACAGCTGATGAAATGCAATACCCTGATCAGATGGTAATACTGAACCTGTAGTGCCAACAAGTTCATTATCCCCATACATAATTAATCATCTGTGATTAACTGTTCCTTGGCCTTAACGCAAGTGCAGATTTATTCCAAAACGCTGCACTGAACACAAGGTTTGTCTTGAGTGTGTAGTTTTTTTACACTTGAATATGTAAATAGAACATTTTATAATTTCTTTGCAGTAGATACATACATACATACATACAGTTGTATGTGTGGTGTGTAAAAAAATATTTATAAACCTGATTTCTTGCTGTTATAATACTGTTTAACCATATTTATTATTTTGACATGAGACATTTCACATCACATAACATATCACATATGTGTTTTATGCATTAGGCTATTAATTTCTTTAGAGAAAGGCTGCCTTCTTCAATAGATGATATTTTCAAACAGTGCATGGTTAAATATGGCTATATTCATGACTATATACAGATGGAAGCATGGGGAATTTAGAATAATCTAATAGTTTGTCTTGTCTGTACAAAAACACCAACTGATTCCTTTTCATACTATAGAAAACAAATATGGGAATAGAAAGTGAAAAAGAAAAAATATGGGACTTGAGCTGATGGTCAAGGTTTTTTGTTTAGTGAGGGCAAACAACCTGAGGGCACTGTCTTGCTTCATCCTTGATTTAAAGGCATACCAGGGAAGATATTTTATCTCTTGAGCTCCTTCAACGTTTTTATTATTTTTTTTAAATAGCAACAACATTGTACACTCACCAATCCATGTGAATTTACTTTCAAGCCAAAGAATAGGAACCAGCACTGATAATTTTCATGCGCTATGTTGTCTGACAAGTCGGTAACAAATGCGGTAATACATTTTGATTTCATTTACTTTCAGTTTTGTTTCCTCAACCCGGTGTTTCAGATGCTGCAAGTGTAGTAACCGTGGAACCTATCCTAGAGGCAAGTGAGAGGGCCTTCATTCACCCTGTAATGAGCGATTTAATCATTGAAGTGACTACGAAGATGATAAATTAACCAAAATATGTTGCCTAGTGTGCCTTTAAACTACATTTACATTTCCTGTTCCAAAATATCCAGCAGTTTTACCCATATTTGAAATTCATTCCAATGTCCACTGATTTTTAAACAGACATAATATAGGATGAAACTAGAGAAAGTTGGCTACAGTATGAATGGGCTACATGATATATTTTATATAGCTTTCTTATTTTACTTATTTATAAATTGGGTATGAGCAGATGCTCACTGGTTATTAAAAAGCTATTTCAGTAAGCCTAGAAACTAACATTTTTATGCTTGAACTAACAACTGGAGCATGGGTGATTATAACACTTAGCAGTGATTGGTCAGATTTCATTTTTCTGTAGAGACAGGTTTGTTGGTCGAACTAGCACATTTTGAGGCCATTAGCTAATACTGGTCAGTCCCACTAAGGAGAGCTCCAAAGTCTGTTCTGTGACTGATCAGTTCCATCACTTTTCAGGTCCAGTTTTCTCCACGACATGTCAATGCCTGTAGCACATTGCAGTGGCAATTGGAGGAGGCTACAGCCAAGAGGAGGCTACAGAGTGTGTTCCATGACTGTTCAATGGTGCGATCAACTAATAGCTAACTCTGATCAGACTGACCATTGACAAGGCAGGGCTTTTGATGATGCTTGTCATGGAAAGTGGTCCCCTGAAACACTTCTTTTGTGTCAAATTCTGTGTCACAGTATGAAGAAATGTGTTGCTACAAGGCAGGCCTGTGACCGTTTTTTTTTTTTTTGTAACTAACAAAGTCACAAATTCTCACCAACAAATTCTCACCAACAGGCTACATGTGGATTTGCACCAATGATGATTATTTTCGAGGACTGACAAGGTTATGAACGTGATTTCAGTGTCATTCTGTTTCAATTTTGTTTGACATTGGGGCACCATCATCAACCTGCAAGTGTTGCATAGTAACTGCATGAAGAGGAATCAGGGGAAGCCAAGAGAGCATTTATTCACCCTCTTAATGAGCCATTCAGCTGGTAAATTAACCTAAAAACAGAATAAAATGTTGCCTTTTTGTGCCAATTTATACAGTTTTTGCAAAGATTCTATAATTCACTGATGTTTTCTGATCTATCCACACCTAGATTATATAGGAAACCTTTTAAGAATAAGTTAAGAAAGAAAGAAAATTCTTGCAAAGATATTGATGAATATGCCCCAATGTTCCTGTCTGGTCTATGACAAATTTCACAAGCTGCTCCCACTAAAGTAAAGATAATTAGCGTTAGCTATTAGCTTTGACTAGCAATACTCAGACTCTATTGCTCCCCCCAGTGGTGGTAACCAGCACATGCAAAGGAAATTACCAGTTCGTGAGCTACAACTGCTTCTGTAATTTTTTTAACAGTTTCAAATATTTATATGCAACTTCAAGGTTAGCCTACTTATTTAAAAAGTGTCTCTCAGAACCCACTAGAATATTATTTACATCCAGTATATTGGTCTACAATGTTGGTCTCAGACAGCCTTGAGACATCAATTAAATTACTCCTGTATAAATGTAGCACGATAATGTCTATGACAACAGCCCTTCATTAGAACTGGATTCTTAAGATAAGAGAACCTGGGTAGATGAGAACAAGATGGAGTACATGGGAACAAACATGGAGACTGGGACTTTGCTTTTACCAGCTGCAGCCTTATGTAATGAGTAAACCTCAACAAGTTCATGATTAAAGATGCACCAGTCTTAATAAGGCAGTGATATATTCATAATTTGAGAGGCCACTAATCATAAATGAGCCCTTGATGTCTCTACTCAGACTGAGTGATATTGACAGTACCACCCCCCATCATCATTGCTCTCTAAAACTCTCCTCTGGAGGAGAAGAGTGGGGCGAAATTGATCCAGTCTTATGAATATGCTTCAGTAATCTCTCTCCTTCTTCCTCTCTCTCCCTTTCCCTCACTCCCTCACTCTTTCATTTCACAGTCTGAGCTACTGGGCTCCATAATCCTTGAAGGTTTAGCACAGCAGTCATGTGATTGGTTAGACATTACATCAGGATGATGTAATACTCTGAGGACCGGCTTGTGTGTAGCGAGGAGAGGAGTGAGAGAAAGAGAACAGGAGAAAAAGAGAGAGTGATAGAAGAGAAGAGGAGAGAAGAAAGAGAGGCGCGCCAGAGATTTGACTGAGGTGGGGGAGTGGGGAGAGCCTGCAGCCTGAGTTGAGCAGTCTGCCTCACAGAGCCCCACCACGGCACCACTTTTGGAAGAGTAGAAAGGAGGGGTGCAGAGACGAGAGGAGAGTGTGGAGAAGCAGTCCAGGAGACGAGAGAGAGAGAGAGAGGGGGAAGGAGAGAGGGGAGAGAGAAAGACAATGAGAGAAAGAGAGAGAGAAAGAGAGAGAGAGGGAGAGAGTTCTCTTTTCCATGGGCAGCAGCAGGCTGAGCTCTGGAGATAAGCGCGTGTGCAAGCAGACTGCTGCGGGCGATGCTGCTCTGGCTGCCCATCCCAGCATGCATCACACTTTCCTCTCCATAATAAGCTTCTATATATCACCCCACACACATATCAGTGTGAAAGGCGGGGAGTAGAACAGCCCGTTTGCTGTGTTTTCTTTTAACAGACTTTTAATTTAAAAAATAACTTAAAAGCGTCTCTAATGGTTACTGTGCTTTGCTGTTATTGTGGAACACTAACCATGTGCTAATGATGAGCTGAGGAGATTGTTGCCTAGTCTGAAAGAGCATGACGACATCACATTAGACTGCATCAATACACCATGTCAACAAAGCTGTTAAACAGAATTTGACAATTTTCTGAAAACGACCCCACATTAAAACAATACTCTGAACAGGCCTTTAAAAGTAAAACAGGCAAGGAATATGTTCAGAGCACTGTTGACAAGGAATATGTTAGAGCTCTGTTGTAGTGAGTGTGTGTATGTGTATGTGCGTATGTCTGTGTCATTGTTTAGCCACAGGACATCATTGGTTGTTCAATTAGTCCTGGAAAAGCAATTTGGGAATCACAAATAAATTCACATTTCCAAATGAGATGATTATGAAATAATGAAAGAGCAGACATAGCCCAAGGTCCATCATTTGTAGCGAAACAAACTCTACCCCAAGAGGAGATTTAGCCATCACTGAAGTCTCCATTTAAAAGACTGACCCATTAAATGATCTGACCTACAAAAGAATATGCCTTTGGTCAATGAATGAATTTCAGGTTGAGGTTTTGCCCCAACAGATTTGCACAGGGGAAATGTAACAGCGGTTGCTTGTGACAGTTACCAAGAGTACACAGGCCCAAACCAGGAAGAATAGCACTGAACTAAAACTATGTAGTTTGGATACAAATTCAGAAATTTGCAGAACATTTGTCAGGGGAGAGTCTTAAAACGGTAATAATAAGGTCCATGGATGACCCATTTGTTACATTCCCCTTTAACATCTTGTGCTTTTTTGGCAGCCACAAATGCACGCTAAGTGAATGAAACTCCACACCTCATAAATGAGGAGCAAATAAAGAACATTGTTCATCTTCATAAAGAGCCAAATGTAAATCATCATTCTTCATCCGCTGGCTTGAGTACTGCTATGCATGCCACTATGCATAGCACTCTGTAGATACATAAAGAGCAAAAGTACCTCAGTCTTCCATGCATGCGTCTTTTTTTTGCCACCAATGGTGACTATTAAATAATAAATGTTTCGTTCATTGTCATTTATCAGGAGACAGCAGGCTTGTTGAAGTGTAAAAGCTATTTGCAGTCAGGCCGGGCACAAAACTCAACACGAACCTTGAGGTGTTATACAATAACGTTCTCCAGAGACCCGTTCTTGGAATGACACCAGGCACAAGTCCAACCGGCCAAAAGAAAAGAATACCTTAACGACAACTTGATAAAAATGAGACAACCATTTTCTCACATGTTCTTTGCCCAGAAGCGAGGAAACAAGCACAGTGCCGCTGTGGGGATAGACTCTTGAAAAGGAGTGAGGCAGAGAGAGGGAGAGTGAGAAAAATGTCACTGAGGGAATATGATGTCTGCACTGCCGTCTGGGTCAGCTGTGTTGTGTGGACAGCTAGGCTCTGCAGCATCATCTGAGTGGAGGTTTGTATATGTGTGTGTGTGTGTGTATGAGAGAGAGAGAGAGAGAGAGAGACAGAAATGTGCATATACCTTTTTAAGAGGGCACGTCCTCATCAGTGTGTGTTTGCAAATTGAATGTGAGTCTTTTCTAATGTGCATGTAAGTGTACTGTATGGGACAGGGACTATTTATGAGTGCACCTGCACAATGTGATAGTTATGTATATGGGTCTACATACTGTGGGTCTGTGTATGTCTTTGTGTGTGTCTGAGCGCCTGTGTATCTATATGTCTCTATGTGAGGTATGGTCTCCTGTGTGTGCATGCACGCGCATGTCTGCAGCAATGTGGTCCTCAGCATGTCAGTGCCACAGAGGTCAGCCAGTGCTGGGAGACAGGGTGTCGCAGTGCTGCAGCCAGACGGGTATTTTTAGCAGCCGTTCCATTTCACTCGCCGAGAAGGCTTCAGGGAGAACGGGAAAGGAGAAAAAAAATTATAATAATAAAACTAGTGAAAAAAACAAAAACAAACACAACAACACCACAACACAGACCACTTATGGACAAAAAACAGACACACATTCACCCTCAGATCTCCAACCCCCTGTCATACCTTTCACTCATCAAGCACCCCCACTGAGAAGAGATACTATGAATTAGAGGGCTCAGAGCTTTTCAACATCATTCAACGTCCCTTGCCACCAATCACGAAAAAAAGAGCACATTTAATGGTGACCATAACAATATAATTTTTTAGATGTCTAGGTTCCTCTCTGAATTTCCACCTCTGCACTAATGAACATGTTTGTGTGCCAAATTAAACAATAAAGCAGTGGGAAACGTGCTTAGCAATATGCCGAACACCATTACTTATCTAATAAGCTGTAGGAGGGACTGCCATTAGGGTTGGTAAGAGCGCACGTATTCACCTCCTACTTGCAGGGTGTGTGTGTGTGTGTGAGTGTGTGTGGGTGGGGGTAGGGGGGGTGGGGTGGAAGTGGAAGTAATCTGGTGTGGTATGCAAATATGAACTGTTACTGTCGGGATGCCACTTAATTCTCCATTATTCTCCAGATAGCAGTCCAATCAAGTTGACTTTGAAATGGATTGTGGGTGATTAGCTCGGAGTTGCCAGGCGCATACTGAAGGCCTCGATGCCCACGCTCGCTTGCAGCTGCTGAAGAGGGCGGCCGAGCGTTGATCCAGGTAATTAATTCTTTGACAAGCATGGCTGATTTGGTAAATCAGTAAGAATGGCACACGCTGATCAAAAAGAGTAACAACGGAGGGAAATGTTTCCACACTCCGAGGTTCAGACACGGACGTCTGGGCAAGCAGACGGATCTGCCACTGGCCTGCTTTCCACCACACAGCTGAACTGACAAAAACCTGGAAACATTACGCAGCTTCTTTAGACTACACTCACTGACACACTCACTCGCACACACACATACACACACACAAACACAAGTGCATCAGTGTATCCACATCTGCACAACAGAACACACGCAATCGAATGCAGACACACTCACACTCTCGTACTCTTGTCACACATGCCTGACCAAACTCAGCAACACATGCAAATACCTGCGCATCAATTTATGCTAAAGCACACACTTGCATGAGGACACAGATACACATAGACACAAGTCACACTCTCGGAGATAAACAATGTCACATTGTGGCGCTGCCCTGAAGGAGACACGCAAGGGACTAAACCGTCAGTCAAAACCTACAGTATCATATAATACCTGGGCTCTGCTTTAGCAAAATGGGCACAATTTATGCTCGTGCACACTCTCAAACATCCTGCGGGCGACAAGATCAAGAGGACAGGGTGAAGATGCCGTCCTTCTCCTGATTAAATCACACCTGCCCACGTCTATTTGATTGTTTTGCAAATACAAGAAGGGAGGCAGGCTAATGAAAGGCTGTACACGGCACTATTAAGGTTTCCTCTCCTGAATAGCATGTTCTCACAGATGCGTTTCTCAGCCACAGTATTCATTAGTTTCGTTAATGTATTGTGGTGCTGCATTTATTGATCTTGTATTAAATCTAACTGATATGTATTTGAATTCTGCATATGCTTGGGTGAGAAGATGGGATGTGCTCCACTGCCCAAGTGGATGGGATTCCACCAGAGGCTCCTTTGTCCCAAGTATCTTTATTGATTATGAAATGAAAAAAAAATGAGACATTTCCTTCATCCATTTTTCAGCAAAGAAGAAAAGGGCCTGGGTGGGGTGTATTTGCTTTTGCTGCACATCCACAGCTTAACGCCAAAACATGACACCTCCAGCCAACCAGAGTGTGAAATCTCTAAAGGGCCCCGGTGAAAAACATTTTCAGCCTACACTAAAATAATAATAGTAATAATAAAAAACCTCCTGAGTCTGGAAAGTCAAGGCTTTGAAGGCTTAAGATGATAAACATAATACACACACACACAGAATATTTACTGCACCCATGTTTCCACATGAAGGTAATTCTCTGGAATGATCTGGTATGTGCCATTTTCACTGATTAGTGCGTAATTTAGTGTTACAATGTGAGCTACACAAACACAAAATCTCTAATCTAGTAATCATAAACAACCACACTAATCAGTCTAATTAACATGCTCAGAATTCATTGTTTTTTGGTTGTGCAAACTGAAAAAAAGTGCTCTCTACAGATAACTTTAAAGGATTTCAGAAGCTCTACCTTTGAGATTCCGTCTGCTGAAAAAACTACACAAAACAAGAAAACACACCAAAAAGTAAACTCTAGGGGATTTGAGTGCATTCACTCAGCACTAGAAAGAAACACACACACACACACACTGCCAGCACAAGCAGCATGGTGTTTACATTTAGCCTGACCAAATTCCATTGATCTCGATGTTATGACACATGGACCCGGGACGCACAATGCGGGCCCACACACCGGAGCTCTGGATTGGATCGGATCGGAGGAGCGCCAGGTCTTTTGAAAGTCCCCGCTGGCATGGCCAGACGCTGGGCTCTGGAGGCGGCGCTGCTGCTCTGTGGGTTCTGCTCTGCACTGCTCTTGATTAGCCTGTTCTTATTTCATCTTCTATCGTCTTGGCAATTACCACAGATTAGCATTCTTGCCTGCCTGGTTCAAGGCATCTGCAAAGTCGTCCACATCAAACAGGCACGTCATGAAATGTTAGGCTTTACATTCTCTTTCCCCTGCAGCGGTCCCTGGCCAGACTGTGCTGCATGTCTTTTAGGTTCTTTGGTATGTTTATCTGTTGCTAAGACTGCAGAGTCTCTGTGCTTGCTGCTGGCTCCGCTGGGACCCAGAGAGTGGATTAAGAAGATCAATTGATATATTTCATGTCCTTACAGTGCATGACTGCTACAGGAAAACATTAGTAAGAATTCCTGCAAAAAAAGAGTCCCTGTTCAATAAGGCCTTAATGCAATCCAAGTTTCTCCTAATAACTATTCCAGACAAAACGTTCTTGTCATCAGATGGGAATAAGGCAGAGGAGGAGGAGGAAAGAGAGGAGGAAAGAGGGGGACGGGGGGGTGGAGGAGAAAAAGTTTGGCTGGGGTGCCGGGAGAAGGCGTACAGTAAACAGTGAGCTCAGAGCTAAAAAAGAAATCCTTGCACAGCAATAAAGTGATATGGAGGTTAATTATGTATGAGCGTTTAGCTCGGTGCTCAGGTAGTGAGAAAAATCAGATGTCCCCGATGCCCTGAAGGGCTCTGATACACTGAGCCAGCGTCTGGAGCTAAAGCAGGAGGAGAATCCCCTATCCTGCTACATCACTCTCTCTCTCTCTCTCTCTCACACACACACATGCATGTGTTCGCTCGCACGCACACACACACATTAAAAACCAGTTAAGAGTGGTGCAATATGGCAACTCACCGTGTTATTGCAGAATCTGTTGCATCAGTGCAACACTATGAAGTGACAAGTTAACAGTTGCAACCACTACAATTGTAATAAATCAGACTGGGAATCCCCTATGGAGCCCTTGGTTTTCCAGTTAGCACACTCATAACTCCATACACGCATCCCATGCCACAATAACCTATACATTCATCAAACAAACTACACAGTCCTTCAAACAGAACACATTCACCCTGAAAGGTATTAATTCCTCTCTTACTCTCTGCCTGCACTTCAATGTCTTCACGTTAAGAAGTACGCAGTAGAAATGCAGACTCCGGACACACTGATGTGAAACTAATACACGCATTCCATTCGTTTGTGTGACAGCAAACAATGACTTCATCTGACGTGTGATGAGTTCTTTTTCTTCCGCCTTCATTTCGACTCTTTCCATCATTATCTGTCAGGTGTGTGGCAGCTGCAAAGCGGTGTGTGTGTGTGTGTGTGTGTGTGTGTGTGTGTGTGGTGGTGGTGGGGGGTCACAGTGGCACCATTAACCAGCTCGGACGCTGCAGTTAACGGGCTGATTTCCATCCGCTGAATGCAAATGAATTGGAGGCGTCAGGGCCAGTGACATATGCTTACCGGCTCTTCATTTGCCTGGGCAGAGAAGCAAGGGTGAATTGAGGTGGAGTGTTGCATGGGGGATGTTATTTTGTATTTAGTAGTGTAGTGAGTAACTGAGTGAGTGTGTGTGTGTGTGTATGTGTGAGCTGGGCTCTCGTATTCTAATGGTAATTCTCCAATCTGGTGGGTGACAGGACAGACAGGAGTGGGGGAGAGACGCGGGCCACTGACAGGGACATCAGTTTCCAGAAACATTAACACCCCCCCACCATCACCCGCCTCCACCCCTCGCACCTGAGAAAGCAGAATAATCACGCAGGGCGAAGTCGATGCAGCATGAAATGGAAGCAGGCGCCCAGATCTGGAGGAGCGACCGCAGCCCAGTGTCCGGGGAAATGAGAGCCATTCTTTACATCGGACGTACGTTGGGAAGGGAGGGAGGGCTGCGCGAAGGGAGGATTGCAGGGAGGAGAGAAATTGGGGCAAAGAAGAGTGTGTATCTGTTTGTGAGGTGTGAGTGCATGGTAGTGGTAGTGGTGGGGTGGATAGGGTTAGGGAACACATCCGTAATGTCAAGCCAATTAATGCCAAAAGCTGCCACTTGAAAGGCCAGGCTGTGGAACTTCGGCACCAGCATGGTTTTGTTGGCAGTTGTGTATGTCGACACCTAAGAATGTTTTTGTTGGCAGCATGTTTTCTCCTTGTGTTTTTTCCCCTTCTTTGCTTTCACCTCCCTTTCTCTCTCTCTTGCTACGTACTTAGAAACTGGCATATTTTTTACCTCACCTCTCAGAGGTAAACGCCCTTCTGTCTCCCCCTCACTCCCCCTCCTCATCCAAAACCCCCAACCCGTCCACCTACATCCACCCACACTCAGATCACCATTGCTCACAGTCGAACTGGAGGCACCTTGGCAGCAGCCAATCCTGGCTCTAGCTCTACAACCCCCCACCCCCCAAACACACACGCACACACACTTTTCCAACCCCTGACTCCACCCATGTGGCAGTGGCGAAGGTAGCATCTGTGGCCCCCTGTGGATGCGGGTTCTGGGGGTGAAGCTGCTTCCCCTGCCTGACGGCCACCAAGTTGACCCTCTCTCTCAAGAGAGAGACGGACAGACAGATGGGTGTGCAGGCGCGGTGGTGTGTACCCATTTCTTACTGTGCCAGCCATATCTTCTCTGAGGTGTCTGCCTCTCCCACTTTCTTGTTGTGCTGTCCCCGTTAATTGTGGCTGTCGCCGGGCTTCGCTCCTGCTTGTCCAGCGTGTCAGGACTTGTCAGAACTGTGTCAGTGTTGCACTCACACACACACACCAGTTGTTGTTTTTGGAGGAGGGAGAGATGGGGAGAGAGAGAGAGCGGTGTGGGGTTGTGTAACAGAAGACATAGTTGGCGAGCCACACAAACAGATGGCAGTGTTAATGAACAGAAGTAATCTGTTCATCCACAGAGAGGGCCTGGAAGCCTGGAAGCCCTCGGCAAATCTCACATGCAGTATCACGTGCATACCCCCCCTCTCTGCCTTGTTCTTATATGAAACCAGGGAGAACTCGGTCATGTAAGAAGATATTGCAGTCAACTGTATGAAAGTTGCGTTGGCCACAACTGCCAAAAGTAGGCTAGGTAGCAGTTTACCAATTGGGCGAATAATTCATTGTTTGTGTTTCACTCACAATGGCATCTGGGCGTTTTTACATACCCATAATGAAGACAAAAGGGAAAGGCAGGCTATTGCAATAAAGTTGTTTATAATCAACATGAATTATAAGTAAACAAACAATGGAACCCTCTGAGAGACATTCCAGACAGAGGTCCTTAAAGCTTATGCAAATAACACAATTTCCTCTTGCCATCTCTCTGTCTCACACACAGATCTCATAAATTACACACACACACACACACACATTCTAGCCAGGAAAAGAGATGTTGGAAACAGCGAAATATGGAAATTGGCAGATGTGTGGATGTGCATTTTTGCTCCATCATGACCGCAAAAACACGTTTGTGACAGACACACAAGCTGCCACCAGGATTCCACAAATCCTGACCCATGCCACACGTGTCTGAAAACACACTTAAAGATGAGTCGCTCATGGTGAAATCGCCCGAAGGCTGGGGGTCATTTATCAGTTTGGCCTGCAGCTAGATCAACCTGAGACTCCCCTCCTCTCACCCTCCCTCCCTCCCTCCCAACCTCCCACCCCCCAACCCTCTGACCCAGACCCCACTGAGCTCATCTATCATGAGGTGGCGATGAGGAAAACAGATTACCCCGTAGATCAGCACGGCAACACATACTAACACGTTCAAGAGGGCGTGTGTGTTTGTGTGTTTCGGGAGGGGGGGGGTGTCGACCAGCCAGCTTTTGATATCCATACAGAGTTGGGGTGGAGGTATGTGTGGTTGTGGGGGGGTTGAATTAATTGAATGCTGCCTTCGTGTATGTGCCTGAATGTGCTATTCTGGTGCATGTGTTTGTATTTGAAGATCAGGCTGTAATATCACCACAGCAAAAGGCCCAACGACACACTATCAGTCACTTGTCCTTGCGGCTGTCTGTTGGTTATGACATGGTGCCATTTTGGACAACATCCACTAGGCTACCCACACCCAGATGGTGAGGGAGAGACAGGACGCAGCTCAGAGAGGCTTCATCAGGCCCGCACATTCATGCCATGAATCCTACCGTAAGGAGAGGAACCTCAGCGCAACGCTGGACAAGGCTACAAAGAGGTGAACTCAGGTTGAGGCTATTTGTCTTGGCTATGGAAAGGGTTCTGGGGAGCTTTTTATGTGCTTGGATTTTTTTTTCCCTCTCCTGTAACTCTCGGAGGTTATAGAGCACACAATACAAGCTGCCTCAGCAAATCTGGCTCATGATGGATGCTACAAATCGAGTGTATTTTCTTCACTAGTATCTTAGATACTGTTATGAAACTGTGATGGTGATTTATGTGCTGGGACATAATATGATAAACAGTTCACCTTGGTTGAATTCTGATCGTTCATTAATAACAGAAAATAACTGACAAGTATCATTGCAGTGGGACGTCATTGATTTTTCACCTTCACTTTGCAGAAGCGCACAGCAAAGTATCAATTCTGAACTTGCGCAAAAACATTGTTATCGTAAGTTATTTCAGAAGCTATCAACAGAACAAATGATTTTCTATCACACCAATGGCTTTTTTTCCCCTCTGGTCCTTGAAAGTGAGGACATTTGTCATTTGTGAACCTCGGCATCACAAAGAGCGCTCTGACGAACAAGCAAACATCTGTGATTTCAGTGACTGCCAGCCCTTGTTCTCATCTGCCTCGTACAGGAGAGTGTGTTTTTTTTTTTTTACAGATTACATGAGCAACACCGATATGAAAGTACGACAGGATATATTTTCGTGACCACACAGTTAGCAGTCCAACCCAATTAAATGGAGTCCTATAGAATCGGAAACATCAAAGCTGACTGGGGACATAATTACGAAAACATATTCAGTCATTACTGTCAGGTGGCTATCTGCATTAATATTTATGCCATTATGGCTGCCTTCTGATAGTTTACTGACTGCTTTTGATAAGGCGAGCGGGACAGAGGCATGACATTTTTAATTTATTCCAAATGTGTTTTTCACAAGCGATGATGCGGTCCGCTATCCATTTTGTCACTCTTTATTTAAACCCCTTTTCCGTCGCAATGATTAAGCCAAACACAAACCTCCACCTTTGTCGCGTTCATGCATAAAGTCAAAATAAAAAAGCTATTTAAATGGGAACGCGCGGGATGGCCATGCTGGCTGCACACTGCTAATGCTTTCATAATTTACAGAATAATGGGTCCATGTCTGTTCAAGATTGCCATTTGCATCACTCATGGAAAGTTCATCACACTTTTCAGTAGCTGTTTTCCTCCAGTGCAGTGCTGACATTAAGCAATGACACATGGCTGATTGCTTGAAAATCTCACACCTGAGAATAAACAGCCAACAATCATTAAGGAACCTGACCGCAATATTGCTGCAAACAGCACAAACGGTTTACTTGTGCCACATTATGCACTACTAAACTACTAAATGCAGGCACATTAAAAGAAATCATTCTCATTACTCAATAAATTGTTAATTTCCTGTGATACTGTGCACGCTGAAGTGTGGTGGCATTCAATAGCGAACAGCTAAGAGTGAAATGCAACACAGATTCAGAATTAGGCCAGAATCAGACAGGACGCCTGTGGAGTGGCTGTTTTTAGTCCACGACCCTGAGGTTATTAGTTCACATGTGACCCTAAAACACCAGGAAGGTTTATGGAAAGATTAGTCAGCTTCTTTTAACTAACAGACCGAGCCGCACATCTGTTTGTGTGACTCGAGTGTCTTCACCCCTTTTTGCAGACACCCTCATGCACATGCAGTGTACACCCTATGACCCTGTATATTTTCTTGAACTTAGGCCAGGAGAAAAAAAAAGACACTTCTCCACCTCTCCTCCCCACCCCTCCAAAGCATGGCTGCCATTCAACTTCAAAGCTCAGCGTCTGCTGTCTTTCTTAACCTCCAAATCTAAAGAGTCTTGTTACAGCTGTGCTTAGGGGACAGAGTGGGCACTGTGCTGGACTCCTGATTAACCCCCGAGCCAGTCCCTCTCTCCAAAACCAGACGGATCTGCTTTCGCAGGGCTCGGCCCCTGTAACGGGACCCCTCTCCGACATTCCACTTCAAAGTCCTCACTCCAGCAGGAATGTCAGGTTCAGAACCACAGGGAAGGGCTGTTTTGTGTGACTGTGTTTGAATGCATGTGTGTGTGTGCGTGTGTGTGTATGTGTGTGTGTGTAGAGAGAGAGAGAGAGGTGGGGAGTGAGTTTCAGTTTCTGGACAGCAGGACATCACCTCCATCACAACCTCACTCACTCAAGCGCTTCCTTTTTTCATTTACACAGGAGTGAAGTCGTTTTAATTTAATTTGGCTGCAAAGCACAGAACCCCTGGGCATGTTTTTTGGCTGGTGGACCCACCAGGCAAGCTCATTCCTTCCTTTTGATAGGTAGATGACATGAATGCCTGGCTTTTTCCCCCTGCTACCAGCAGAACCACTGCCTGAAAGGCTTTTTAACCTCTTGCAGACCATGGCGGCAAACTATTTCACCTCTGAAATGTGATTCATTCCCCAGCTAAGGCTATAATACTCTCCCCTCCAAAAAACCCTGTGCAAAAAAAGCTTCCTCGTTAGGATATTACAGTGCAGAATCTCCACCAATCCCCTGTTTAAAATTTGCAAGGGGGGAAAAAAAGAGCTAAAAAAAAAGTTCTGGACCAAGTTATGTAATCAGGTTATTAGGGAGTGGGGGGGTGGAGGGCCGTAGACAGGAGGTAGACAGTCAGATGAAACAGGTGCTCCTCCTGAGCCACTCCCCTCTAATCCTTCAAGGAGACTAGAGATGACCTCGGTGCTGACAAACCTGGGGAATGCCTTAGCACCGTCGCTGCATCGGGTTGTGACCCGCAATGTGATCTTTGATCAAACCCTCAGCTTTACCTAAAGATCAAGGCAAGCCCATCTCTGTAAACTCCTTTGTTCTACCTCTCCCCCCACCCCTTCCCCACCTGTTCTGAAGCGAACTAAATCTTAAGAGCATTATGAGGGAGATTTGATGTGAGTGGAAGAATAGACAGCTTAACAAGTTGTCTTGATCTAAGTGAAACCTTGGCATGTAGGTTCTCATTTTGAACTACACCTGATGGAAAGAAGCCCCCAAATCCGTCAGGAATCAGATGTTGACAGAGAGACCACAGACTTTAAGTGGCGAGTAATTTTACAAGCCAAAAATTATGACAATAAACAATCTGCCCGATCTCCATGGAGAACATGTGGGCTATAGTGTGTTGACTTTGTGGCTATCGGGTATGCCCACCCATCAAAGTCAAAGAGAACGTTAGGCCCCTTAGTGCCAGGGAGCAAAGCCACTGCCAATTAAGGCATTACGGTCTGTCGATCACCCTAAGGCTTCCTCTCCTGCCTGTGAGACAATGAGCTCCTGCCACTGCCAGCCGACACGGGCAACCTGAACCTGCCAGAGGAAGCTCTTAAAGCTCCCTGTGAAGAAAAAAAAAAACACAAACAAACTGCTGAGCTTGGGCATTTCCCCTCAGCTTCTGAAAGACTATCTCTGCTCGGCGCTAAAGGTGAAGTCACCTAATCTCCAGAAAAGTCATACAGCCCACCCAGCCCCCAGCGACCCACCCCCCCACCCCGTCCACCCCGAGCCACCCCTCAGCCCACGCTCGCGTTTCATCCCCTCTCTGACAAGGGTCTCACCCACTGTCCAAGTCCCCTGGATCAAAGGTCACCCACCCCGCTGCACTGTTTCCTGAGAGCTCAAGAATTGGCTGTGTGTTCCAACCACTGCAGCCGGAAAATGCATGGAACATGAGAAGTTCCTTTTTTTCCCCAGTGGTGGTCTAAAAGACATGAAATGAGCATGTTCATGCTCATTGCTTGAATCAAGTCTGCTATAAGTCTATATGTTAATTCTGCTCAGCGCTCAACAACAAAATATATTATATTTATGTTATAGACATTGAAGGAAACATTTGAGATTCTCTAATATGAAGTGTAATTAAGCCCACTGTTGAACCCTTGCAAAACACAGAAGACATATTATCAACTATGAATGAAAGAAGTGTTTGTCTCTTAGAAATATCAACTATCAGCTTCCTGTCACTCAGTCACCATAAACACAAAACGGAAATGGCTAATTAATCTTTTAAACCAAGCCGTCAAGTGGGGAAATTTAAAAGTTTGCTGAAGTACAACCATCTCTCAAATTCACATATTTCAATATACCTACGGCTCATGAGAAAACAAATCTGATGCCACGGTAATACATGCCTAAAAGGGTACCCAGCAGCAATCATTCAATGAGAAGCCAGAAAACATACAGTACCACCACAAATCCAGCATGGAAGCTTGACTGATGGTCTAAACCCTAAATGAAAGAATCAGGAAATGATGAAGGAAAGTTCATGAGAAGCAGCTTTATGAGGAAAGCTAGCAATGAAGCTTGTAATGAAGAGAGACTGAAAGGACAAAGAATGAGCCCACAGGCATCCAGTGCCCAGGACCAGGCTAGTTTGTGTTTTGCTGTGTTTGTGCAATGAAAGAAAAGTACTGTTGTGACTAAGGAACAATTGATGAATCAATTCGAGATGGAGGACTATCCGCAACAACACGCTGGCCATTAACACAGTCACCATGACTTCCCAGCCTGTCCACCCAGGGTGGATTAGTTCCCTTTTTAGGAGGGGGTTTGTGAACAAACTAAAAGAAAACATTTTTCCCTATGGCACCATATTAAGCAAGGCTGGAAAAATTCTGCTCAAGCCTGCAATTATCCCATCAAATCTGGCCAGCCTGTGTGCCTCATTACCTTGGCGAAAAAGCCACCTTAACCTCCATTACTATCTGCCCTCATAATTAATTACTGTTTGAGCTATTGAACCAAAAGCAATTAGGTTATAAAGGAGAGCTTGTTCAGGAACATGAATACTTTTCTTTTATTACGAGGCAGCTTGACAGTGGACATTAACGGAATGTGACAGATTTCGAAATGAAGATGCAAATGTGGTCACACATTTAAATATGACAATCAACCTTGCCATTTTTTCCCCTTTCCTTTTTTTGTTTCAGCATAGGGAGCCTTGCAAAAACTTCAATAATTTCTTCATTTGCACCTAAAAAAAGTGATCTTTAATCACCGTCTTATGACAGAGGCCTCTGATACTTCCATTTTCGGCTGCTTGTTTATGTATACCGAGAAAAAATTTGGGGTGTGGTGAGTATAATGACAGAGGCTGGGTCTAGCGTCAGTCCCGAGACAACTCTGTGTCCGCAGCTTGATTAATAGAGGGCATTTGCGTGGTCGTCACCTGAACGTGAGGCACACAGGGAGAAGGACGGCAGCGAGCGCAGGCTGGGAGGAGCACATGGTAATGGGCAGCAGAGGGTCAGCCCCCTAGGTCAAACAAAACATTACTCCATGTCTGCAGGGCGACAGGTCAGCGCCGAAGACGAATGCTGCACACTATCAGAAAGGTCATCGGCAAATATTAATGTGAAACTTAAACTGAGGTTGCATGAAAAAGCATGCATAGCTAACACTCTGTGGCAGACAAATAAGCAGGCTCCAATTATTTGGGTCACACTGCTCAGACGATCGTCTTTCTGCAAACAAATGAGCTTAGTGTGGCTCATTTTTTTCTTTCTGTCTTTTCTTTTTTTTAAAGAAAACCTCCAGAAAGTAATCGAAGAGCCTGCGATGATTTGTCAGACCACTGCAACTTTCTCCCGTAAGATTGTCTGCCAAATTTCTAGTCATACCAAATTATCACCTAGTGTTTCATTCACTGGTAGCCTAGCAACAGCAGATGGGCCATAATGCTGATCCAATAAAACTATGAGGCTCCAGACATTGTATATATATTTCCCTCTTGCATCAAATACTAAGTCAAACACATGCAGGTGTTGGGGATGTTATTGGTATTCAAGGAGTCGGCAACCATGCCTGTGTTATGACTTATAGAAATGGGTCCTTACTTGACTTACTGTTCTGGCTAACTTTAAAGTGGGACATTGGACCTAATTTAGCCAGTGCATGGCACCTGGTCCTTTGACACTTCTCCCATTAGACAGTGCATAAATTCTCATTGGGTTTATTCTGCGCTGCATGCAATGCCGAGCCAGTATTTGTTGTATTGCCAAGGGACCAAACACTGTTGAATCGATGCTTCACACTGACAAACACAACAAGTGTAAAAATACAGAACTACACAAACTAAAATAAATATGAGGATTCTTACAATGTTCATTAATTACCCAAATGTAATAAATGAATACACTGAATAATGAACATAGTAAAACATCCACAATAAACACAATGCTGTCCTCAGAATCCTAATTGGGAGACATCAGACGTCATGACAAAGAGAAAAAACAGAAAAGAGATAAACAATCCAAAAAGCAAACCTATCATTATAATCACCTTCCTTTAAACTGGACTAATGAGCTATTTACGATCAAAATAACAATTAGCTGCCAGCACTTTCCACACATGGGCAATACAGACGTTTCATTTAGTCAGGGAAAACAAACAATCAATAGCCACACACTTTTGAGCATTTAATCTCCTTGGTGTGTTTTGCTCAGTGCTGGCAGATACTGCAGTATGACGTCTTCACAGTCTGGTCTTGCTGTCTGGGTTTAGAAGCACAGGCACACACAAATACACACGCACACACACACCGATCACTTGTAGTGATTTTCTCAGGAGTCTGGATAGAGGACAATTGATAAGCGCTGGCAGTCAGGGAAAACCTTCATAGCAGTGCTGTATGGCCAGCTCTTTGAAGACTGCCAAAATGATTTTGCTCATTATCAGATGATGATGATGATATAGTCTAAACTTATTGATCCAAGTATAGATCGGAACTGATAATAAAATTCTGGAATAGATGGCAACATTCAGATCCAGTGCAGGGAGTAAGTATGTGTATGTGTGTTCATTCCTCTTTCTTCCTACTGCACAGCATTACATCCAAATCCCTGGCCTTATCAACATGGATGAAGACAGGTCTTTTATAATTGACATTCTAGGGGCGGGTGCTACAGACTGGTATTTAAAATGCTCCACGTGGCTGTTTCTGGGTTCATTTTCTGTGTGAATTTGTTTTAGAATTCATTATTTGCCATGAAATGTAAAAGTCTTCTTCACAAGGTACTGTGAAATCCAGTGCTGTCTGGAGACCCTCTGATGTCTCGCAAGCCATATTAATTCTGTCTCTCCACTAGATCTCATCTTCCCATTAAAATACAGATCTGCTGGCAAAATAATTGCCTCATTACTCATTATCTGCATAAACACACTATTTTCATATGAATTATATTATCGTAAATGCAGCAGGCATCATATATTTCATCACATCCTTCTGTGAAACAAAAACAAGAGTCAACAGAATAAAACACTATATTTAGGACATTTTCTGTATGAGATATATTGGCTAATATTTTAATTATAAAACCACATCACATTTATTCTACCATATTTTGGCAATATATTCCACATAATGGTGCAAACAGCACAGCCTTTCCAATGATAGATTCTCTAACAGACAATCTTCCTCCATGCTTCTTCACATTCAGACAACATTTATGCTATCGGAAGAAAGTCATACCAAACCTACACTTAAAACTCATCACATCAGCAGAAAGCTTACAGTGCAAAAACATCCACCATACCCCTAGGGTTTAGTGTTTGCTATTTCTTTTAGTAGGCTACTACTTCTTACACTTACAAAAACTTTCAATGGCAAGGTTGAGCTTGAGAATCCTGATATGTATCAGAAGAACCAGCATTGGCCAAACTTTATATTTATCAACTCCCAGCCCCTGGGATGCACAATGTCTATTTCTTTAAAGTTCTGTTATGTCTGTTCTGTCATCTTGTTTGGCCAAGATGGAACGTGTGTTGGGCTGTTGAAAACAGTCATTATGCAGATTTAAAATGGATTAACAGAGGCTTTGTGCAACCTTGAATTTTTAATGAGCACATTCACTGATAACCTCGACAGGTTACATAAGGCGCAGCGCCGCAATTCTCCAATTATTTCATTCAACCAAATACTGCTGACGGGGAGGAAAAAAAACACTCTTCCCTATTACAGCACAGTAAGGGAGACAAAAGTGTTGGCAGCACATCCACTGTCTTGTGTATCTCATGACCGTACACTCAAGCAACAATCACATTATCGTGTGTTTGAAACATTGTGTCAGAAGGACCAGCGACCCCGCTTTGGAACAGATTCAGTAGAGGAATCTGACAAATGTGCTGTGCACGTAATTAAAAAGTGTCTTATCTGTGGCCATATCTGTTGTGGGCCAGCAGGCCATTCTTTTCTTTTTTTCCTTTTTTTTTTGGCCAAGACCCATCTTTTATTTAATGTCGTCCAAGCAAGACTGCAGGGGCAGGGTCACAGGGTCACTAACTGCTTCTGCTCATAGGCCAGTGTTCCCCACTGCCGTGAACAAGTGCGCCACTCACTGCAGCTGCTGATACTAGCTCTCTCTCTCCCTCTCGTACTCTAGAGGCCAGGGTACTGACACGTCTGCCTGCCTGCCTCCCTCTCTATTGCACCAACAGGTTTTTGTTATTAAAGTGGTGGAATCGAGGGTAAAAGGGGAGTAAGGGGTAGGGGGGGGGGTGCCTGACGTGAGTGATATTAAACTCACCTAGACCATTACGCCATGAAGGTAACAGGAGGTTCATGAGTCACTCAGCCGTATCATCCTTTTTAAGCCCTCCCAAAAATGAAAAAGTGGAAAGGCCTGAACTCTCATTTTGTGTCTTTTGTCTCTGTGTTTTCAGCCTCTCTACATCTACACTGTTCACTGTAGAGTTCTGTCCATCTATGATTCCACGCAGCAGCTGAGCTGATTAATGTCATGCTTCTGTTGCAAGTTGGCTACCCAAACATTTTCTGTTAACCGAATGCTGATAGCTATAAATTCACTTGAACGATCTGGTGTTTGTATAACGATTAGTGAAAAGCTTCTGAAACCTTTCTTCCCTCTTAGGGTCATACTGTGTCCACAGGCATGGTATGGATACATGCATATGAATGATGTGTCAACTCATATAAAATTACATTATTTAGTCAGAAGACCTGGACTTCTCTTTAGGGTATCTAACATTCAGTTTGAATACCAATAACTGAAAAATAATAAGGTAGAGTTGAACACACTGAAAAGGGTTTCCATAAACCTAAAATATACATATTTTTTGTTATCCTTCTGAGCAAGATGAACAGTTCCCTTTGACATGTAAAATGACAACCTGAATTATTTACTCACATCAACTTCAATATTGAATTTAGTGAAACCTAAAATAGCCATGACCTTAAAATTCATTAATCTGACAGGCCAAAACTGTGCAACTTTTGCAAAGTTTAACTTGGATTTTGCATCAAGGGCTGCTTGTCAGAATATATCATCAAAACTCTACTTCAAACCACCATATCCATATCTATAAAATATAGAACAAACGTATTGTGCACATGGTTGAGATATATACATGGATGGTATACAGGGAAGGACAATATAACTGAAAGGTCTCCCTCAGATTCTCCTCTCTTCCTAATGAGATATTTTCTTCTTCAGTTTTCCTTCTGTCCATCTAGCCACTATTCCATTCCCTTCCTCGAGAGACACATCTGAATTTTAATGCTGCAGTGAAGAGAGAACAGCTCTAGTGGGCACTCTTTATCATGATGGGTGGAAAAAGAGGGGTGAGGTGGGGTGGGGTGGGGTTGAGTTGGAGTAGAAGAAAGAGAAAAAGAAAATCCCATTTATAGTACACATGACCTTCGAATCGAGACCCGGCTGAGCCCTTGCTGAAGTGAGTCCAGATGTTGGCTTGTCCTGCAGAGGATGTCAGCGAGATGGAACACCTCGAAATGTCTGTGCCTGATAGAAACTACAAACATGTGCAGGTTAGGAATGGACTGAGAGGAGAGAGGGGAGATTTTTTTTTTTTTATCTCAGACGGCCTTGTTTTGCCTCCTGTTTCTGGGATGTGCCTGTCTGAATGCATATTCATTCCTCATGGGTTGGGTGTGCAGGGGTCAGGTGATGAGGGACAAGAGAAGAGGAGCAGAGAGCCTGTGCCATGAGCCTCTTACATATGCTGTTCTCCAACTGGATTAATGATGACTACAAGGACTACAAGAATGGGATTCTTCTACCCTGAGAATGTGCACCAGACAGTTTCAAATCCCTGATTTATACTTCATAATTTGAAGATGCATGGCAAATCGGATGCAATACATCTCCAGCACATGGTATCTTAACTTGTCATTTTTAGACATTAGCCATTGTTTCCCCAAATTGCTATAATGCAAAAGCAGAAGTTGGGTAAGCGCTTTAGACATACTGCCTACTCAGACAAGCATGACCGTGCAATGAACTGTCGGGTTTTAATTCCCTGTGTTTACATCATTGGCAGCACTTTTGTTTTGTTTGATTCAATATGCTAATACCAACTCTCTCCGATAACACGCTGAGGACACGCAGAACTGTTCACTCTTTCATATGTTTACCCCCTGAAAGTTGCTCTGAGTTGCAAATCAGACCTTAAAGACTCACCCGCATGTGTCGCCTCGCAGAAAAAGACTACCGAACATGGTTTGTTTTGCACTTATTAACAACAGCACCAGTGAGTTTATCAGACCACTCAGACATAGTATTGAACACTCATCTATCTGGCATATTTGACTGTGAACAGAAAATGGCTGTTTATTCTTTTGTTTAGGCTATCAAACTTACACACCCCAAGACTATGCACTGCATGTGTGCCTTGACGGGATACAGCCTTTAAAAGCAATGGGAAACCGCAAATTCCTGCAGTCCCTGGGCTTCAGTGTTAATTTCCTGTGATATATGGTATGTATTAGGTTTGCAAATGCCTATGCATCATGTTAAATTATACTCCTGTGCAACTGAGAGTAATTCTACTGCATGCTGCAAAAACAGGTAACTCTTTTTTCCAAAGAGAGTCAATAAGCAAGGAAAAGGAACACTGAAGCAATCAGTTAGAACATGGACAGCTGCAATCAAGTCTCTTGGATGACGCACAGTGAAATGATCAAAGAGCCAATCCCTTAAATTTGTGTTGTGGGTGACTACAACCTTCCATATGCCCTACAATCCAATGAAAAGCCATCCTGTTGATACTGGCAACGATGACTCTGGAGAATTCCAGTGCCAAATTAGTCTCCCTGTTGAGTATGTAGACCTTCCCCTGGTAATTTGGTTACAAGCTCAGCTTTAAACCTTATTTGTCAATTAACACAAGACAAATGTCAATGAGTAGCACAGACACTGTGATTGGGTCCTAGTGTCCTCAATCACTGACCCTTTGTGACAACACAGTTTTTCTTCCCAGGGCCCAAATCTGACCTAGAGCTTACCTCTACTAGACTAGACATCAGCATTAATGACTGAAACGATAAGATTTGATATGTACACTGTAATGAATGCTGTAGTTAGGATTGCTGCCTTGATTTCAGAGAAGCTTGCCAGAGGGCAGGAAAACATGGGTGGTTTCAGGGCCTGACCAGCCCCTGCCTTAAGACAAAGATATAAACCTCAGGACGTTTTTTTTTCTGAATGACACCATTAATGAGGCAAAGACGTGTGGCCCATTATTCCCTGTAATTATAATCGGATTGGGGGAGGGTAGAGGAGTGAAGTCAGACGTCTGAATAGACTTTTCCACCTCTAAATTCTAATGAACTATGGGGTCCAATGTCCTTATTGGGGAAATAGCCCATTACCATTTTAAATTACCAGGATCTGGTTCATAATGAGGACCAACGCATTGCTGCGCATGGCAAGTATTGATTGCATGGCAATGTCAAAGCATGAAGACACTGAGAGGGAAATGCATGTGACAGGTTTTGGCCCAAGTAGAAAGAGGATCAGCGCTTAGGAGAGCTTCTGGTATTGGGAATAATCCATTTTGCACACTTTGAAATAATTACAGTAATACAAAGATAATTACAGTGGAAGCACTGGAGCTTCGTCATGACAGGGTTACATTCTGTAATGTAATTTAATTCATGCTTCCTGAGAAAATAATCTTTCATTCAGATTATACAAAGTAGAAATGACGCAGTTGTAATTATGTTTTGTTCATTTGCACTCTAAGATGTATGGATTTTAAATGTGGGGCAACTATATTTTTGCAGCAGAAATCAATACGTTGTGTGAAAAAAATGGAGTAAGAGTTGTTTAATGTATATTAATCTTGTTGCAGTATTTAAAGTGCATAGCTTACAGATGAGCACAAAGAAAAAAGTGTAAAATGGCTTCTCAGATAGCCTACGCTGCAATGACTACGACATGCTGTACATCGAAATATTATTATCTTGACAGGTAACACTTGATCATCAGACTTGCAGAGGGACGGAGTCTCAGAAAGATTGTGGCGTTCTTTCACTGAAGACAAATAGCTTAAAATTTAAATTTAAGTAGAAAAAAAAAAAAGCTTTGGGCAACAGGCCTGATGCCCAAGCCAGGTGGGCCACCCTGTGTGAGTACTGTACGTAGCCTAAGTATTACATATTATATTATTGTGGTTTATTTTGTAGCATTTCCACAGCATGACTGTTTTTTTTTCATAGCTTGCCAATATTTCCCCCTACCCCCCTACATAACACACAACGCAGACTTTAACTAAAAATTATAAACTAAAAATACCACAGGTTCATGTGGCATGAATCTTATCTTAATCAAAATTAGTCTGCACACAGAAACTTTCACCTGAAACATTGCTCAACCATGGTAAACAGCTCTAATTATTTATTTATACTTTCCCCACGAAGATATCGCAAAAATGCAAGCATGGCAGGGGGAACCCATTTTTGTTTTCTGAGCTGATTTTGGTTTTGAACACTTCATCGGGAGATCAGGACTTTTTTGCCTAAATGCAGTACTAAGCTAATGGAGAGATCCCTGACTGTGCTATAACAAAATGTGATATCGAGCGTAAGCACTAGGCAGCGCTATCCTGGCTACTGTTATTTACCTGTAAAGCAGAAAAAGCACCATCCACATCCATCTGTAACGTCAGCCCTCAGCTCTGGAAATTTTTCCCTGTTATAGGGAGCCTAAGTTCCTTTAGGCCCGTGGGACCTGCGCTGACAGAAAATAAGAATGGGAGACAATGGAGAGATAAAAATTATTTTCTTGTCCCGTTAGTGTTGTGTGACGAACTTCACATATGCACATATGCTGTTTGGGAATGTTAAACAAAATTTTGCACACTTTTTCGGCAGGCTTCAAACGTTTTCTGTGAAGCTGCTAATCAGAGGACACTCTTGTTTGGAACATTAAACGTCACTATCGCTTTGAAAACGAGGCCAGCGGGCATGCTAACTAACGGTTATAGCACGCTACATTCTAGCTCACTTAGCAGCACTATACCAGATGTGTTTTATCTTCGGTCTTCGGCTTTTTCTTAATAATTCCTTGACATCCTAGTGAGGCTACATTTGGATAGAAACAGACGTCACACGAGCGCCTGTTGTCTTTGCAGTCATTTGAACTACACATTTTAACAACACCAACTTGTAACTCACCAATCATGACATGAACGGCATCTTTCTTTACTTGAAAAAATATCTTCATACACATACATCATATGTGTAATTCAAGGCACATGATGACCGCGACCAGAAAATAGTTATTTCATAATTTCTGTCAGTAAGGGGCGGAGACTGTTTGCCTACCTGATTAAAGCCTTAGCACCTTCTATTCCACTTAGGAATGTGATTCTGTTGATGAATAAAAAATTACAGTAGATCTAGTCATAAAACAGTAGGCCTATTAATTACTCTAGATCTGGTTATGCTAATATTATCTTACAGGAAGCCTCTCTTTTTCTAGCATTGGTAGGAAAGTTGTAAGAAATTATTTCTAGTTTATGGCCTGAGGCAGTCTGAGATTTCTATTATGTTGGCTAGCCCTACTAAGGCAACATAAAATTCTACGCACAGCTGTCTAACGCTAACATTAGCTACCAGATTGATGGAGGCGTCACCTCATTACACAAACCAGCAGGTAAATTATGACAACCTTCATCACACTAAAATAATAAAATAAAACAAAACCTCAGGTTGTTTGAAATAGTACATAGCATAACACTGTACATATAATATCACATTTGCTAACTTTTAAAAAAATATTACTGTAATGGCCCCATAAATATTAGCGTGAGTGCACTGTTATACAAACACACACTGTTACTACAGCAAAAATGAACAAACATGACAAAAGTCAATGTTAAAGCACAGACCACATCAGCAGTTCAAAAATTGAACCATTTAGTATTCTCATAAAAAAGTGACGTAATGTCAGAGCATAAATTAACCAGAACAGTGCAGCATTCCCTGTGGAACATGTTCTGTATGTACACAACCCAAAACAATCAAACGAGAAATGCACTGTCAGGTCAACAGACACTCAAATACCCAGACTCCCTTCCCAGTAAAAACAAGGACCTTTTTACACAATGTGATTTGCAATAATCTTATTTTAATTTGACTTTTGTTTTGGATGGAGGGTCAGTAATCAGATTAGCCCTGTTTTAAAAACGGTTGGTTGGCCAGCTCTGGTGACAGAGTCCAGATGGTGGGAGATTGGCAGGGGAACTCTGTATACCCCACTAACGCCCCTCCTTGAGTTTTCTCTTTGCCTGCTTCAACCCTTTTTCTCTTGCCCTCTGTCATTCCAGCTTTTATCTCTACTGTGTATCCCACTCTCCTTTCCCCCCTCTCTCTCACCCTTATTCTCTCCTTTCTCTTTCTTTCTCTGTGTGTTTGTATGCCTAGTGCATTAGTCACCGCAGATGGTATGGGAGTAAGTAGTGTGAGTTTTTTCTCTCTCTCTCTCCCTCTCTCTCTTTCTCTCTGTCTCCCTCTCTTTCTGTCACTCTTTCTCTTTCTGTCCAGAATGTTCAGGGTATTCTGGTTGGGGAAAGGATCCAGGCAACAGCCAGCCCCTTCACACCCAGCCTCTCTCACACTGGGGTGATGGAGCACTGCCCTCCTATTATACCAGGGTCTCAGGGTTAGAATAAAGCCCTCAGGGTGAGCAGCTGTCAATTAGTGATAACTCCAGCAAGAGACGTCCTCGTTAATCAGGAGCCTATCACCTAGCAACTGGCCAGGAACTCCTTACTCAGGATGCCTGGTGTGAGGCACAAACCACCAGATCTTAACAAGACAAGAGAGAGAGAGGAGAGAGAGAGAGAGAAAAAAATTTGCGCTGACCAAAAGACTATTAGCTGAAATTAGTATTTAGGTGAGGCTGAGTAAATGGTTTCCTTAAACTAGGAATGCACTGTCTATAACTTGAAAGGTATCCTCCTATTTTGATGTAGTGTAGTGCTTTCATGGAAGAGGCTATGCATTTAAATGACAAAAAAATACATTATTGTCATGGATAAAGCACACACCTCATGTTATTTGTTCCGAATAGCAAATGGCAAACAACACAGTTGGAAAGTTTCAGAGAGTATGAATCCTGCCTGTCCCTTTCACATATTTTAAATTAGCCCACCTCTGTGCGAGAGCTCCCCTTTATTCCTCCAGGCCCCCACATCAAACTTGCATTAATAACCCAGTGAATATAACTGTGTGCTTGATTTCCACTACCTGATGGAGTGGCTTCACAAGGCACAGTGAAAGGGTGATAAATCCTTGTCACTTTTTATTAAAGGTGGCCAAGCAAACAGTAACCTCATATTCGGCTGTAATACCCAAGGAGAGTCTGCCAGCATAGTTACAAAAAGAGAGGGAGAGAGAGAGCGAGAGGAAGAGGAAGAGAGAGAAAGACGTCTTTTGGTATGCTATTCACAAGTCGCTGCTCTGTCATGCCATTAAGGTAGCAGTGGATGAGAAAGGAGCTCCTGCTGGTTCCCTACCAGGGGGGAGCCTCTTGTTAGCCTCCATGAAATCCTCACTCTTGCCATTAATGTGGCTGTGTAGATTTGAACCATCAGTCACTGCAGAAAGCCGAAAGCCCTGAAGGAGCCCGACTAAAAGGAATCTACTGTAGACTCCCCTCCATCTGTCACCTCCCCTCCCCAAAAATTGCACCGTTTTTTGGGGCAAGTTCATAAATGTATGCGGTTGAACTTTTCACATGCATGGTGGATTATACACACGCTCAGCCAAGGGGACCCAGGAGGCGAAGAGAGTTTGGCAAAAAAATAAAAGTAAATAAATAAATAAATAAATCAGGCCCATGGATCAAAGAGGGAAGAAGCAAAGATGACACTGATGCTCCACGTACCACAGTGCCCTGGAAGCAAGTGTCATAACAGCAGCAGCTTTTCCATTGTCATGGTTTAAATATTGTATTTTCTTTTTATCTTTCTGCTGTTGTTGTTCTGTTATTTATGTATTTATTTATTTACTTTTTACAGTTGACCACTTTGGGTTAACTGCTGACTGGACAATGGAAATCATCACTCAGTTCATTATTTATTTACCTCATGCGTTCACTTCTGAAGCGATTAATCTTCCCTGTGAAAGATTTATAAGAACGGTGACCGGTGCACTGAGACAGTAAATGGGTCCCATTGTCAGGCCACAGGAGTGAATTCCGTGATCCAATTACCATTTCATGGCAGCCTAAAAAATCATGACCCAGAAAACACATGCATGGAGATATGGCACAGTGTCCAGGAGATGTCCATAAAATTCAACAGGGGAAAAATGGCAGATTTCGTTTGACTGACACACTGCCCTGGCGGCATAGCCTAATGATGAGCTGTGCCTGCCTTAGTAGTGCCAACAGCGCGCTCCGCTGCACACCTAACCGTGCACTCAATGTAAATTCATGTGTCATCCCTGAGACATTAAGTCCAGTCTGAGGGCATAGCCCAGTCCACACCGACCCACCCCCCCATCATCCTCTCCCCCTCCCTGCCTCCCTCTCTCTCCCCCTCCAAGCATCTTTGTCCTTGGTGGCCAGCCGTTTGGGTGGTCTGTCTGACTGAGATGACCCTGTTCCTGGGATGACGTAAATTTGCTAATGGTTAGCATGTCTCTCTCTCTCTCTCTCTCTTTCTCTCTCTCTCTCTGTCTCCTACTTGCCCCTTCCCTCGCCCCTTACTCTTCTTCTTTCCTGTCTTTCTCCCTCGCTCTTTCTCTCTCTCTCTCTCTCTTCTGACAGGCCTCCTGCTCAGCTGATGTGAGTATGTGAGTTCATGCCCTAGACGAGCAGGACGCTTGGTTGACCACAGCTGTGTGGTCCCACAGGCCCCGGTGAGCACAGCCTTGTACGCAGCACCATACATGAGGGCCAAGTCAAGAGCCTGAGAATGGGCTTCAGCCAGCAATTCTCTAGCAGCTCATATGTCTTTTAGGAAAATTAAAAAGCTCACAATACACAAACAACCCGGGCCTCAAGACTTCACCCAATTATATATATAGTACATGTAAATTGCCTGTTGTATCAGTGTAGTGTGCATGACTGTTTAGACATTGATGATAAAACCAGTCAGTGAAAACCAGTGAAACTGTACAGTGTTGCACGACAAAGGTTTTGATGTTCAGGAAACACATCATGTTTTCGTCACTGGTGGAGCTCGGGAGAAAAGCCAAGCCTATACTGTGCTTTTCATTAGCCAAATATCTTACTGTAAATATACAGCAGGGACAGACGAGGCGCTTGGAAAGCAAACATGTTTGGATTTTTTTTTTTTAATTTCAGGAAAAAAGAGCTAAATTAAAATGATTTCTCCTGATCTAGTCTATCCAGCAGCATTATAATTCATCTGTTTGTTAAGACTGTGTTCGTGTCATCCCCTTGTACAAACGTTGCAATCAGATCACATACTGTTGTGCAAGCTTGGAGGAGCAAATGAAAACCATACAATCAGCACTGGGCACTATAAATATGGCAGGAGAGGAAAAAAACATATTCTCACATACTCTCTCTCACTCTCTCTCTCTCTCTCTCTCTCTCTCTCTCTCTCTCTCTCTCTCTCTCTATATATATATATATATATATATATATCCTTCCTAAACAAGAAAGCGAGTCTGGTGAATGAGCTATCAGAGGGTCTGACATGAGTGGCAGGCCTGCTGCAGCTGGGCAGGTTAGTGCACTTTGCTCTCGCCGCCCCACTCTTACGCCGACCAAAACGGATGCGCGTGGAACATCTTCAAAGAAACCTGACTCCTAGTAATCACTCACGTTGCCTTTGATCTCGGGTAGGGCAAGAGAAAATAATGACGTGTTTCTGGGTGCTCTCGCACAATGAATAAAAGGTGAAATTACATTTGAATAGGCAGGTAATAAGAGGTAGTCTAGTGAGAGGCGATGGAGAGGTGCTGAAAAGAAAACAAGCCGCACTTGTGGGCAAAATAAAACAAGGTCTTTTGGGGGATTGGCAGACATACAGCAGTCTGTGGTACATTGTAAAAAGCAACACTACGTAGCAGGGCCATACAGTGTAAACAGCTCTAATATGTGGATAGATGAAATAGGTAAGTGAATAGACTCTTTATCCCAGAAGGTGGATGGATACAGTTTGAATGTAGACAACGTGACCTCTCAGCATTCCATATTCATTTAAGAGACTTGAAAACAACAGCATCCATCCAGCCTTAAGTAAATAGGGTGTTATTTAAAAAAAAAATACTAGCACAACACAGTGTTAAAATGTATCTTTTTACAGATATTTTTTATGTTACGCTATCTCACATAGACCAAATGTATTTTGTTTCGCATGGATTGGCACCTCTGCAGATATGTGTGGTGATTCCTCCTGGGAAATAGTCTGCACTGGTGAAAACGGCAGCAGGTAAAACGTGAGGAAACACGATCAATTGACCAATCCATGACAGGCAGTCTAGTATGAAAACAGGGACAAGTGCAATCATTTATCTATCAGGCCTTGCATGAAAAATGAATCCATTCATTACTGTCTGTGGTATTGGATCTTGCTTTATGTATTCAGGGGATCGCTCTGCCACGGACGGTAAAAGCTTGAGTCAACATCGCTCATCTCTCAGACGAATGTCGGTTTTGAGTGATGGTGTTTGGGTGCTTCTGACTAAATGCCTGGGTGAAACCCAATCTTGACATCGCTCCACTTTAAGCACTGACCCCACTATTTCATTAGGAACCATGACCCCTCTACCCCAGGCAATGGGTGCAGATAGTTAGGGGAGGAGATGGGTGGGTGGAGCACAAAAGAGGGTCTTCAGTTAACAGAACCTCCAACTTAGCCCTCCAGCAACATTTCATAAGACTAATGTCACTCTTATATGTGGACACAACTGGCTACACATTCAGAAGCAGAGCTCTTTTAGATCTTTTAGACACTCTTCATATGGCGATAGATAGTCTATTTTAGAAAAGTACATTTTATGATGATGACACATAATAGCCGCAGTGAATCATACTTAATTCAGATATATAAGTGGCTTCTCATGATTTTGAAGTGATTTTGAAGTGAAGGTGATGCAGATTGCGCCAAGAAAACTCAAAGCGCTCATGCACTTCCATACCCCATTAAAGGGAATATGTTTGCATATTCAACTCCCCTGTCGATGGCCCTCGATTTGCAGGAGCTTTGCTCTAAAGGACTAAAGTCTGGCTGTTTCTTTTGCAGCCCACCTTGTCAAGAGATCACACTCTGAAGAATGTTATACAAGATGCAGCAACCTGAGGGATGCGTTTATGTGTTGCATGAGTGCCTCTTTGTGTGTGAGGCAGAGCTCACAGCCAGTCATCCGGTTGGAGGCACAGCCATGCAGCATGCAAGTGCCTCCAGCAGAAATAAGAGGGACCGTGTCGGTATCTGCTCTTCACAATGACCTATGGATTGCCAGAATCTCAATAGCAGAGCAGGGCATGATGAGAGCTGAATCCAGGCTCAGACCAGCACCCCCCCCCCAAAAAAAAAACCCTGCACCACCGATTCTTTTGTTGTTGTTGTTGTTGTTTTCATTCAAACTGAGATTAATCCTGGCCTCCCGGCCCTACTTCAGTCCCCTTTTTAGGAAGGATCGTCTTTCATTAAATTAACATAGTTTACACACCGTTAAACAATGTATGTTACACGCATTAATCCATCTGGAGGCCTCCATACGTACTATGGGATTTCCTGGATTAAATCAAAACATTCCACAAACCTTTTAATCCCTAACGAACGAGACATGATGCCATATTAACTGACAGATCCCAGTGGGACTTCTAGGATGAGGGGGAAAAATGGTTAAGTTCACCTATTACAACCCAAACAGTATTGCAGCTTTAGACCCAGCGGGATGGAGTGCACCTTTATATTTTCCTTCACAGCTCATGTGAGCTGCTTCGGCTTCAACCCTCAGCAAACCCTTACTGAGAGACATGCCGTTCTGCTTGTCTAGGAGCAGTATGGTTTTGGGTTTTGACATTTTGAAATCAATAAGAGGTGGAAAGGGAGGTTTCTGCCGTGGCATCCAACTTGAAATAAAAACACTTCAATCAAGGCAGCAAAAGCCTGACATGGGAGACAGGGGATCGATCAGAACTGAGATCTGTACCTGTGAAGTTCTCCAGGTCTGTCTTTAGCATCAGCAAAAAAGAGACCACATTCCATTTAAGCCCACTGTGCAAAAAGTTGGCCAGAACCACAGCGTCGGGTTTTTCGTCGTACTGCGAGCAACTGGGCGTTTTGTTTGAAAACAATACACCCTGAAAAAAAATTGGACCGGTGGAGAAAATTTATTCCACCTTCAAGTAGACATTCTTCAGCCACAGACTTCTTTGGGATTACACGAGTGTGTCAGTCTGAAATGACCCTTCCAGACTCTCTCCCTGTCTTGATTGGCTAGTGACTGAGAATGGAATTGGTCTTTGTGGAATTGGTCTTTTGTGTTTTCCAAGCCAGCGCTGTTAATTGTGCCACCAGCTCCTGCAGCTGAGTGGAGCCCCTCTCTGGGCCCCAACAGCTGCTTCTTGTAGAGGTTAAGTGCTTAAGCATGTTCTCCATCTATACTGCACCGTACAATGAACAGGCATAAAAAGTAGGTCCCTCCAGTCTAACAGATCCATCAGACACAGTTTGTCATGGACAGTCGAGTTAATCGGAGGGCAAAGGAACCCAAAGTCAAACCCAAATCATAGCACACTATTGCAGTAGACCTGCATTATGCATTAGAATGACATGCTATCAGATATAGCCTAGTGGCTCAGCCTGCTTAGATTATTCAGACACATGGGGTTACAGTTCCAAAGGGGTTCTTTTATAGCAAATGAACACTATAGAATCCGTGAAAATAGATTGCTCCTAGAACAGGCTTTGATAATGGTCCTGTCAAATGACCTTTTCAGATGTTTGAATGAAGTATAATCCTAAAATCTGGATTAATGAGCCTCAAAGACATGCCTCAAAGTCACTGTGTATATAAGTGTGTGTCTACACACTTGACCATTATGAAAGTTCCTTTCCATTTTGATCCTCTAGCCACTGGCCCTGTTCGAAAGGTCACAGAGATAATGAAAACAATTCACAATACCGTCCAGGAGAGCAAAGCGGACTTCCATCACTCAAATGTGCCCTAATATCTCCTCAGCATTCTGCCATGCCTTGCCATGCGAATTAGCCGTTCAGAATTTCTGTCTTGTACGATTATAAGATGATGAAATTTCCCCCCCGACTGAGCTATGAAGCATGCCAAAGTGAGCATTGACCGTCCAAAATATTAACAAAAAAAAAATGCAATGTCAATGGACAGAGAGTATAAATAGAGGTGATAAGAGAGGAAGAAATGTCATCAAACACGGGAGGGGCGGAGTGGGGCAATCAGTCTGCGCGAGGACGAATCAGCCATAAAAGAGTGAATGGGGAGACGAAAGACAATAAGCCTTGGGGGGCAGGTGGTCACATGGGGAGACAGGGTGACCCGAGAGGAGGTATCCGAGGGTGAGTCAGCGCCTCGCTCCACGCCGTCTTCACTCCATCAAAGTGAGGAGGGGTTTGTGTGTGTGTGTGGGGGGGGGTGGGGGGTGGGTGTCATTCACTCACTGCCATTCCCCTTCATTGCACACTGCTTCCACTCCTTTAAACAGACAGTGCAAGGGTGTCCTGAAACGGGATGTCAGTTCGCTGTCAGCGGACAAACAACGTTCGCTCAGTCACCTCAGAACCATGAATACAGGATACGGGCTCAGCTGACATGGGCATATTTTATTTGTTTCTGCCAAATTACCCTTGAGAGAAGGGAGAGTAAGATTTAAGTGTAACCCTGTGGAACATTATCTCATCGCTTGTAGAGAAAAAAGTGACATTGTGGCTGTTGTTTATCATCTGGGTTTTCATGCAGTGATAAGATATGCTTTCATGTGATTTTGCACAGCATTAACACTTTGACACTATAATTTTCCTAACAGTGAATAAATCATTCCTTGATGAGGTATTCATGAAGTGCCCATAAATACTTGCATAAATATGTGTAAATATATAAAGAGAAAATGCTTTCCGTGTAAATTGAATCTCTTCATAAAATGGCATCCCTCATTTTACGGGCTGAAATTATTTAGATAAAGCTGACACAGACTTGGCCTGCTTCCAGAGCTCGATGAAAACCATCTGATGGCCTGTGAGTATGCCTAAATGCCAGCGTTTGTTAATGGTTGTATCTCAACATCATAATCAACCCTCAGCCGAGGAAGTATTTGTGTCACACGACTGTGGTTTAGAGTTTTAATCCACAGCTCTAACGTGTAAAGCATGATTATCACACAGGAAACAGAACATGCTTAAGCAAGGTAATGCTGAGAACTTGTTGTGACCATGATAGGCTGAGGTAGATGAAGCCCCCTCAGTGGGAAACCTCCATTAAACTTCTCTCTCTCTCTCTTTCTCTTTCTCTCTCTCGCTCTCTCATTCACTCTCTCCTTCCTGCCTTTCTCATTTCTCTCCTCTCTTGGATATGTCTCTCGCCTCATTCCCACTTCCTCACCCCCCTACCATCTCTCTCTCTCTCACTCTCTCTCTCTCTCTCTCTCACAAACACACACACAGTATATTTATTTCAGTCACGTCAACACTCTGACGTCAGCGAGGCTAGTTGTAGGTATAAATAAAAGCTGTGCTAAAGTGAGGGGGAAAGAAGGAACGGCAAGCAGCAAAGTCAGGATGAGGCATATATGAAATATCCGCATTCACTATTGACTCCTACAGTACAGCTGTTTTCGGTGAATTATGAGCGTTATCCTCCACCCCCGGGGGTTTCGATTAATCAATGCCAGCCTCATTCAAACAGACCTCTGTCCTCAAGGAAATTTATATCCCCTGCATAAGCTTCCAGAAATTCCTTATATATATTTATTTATCCTTGCGGACCAGGAGAGGAATCAGGTCAGGCCTGAGGAGTGGGTTGTGTAAGCATGTTATCCCCCCTCGTCGCCTCGAGACACTGAGGCGCATCAAGCAGTGGGCCGCAGCAATGGCTGTGTTGTTGTCAACGTGGCAAGGAAAAAAACAGGCTGGGAAGAAAACTACTTTTCCCCCACCCCCACCCCTAAACCACCACACTCAAGGTCATCACAGGCTGACAGCTGTCTTGCTCTTACAGATAGTTCTATTCCCGATCTGTCTGAAAAAAATTTTCCACCACCGGCTAATTCTCAGCCCTCCGAAGGATAAACTTATTTTGGTTCCACACCATTAAGTAACTCTTTAAGCAAATAGCTCAGCTGAATTTGGACTATTGGTTTTATGTTATCAGACCCATAAAATAAATGAGCAGCATTTCGATTGCATTACTTGTCGGCTGGAGCATAAATTAGCCTTCGCTCAAGATGTTTTAGTGGTGAAATTAAATAAACATCCCGCAAGACTTGAGTTTGGAGAATCTATAGCTCTGGCACATTATGTGTGGTCAGCACACTTAAGCTTAAGTACACAGAGGGTATCTGGTACAGAGAGTCTCCTCTCCCAGCATGCACTTCTTCGCCCTCCCTCAGAGCACTTCACTAATTCCGTACACACACAAGGGCAGACCTGGAACCAAAGTATAGGAGCCTCAAGCAGATGAGGCAGCTTGAAGGAGATGAGCAAAGCAGAGGTGAGTAGAGGGTGTTTTAACACTCTGTTCACAACTCGCCTCCTATTTCTGTCCTCATAGTCCAGTCCTCCCCATCCTAAACGCTACCCCTACCCTCCACCCCCACTGCTGTCCAAGTAGATGAAAACAGATTGGTGAGGAGGAGGAAGAGGAGGAGGTGGTGGTGGTGGGGGGGGAGTTCTGACAAGTCACACACCTCTCCCACCTCTCCTCCTGCATACATTACCGCTCCCCGTCAGCCATAATCCCATCAGGCTGCTCACCTGAGTCGGGAAAAGGGGGGTTGAAGAACTCAGGAGCAGGTGAACATGTGAACGGAGCCTGCTCACTCTCTCTCTCTCTCTCTGCCTTTCTCTTTTCTCTCTCTTCATTCTCTTTTGCATGAACTATGAGGCTGCCCCTAGTGCTCATATTGCTTGGAGAAACCCTCTCAGGCTTATTGTGTCTTATTAGCGATTTTTCCCCCTTTTTTCCATTAGCTGAAAAGGTTACTGCTGCAGCGGTGATACCCTCCTGCTTCGTTCGCAGAGGAACAAATCCCCCCCCCCTCCACCCACTCCCCTCAGCCTTGAGCTGTGGCAGCCAGGCGAGGCCATTTCACCGGCATTATCCTCCCACTCAGGTGCACAAATATCAGGCCTGGAACATGGGACTAAGCAAGGTTAATTATTTTGCTCTGCTACCTCCCCATTAATAGCCAAATATAAATGCGGGGTCTCTGCAAACAGGAGGATACTGATGTGCAATTGAAAAGGGTGGATTGGGGCAGGGGGAAGGGGCTTATTTGGAGCAACTGGGGGTTCAGGGGGTGCTGGGGGTTCAGACAGATAGAGGGGTTAGGTCGAGCCATGAGCCATGAACAAGGCTACCTGGGAGGGACAAGATTAACACCATATACATAAACAGTGCTGGAAAGAAAGAGAGAGAGTCATATCGCTTGGAGCAAAATCCATCTTTTCACTCCACTGAGTGGAGGGAGGGGCAAGACACCCTCCCCAAAATTATGCCTTCCAATCACATTAAAATATGAGAGCTATCAGGATGATGTCAGGGGGCGATACCTCATCTCCCTTCAGTATTTGTCTTTGAATAAACCCCCCTTTTTTCCTTCGCCCCACGCTCATATAATCACTTGTGTACTGAAAAATATTGTGTATGATACAAAGCAGATTTGTGTGTGTGTGTGTGTGTGTGTGTGTGTGTGTGTGTGTGTGCCAAGAGTGTCTGCATCATGATGTCATTATTTTTATTATGTGCTGGAGAAGGGTAATCATTCAAGATATAACGGACCAGATGTGAACAAGAAGATAAAAAACACACACACACAAAACAAATTCAAAGACATACATAAAAGCACCAGCTCTCTCGCCAGCAATCCTTTACCAAATGTGTCAGCCTGCAAACCCCAATGCAAAGCAATTCGTTATAACTACAGATAGAGAATGACTACAGATAAAGAAATATAGAGGCTCCTCAGTGGAAAGCCTTCATTAAACTCTCTCTCTCTCTCTTTGTTGCTAGATAGATAGATAGATAGATAGTGACTTCTTTCTGTCTTTCTATATATAAATTCTTTTTCTATCAACAGTCATAATGAATATACTATAGTAAAAAAGCTCCATGGGCTCTGGCTTCAGCCAAAATGCGGAGTGGCCTCTCTGAGTACTCTCCACCTGATGAGGGCAGGCTGAGATCATTTTCCCCTCTTGACAGATCTGCTGATTTCCCCAGAGGAGCGCTTGGGCTCCTGGCTGCCGCGCTACTCTCCCAGCGATGGGAGTGTTTACTTAGCTCACCTCACCTCCACAGACCCTTCCACAGGGATCGCCCTGCTCTGCTCCAGTACTATCTCAGAGGACCAGCAGAATAGCCATGTCCTTGTAGAGCCTGCAGGATATTCTTCTTCTTTCGCTTCTTCCTCTCCCAAGACCACTTGTCTTCATACAAGGGCATAATGGTGTGAAAGCACACGGTGGATTCAACATTTTTTTATTATTATTTTTCTTAAAGGTCAAATATCTGCTGGGTATTTATATTACTGTTGCAGATTGTGTTGTTGTTGTCATGTTTCTCTGTGAAAATGAAACAATCCATTCACCACGTTTGTAAACCAATAGACTGCTATACAGAAATCAGAAATAATGGTGTGATTTACACTTATATTGTGTAATTATGGTGTGATTTATACTTATACAAAAATATCATCCTTGACAACAGAAACAAAGTACAGCACACAGGACATCTGTAAAAGGATTTTAGAATTTGTTTTTTGTGATCCCAAACACACTGAAACTTACAAAACCTTCAGGACTTCCGTTTGAATGTAAACATACTAATTCTAAAGCCCCAAATGGGACCTCTTTAGAGTGGTAAAGGGGGAAAAGCATAGCCATGGCCCCTGCTTCATGCGTGGTCATAAGGGTAAGTCGGTTCAGAAGCGGGGAGTAGGGAGGGGGCTGGCTTTGCTCCAGCGCCTCCTCATCTGTGTGTGTGTGTGAGAGTGTGTGTGTGTTTGATGGCGTGGGGAGATGGGGGCCGTCAGGCACCAGCAGCAGAGGTAGAGCTGCTCTCCACAGGGGGGCAAAGGCCCTGGTCATTTTCATGCAACGGGCCCTTTGCCACAGCACACCCCTCCCCCATTTTCTCTTCCCTCTCCTCTCCTTTGCTCTCCCTGTCCTCCACCTCTCTTCATCCCTTCCTCCCTCCCTCCATCCTCCTCCACCCACCCGCCCCTTTCCCCAGGCCCTGCAGGGCAGCCCTGCCTCCCATCTGCTGTCTGTCCCAGTGAGGAGCTCCACAGCTCCCCTCTCACATTTACAATTCAATTAAACTCAACAAGCCCCTACCTCCCTCAATTCAGACAGCCGTGGCCTCGCTCAACAGAGAGCATGCATGCACACACACACACACTCACACACACACACACACACACACACACACACACACATACACACACACACATGGTGACAAACACAGAGAGGCCAGGGCAGAGCAGAGCAGCCCAGGTCAACGCCTATTCTGAGAAGCTGTGTTAAGAAATACTCCTTGGGGATCATAATCTATGTCAGTAGAATGCTACTGTCACACTCCACATGCCTAGATACAGACCAGCACAAATACTCCGAGAGAGAGAGAGAGAGAGAGAGAGAAACAGAGAAAGAACACTATAGTTGTTACACCATCTTATACAGCCTACACTACTGGGAAGTCTTAGGAAATAAATGTGTACACACCTCCCCTATCAAAGCCATAGTTTTCTGCACACCAAACTGGCAGGGCTATAAAGACAATGAATGAGAATGTGAAATATAGACTAATGGCTGTGTTCCATTTTTATGTTTGTGTGCCTTTTGGTCGTTTGTTGCTCTCATTTTTAAGTCCCAGCCTACAATGAGATACTAGGATTTGTGTTAAGCAAGTAGAGGTGTAGGCTTACAGAATGTATCCTTTTGTGTATCCTCAAAGACTTTTTTTTCTTGCCAAATTTAGCCTAGTTTCTCTCCCACTGCTTAGGAGAAATACCCTGTTTATGATATAATCTTAGGTGGGCCAAAAAGAACTGTGACTCTAAATTAAGTTCCTCATAAATTTTTCTCCACTGTAATGTGAAAGCAATATCCACAGGCATCCCTTCTCTGGGAGAAAAGAAGAAGAAGAAAAAAAAGAGGATCTTTAATATTTAATTATGGCAGTGCCAACATGCAACTTTTATCATTTTCTTGTGTCATTTGCATCTTAGGCGAGCCCACAGACAGACGCCAAAAAAAAGAGGAGGAGAGAGAGGGGGTTTGGGAGACAGAGCGAGAGACAGACACACACACACACACACACACACACACACACACACACAGCGAGACAGACAGAGAGAGAGAGAGAAGGTGAGAGAGTGAGAGCCCTGTATGTACTGTGTGTGTCTCTGAATCAGTGAGGATAAGGTACAAAGGGAAGAGAGAAAGAGTGCATGACAGAAATGGAAAACTGAAAAATACAACCCAGACAAGGAGTGAAGGCACACAGACAGAATGAGAGAGAGAGATAGAAAGAAAGAAATAGAAAGAGATTGTGAATTTTAAAAGGTGAGTACAGTCAGGTGGTCTCCTGTTCATCCTTTTCCTCATTTTTGATTGAAGTGTGTATGTGTGTGTGTCCGTACAGTGTGATGTGTGTGAGTACAGTGGTGTGTGTTTGTGTGTGTGTGTGTGTGTACAATGGTGTATGTGTGTGTTTGTGTGCGAGGTAGGCCGAGACCCATGACTGCCCGTGCCCTGACGCATTCAGCACCACACTGTGGGCCCCGGCGCTGTCTGGAGTCCCCCTTTTTTTTCTCCTCTCCTCTCCTCCACACCCGGGCCACCGCCACGCTCCCCTCTGTGCCGAGGTGGCAGACTGTGCTAATGAGCGATAATGTGTGTAATTAACAGTCCGGCAGCAGCACACGTAGCTGATGAACAGTCTCCCCTCCTTCATTTGGCTGCTTGTTCCCCTTGATTCGCCTTGAATGGAGGCCGGGTGGAAATGAGTCCTGCAGTGCCAGGGTACTTGCCATTAAGATGACAATAATAATAAAAATGGTTATTATCATAATAATGGCTGTCATTGTGCTGTGATGTGTCTTTAATTTTAATGGAAGGAAGGAGAGAGAGAGAGAGAGAGAGAGGGAAAAACAGGAATCTCTGTTCATTCTATTTGATAGTGCTGGTGCTTGTTATTATCTGACGATTCAAAAGCTTCATTTGCATAGTGCATTTGTTTAATTGTAAATGAAAAAAAAAACACATAACAAATAACTGGACATAATAAAAGCCTTTTTTCCCCACTTTTTCAAGTGTGTTTTCAAGTGAACATGTTTTGGGCTTGCTGTTTTTTGTTGTTGTTGTTGTTGTATTTTTGTATTTTTATGACAGGATTTGTATCAAGTGGACGCTAAGTACCGGAGACGTTTTCTGCTCCGAACAGCAGAAAACAGCCGGGGTCATATCACGAAACACACCTGTGTAAACTGCGTCGGCCAGAAAAAATGTTGACTCTGGGTCCAGAAAATAAAGTTCCTCTGGATCTCTAGTCGGAGACATCCTCCTCCTCCTGGAAACCATGGGGGCCGTGTGAGGACGCGAGGCAAAGCTCCAGGCCCTGCACCGGTGGCAGCGGCAGATGTGAGATTTATGGCCTCAAGTACTTCCATGTTTCCCCCCCCTCCCTCCACCTCCACCCACACACCCCCACCACCCCCACCACCACCACCACCACCCTCCCCAAAGCCCCCATGAAGTAAGAAGCTCTCAGTTCGGGCCATCAGAGCGGATCCAGGATGAATCGCGTGCGTGCAACCACGCTGCTGCCGCTGCCGAGAAGTGTTAGATATCGCACAGGGCGCTGAAGTACACTCTCCATCAGCTCGTAAAATGCGTCGTCGCCGTCCGTTCCTGCCACCTCCCCGCCTCTCCCTTCTCATCACCCCAGCCAATGTTCCGTACATACACTCACACTCTTCTTCTCCCCTCTCTTTCTCTCTCTGGTAACGGGGGTGATGTGGCCCATCTCCAAACTGCATTAAGCGCCCTCCCCCACCCCACCTCCAAACCCCCCTTCGTCTCGCCGGCGTGTACGTTTCAAAAGGTTTTACTGCCGCTCGTGGCGCAGGCCATTAAATCAAGCTGCCAGGCTTTACAAAGCAGATGAGCCCTGTAGACAGTGTCATCCACAGTGCCTCGCCATTCCTGCAATTTTAAACAGTCAATCTGTGAACACTCGCTGACTTACTCATCCCAGTCCCATCTGATATCTGTGTGAATGTGTGCCTCTTTGTGTGTGTGTGTGTGTCTGTGTGTACCAGTGCGCATGTGTGTGGGCATGTTTTCTTACTGTTGTGTAATTATTTTTTGAGTAGATATTGTGCTTACAGTTATACACCTTGTGCATGTTTGTGTTTCTCTATATGGAAACATTTGCACCTCTCTCCATGCTACATGCTACATACTGTACATGCAACTTTGTGTGTACATTTCTGTATACATATGTGCAGTACATTCTTTATAAGTGAGTGAGTGTGTAACTAATGCCTTGCATGTGTATTAGGGCATTATGGTACACTGGCCCGCATCTGGCTGCCCCAAAGCCCCCCCCCCAACCACTCAGTGTGTGTGTTGTCAGTGTGAATCAGTCGAGGTGAGAGAAAGCAATCAAACGTAAATGCTTCCAAAGTAAGTGTATATAAACTTAGTAAATATGCTGATTCGCTTGGAGGGCTGCGGATGTTCGGAGGCCCACTCAAAACACATGCAGATTTTAACATCTCAACACTTCATAAAAGCTGTTGCAGCTCTCTCTCCTCTCCTCACGCAACGTCAAGGCCATATCTCCGTCTTTTCCTCAATTAAAATTTGATTGAACAAGTCTAGCATAGTTAAGAGATAAATATTCACAGCCCTACTAATGCACACTGCATTAAAACCTCTACATAAATCTCAGATTAGCAAGCTCTTAACACCCATTTTCAGAAGGATCTACATACTCCAGTGTTGTGTTGCCTGTGAATGTATAGAATAGAGCATTTGGTAGAGAGGTGTTCCCCTAAGTGTGTCAGTGCTTGTTTTGAGAAAAAGAAACAGACACTGGGAGCAAATCCGAAGCTCCAGGCGTTGTCTGAAAATGGTGTCTGTTTTTTTTTTCTTTCTTTTCTTTTTCTTTTTTTTCTGTTGGTTTCTCTGTGCAGCCTAAATCCATTTGGCACTCGGAGCAGCATGGCGCTGTAGTTTTGCATAACAAACTCAACCCAGGAACTGGCTGAAAGTTTATGGCGGCTTGAGTATTTACAGACGCACTTAAAATGTAACCCGAAATAACACCTACAAAAGGGAAGTGTGTGTCTCTGTGTGTGTATGTGTGTGTGTGTGTGTGTGTGTGTGTGTGTGTGTGAGAAGGGGGGGGGGGTCGTGGAGGAGGAGGAGGTCGGAAAAGTGAGATCATTAGGCTAAAATGTCCTCTAGCTGCCCAGTGGATGAGGTGAGGTACTGCTCAGCATGCTGGGATTTGTAGCAACCCGATGCCGGTACACCATTGGGTATTAGCTACCGGGAAAGCAGCCATGCACAGTGTTTAATCAAAAGTAATGGAAGACAATGCGTGTCACTGGGTCAAATAGAGCTGCATGTTTTTTGAAAGGAGCGCACATTGATCACTGGCTGTAATCACCTAAACAACATTAGCCTGCCACACTGATGTGTACTTTACCTTGCGAGTGGGGCCAACAGCACAAACAACTGTTTTTTTTCCTCCCTTCCCTTCCACTGGTCAATATCCCACCTGGAGGGACAACAGAAGCATTCTGAGGTCTTGCAGGTTATTTGAAACATATCCAACAGCAGCCTCACTTGATGAAACTCTTAAGGATTCCTACCAGGGGGGAAAACAGGAACAGCAAATAGGGCATCTAAGCCAAATGGGTTACTAAATTCACATTTGCATCCATTAAGAGCAGGCATGTGTTTCAGACAAACACCCCTGGGCTTTAAACCTCTATCAGCTGTTGTCATTCACCCCCTTCCACTTCGACGTGTTATAATTTGTGTTATCCGGAATCAATAAATCAGTGAATCCATACCTAACAAATGCCACTGTGTGTGTGTGTGTGTGTTAATGACACCGTGGGATTATACAGGATAATGCTACCAGGGTAGAGAAGGGGGGGAAGAGCGACAACAAAACAACAAAAGGTATTGATCAGTTTTCGCCTGTCAGGGTACAGCAGATCAACGAGACAAACAAAGGCACATCCTGATTTTCCACAAGACATACACATCTTGCACATGCACTCCCCACCCCCTTACCTCCCTCTCTCCCTCCCTCTCTCTTTCTCTCGCCCATTCCATTTCCCTACTTCACAGGAAGCGTGGAGGTGTTGCGAGGGCCACATCCAGGATGGTGGCCACACACACCGATATATAAATGTCAAGGCATCTTAATTAACACCGTGTCTGCAACCGTGATCAAGGTTCGCTTGATGCAGCGCACAGTAAAAAAGGGGGAAAAAAGCAGTGGAGTCGGACTGCAGAGTCCAATCCCCCAACCGCAGGCTCCCACTTTCCCCTGGATCGATTCAAATAGATTTTCCTCTTTGGCACACACCTGCATGCTGTCAACAAGACATAAATTTCGTTTCCTCTCTCACTCCTCTCCCCCCCCCTTTCTCTCTCTCTCCCTCTCTCTCTGTTTCTCTCTCTCTTTTGAGGCCCTATATTTCTCATGCAATCCATATTACCCCAACACGGAACAAGAAAACCTCAAAAGCTTTTTTTGGCAGGGGCTATCTAGCCGTGAGAGAAGGGGGCGTCTGTGTATGGTAGTCTCTCTTCAACTCTCTCTCTCTTTTTTTTCTCTCTCTCTGTCCACCCACAGCCTCAAAGGACTCTTTGGGACCCTTTGAAGGATGGAGTCACTGGGCAGAGGACTGGAGCTGAACACTCAGCAGTCGTTTGGCATTTTGGAGTCCTTCAGGCTGCAATAGCACACTGGCCTGTACACGCACACACACACACACACTACACGCACACACATGCACACATCTCTTTGCCACCCCCATCAAACATCCACAGACAGACAGACACACACACACACACACGTGCCCACACACACATACACGCACGCACACACACACAAACACACACTCAGTGCCCACACACACATACACGTACGCACACTCACTCAAACAGTGTTCACGGCTGACCTGCTTCCTAACTCCTGATCTGGGTCCTGACAAAGATCACTTAGTGGTCTGGGGCAAAAGAGCAAGCCAGGGAGAAAGAGGTCACAGGTAGGGCGCTGCTATCATTCACATCTTCATTCAAGCCGAAGCTGACACCCAAGCTCCGGAATTGGGGGTTGTGTGTGTGTGTGTGCATGTCTGTGTGAGGGATAGAAGGTGTGTGTGTGTGTGTGTGTGTGTAACTCTTTTCTCCACTACTAAAAAAAAGTTCCCACTCGGAGAGCCTTGGGTTTCCTGGGGTCTGGGATTGACTCGTTAGTGGAGTGGCACATTGGCGGCGGGAGCAGGGGTTGCAGTGAGAAACCCATTTACATCCTCCCCTGTTTCATTCGCTCCGACTCCTCTCTGATCCTCACCCTCCACTCAGGCTTGTTTACCTGGCAAGTAGACTGTGACTAAAGAAAATTCCCACAGCCAGTGGAGGGATTGGTAGAAGGGGGTGGGGTGGGCTGGGGAGTCACTCTGTGTGTGTGTGTGTGTGTGTATGTGTGTGTGTGTGTGTGTGTGTGTGTATGTGTGTGTGTGTATGTCTGTCTGTCTGTGGATGTTTGATGGGGGTAGCAAAGGGATGTGTGTGTGTGTGTGTGTGTGTGCGTGGGTGTGTTGAGAGTGGGAGAGGGGGGGGTTATTACTTAAAGATGTAACCTACCTTCCCCAGCCCCCATGGTTTAATTATCATGTGCAGCCTAGTGTAGATGAAATAACTGGGGTTCTCACACTGACGCCCACATGGGGAGGCAACACAGTCACTCACACCGACAGGGAGATAGCAGAGCAGGGAGGAAACAGCACAGTGCCTGGCTGCCTTTAAAGCAGGCTAATCGGAAAAGAAAAATAAATAAATCCACTCAAGCTGCAGACATCCATCTTTTTTTTTGTCTTGTTGCTGGTTGAGTCTGTATGGAAAGAGCAGTGCATCACATGTGTTCTTACCCCCTGCCCCAATCTCCTCCATCCACACCCACCACCACCCTAACCCGAGCATGCCTGCTGTTCATTCAGAGAATTAAGCTTTAATATGGGGTTTGGGTGGGAGCAGTGAGAGGGTGAAAAGGTTAAATTATGGGCTGGATTTCTCCCTAAGCACATCAAAACCTCCACTGCCTTCGCAGGTCAGATCATCTCAGGGCCAAATCCCGCTTGCAAAGCAAAGCAAATCATGCAAAGGCTGGCCCATGATCAAAAACAAGAGTTTATGGGTGTTTATTTTTTTAGGTTGCGTTTCTCTAAATGAATGTTTAATTAGGGATTGAGAAAGAGAGCTAGCGAGAGAGTGAGAGAGGAAGTGAGAGAGAGAGAGCAAAAGCGACAGAGAAAGAGAGACGTCTTTAACATACGGCCATTTAACGCAGCGGTTCAGCTTGGTGTTTGCTCGATCTCGCTGTCTGTCTGCAGAGTGACTGATCACTACATGCTTTTTCCACTCCCAAAGGGCTTCTGTTCCTATGACAGAGAGAATGTGGCGGGGGAAGGTGGATGGGATCCCCCTCTCTCTGAAATAGATAATCTACAGTTCACTCCGACAGTAAGGGACTGAGGGCGGTTGCATCTCCAGCTACAAATCATGATTTTGGATGAGCTACACATGTAAATCACTAATAGCCAAACACGTGTCTGATTTGAGCACTTGCTTAAGAACTTAGACAGCATTTCAGTGTAGTAGAAATCTGTGTGTAAAAACACAGCTACTTATTGGATTAATGAATGCAATTACCAGAGGGCTGGCAATGCGTCCAAAATGGCATACCAGCAGCCTAAATATTATGCAGACAAAGTACTTAGTGAGTCAGAAAGCCTTGCTCAGCCAAGTTTCACTGTACCAAGAGTTAAATTCCAAGGGATAGAATGCTATATTGCTTCCCAAAATGGGAGTATTTGTTTGTATGTAAATTTTACATAATCTATGAATTTGCAGTATGTGGCCATAGCTCAGTGAATGTAAGCCATTTAGGTACATGTAGAACGTATAAGAATGTGTGTATCTATGACAGGTGATTAATAGCTGCTCAGAGATGAGGAGCCAACGTATAACATCCGGACTGAATTAAAATTGATGCAGCAATTGTAATTTTGAAACATTTCTGCCTGTACAAGACCTCAATCTTTCAACCCCAGCTGTTTAGCATCTGTGCTCCATGCTAATATTTGAACTGCTTTTTAATGGGATATATTACCATCAACCCAAACAGACACCTCATCACTAGAACATATTTTTCAAAGTGCATGCTACTTTGCTATATTCCTTCTCTGTTCCATTATTATGGGCTAGTTTCTCCATATTTCTTGTGTCCCACTGAGAGGTAAGGCAGACACAGACCAGGAGATGCACTCTCTGGCTGACTGGCTATAGCGCCCGGGATCAGCGGATGACCCTGGACGAGGTGCAAGTTGACAAAACTTCCTTCATTTCCTCTTGTTATTGCAGCATCTGAGTCGGGTTTCTACTCAGGCACAGGATAGAGGGGGCAAAAGGTGAGCGCAATGCTTCACTGAACTTCGGCTCTGATCAAACGGAATGCAGCATGGGCTAGGGGCTGGGAGATAGCTTGAGCTGTTTTCTCTCTCTTTCTCTCTTTCTCTCTCTGTCTCTCCCTCATTCTGTCTTTCCTCTGTCCTTTCCTCCTCCACCACAGACCACAGCCTAGCTCAGGGGCTGATTCAGGGAGATAAGTCCAGGTAAACCAGATTTCCCCAGGAATGAAAATCCGCCCAGTTGACCACAGCTGAGCGCCCAGCCGAGGGGAAACGATTTAAGCAGGCCCAATTATTTTCTCTGGTCCTGGGGCACACAAAGACATTGTGGGGGTGGTGATAGTGGTAGTGGTGGAGATTGGGGAATGAGAGGTTATGGGGGGACAACCAGGGGAGCACAACAAGCCCCGGTGGCACAACAAGCCTCAGCCAGAGTAGGTGCACTTCTGTATCATTCATGATTTTAATTGCTTGTAATTAACTTGAGTCCAATTAGAATGAGAGAAAATCAATATGTGTTGATCAACAGTGAGGTGCATTTTCTTGGAAGAGGTGTGGAAGGATGTGTGTGTGTGTGTGTGTGTGTGGTGAGTTGAGAGCGCAGCCACAATCAGCGCGGCTGTTGGTCCGCATTAATGGGGACGCACGCGGCTTTTCTCTTTCCAGCTTGATTGTGTATTGAACGATTCGTCTCCTCTGGTACGTGCTTACATTGTGTGCAGCAATTATCCAGTGGCGGCAGATTGCACCGTGGTGACACGGTGGGATCCAACCAAATGCATGTCAGAGTTTGCCGGAGCTGGAGATCCCGCAGGCATGACAGGGTGCAGAGAAATCGGACAGAATGGAAAGCTGTGTGTGTGTGTGTGTGTGTGTGTGTGTGTGTCATGAGCATGAGCAAGAAGCTTGTCTCACCATTTTTTTATTGTTTTGCCGAGTCATTCTTTTCAGGTTGTTGTTATTGTTAAGATTTACTAGGAAAAAAACTGTAATGGTCTCTCGTGTGACAGAGAAGGTTGGCAGAGACAGTGACTTTCTCCAAACTCTTTTCACTAGAATCAATACTGACGTCACTGTTAAGGGTGCCCTGGTAATGAGCCCAGGGACGCAACTCCTTGGAGTGATATTTAGAGTTACCTCTTAAAGCTGCATGCATGCATAAAAGGCCCACAGTAAAATCCCTATCGGAGTGAGCAGTGAATCTAAAATCCAATAATTCATGGCGGCCCCCTCATCTGTTTCCCCCAGTGTTGGTAAACTGCAAAGGTTGCAGAGATGCCTGAAAATCTTACACAGATGCATCAAACAGTCACCGTGTTTTATTGTGTGCGAGAAAAGTGCTTACGGGGTGCTCACATTCATCAAAGCAACTATACTACCTCTCTCCACTAATCTACAAAAAAAGCCGCTCAAATCAAGGTGTTTCTTGATCTCCACAGAGAGAGAAAAAAATCCACAGAATGTGGTTGAGCTAAAGGGACGGAAGCCTGCTTCACCTGTTTGGCAGCGTGAGCAGACATGATGCATTACAGCCCCCCCTCCCCACATTCTCTTCCTTCCAATCTATATGCGCCCAGGCTTCCATCCTAATGCAGAGAGGCCCGTGTTTATGGCACGCTGTGTTGTGCTGTCATACTGAGTTCAACAGGATCAGAACTTCAAATAGATCCCTGCTGGACATAGCAAAGCAAAGAGCAAAAAAAAAAAAAACAGAACATCACCAAGCAAAGGCAAAGGAGAAAAGACTGTGTGTGTGTGTGTGTGTGTGTGTGTGGCACAGGATTTAAGGCACGGCCTGCTGGAGGGAACACGCATGAATTTGGCTGTCTAATCTGACGCTGGCGTCTCTCTCTCTCTCTCTCTCTTTCTCTCTCTCTCACACACACACACTGTGTCTCCTCTCCTATCCTGTAAACATTGTTGTTTAGTAGCACAGGCGTCCATGGCACCGCCTGGTCGCTGGCAGTACTAGAGCACGCGCGTCAACGCAACATGTGACTGTCGATGACAGACGTACCGCACTGTTGTCGTCTTTCTCGCCCTGACAAAGGAAGGGCCCCACTGCTCTGAAATGGTCTGTCACCAGGAGCGAAGGAGCCCATCTGTATTGCTCCCCATGGAGCCTCGGCCGACAAACAAGGCTTCACGCCGTGGCGGCCACCGCTCCTCTACACGTCATTAACAGAGACTCTCCCATGCTTTACCACACACTGATCCCCTCGCCTGTGATGAATGAATATACAATTGCAAAATATGGATTAATTGTGGAGGGCAATGCCAATATAGTGGCATCCCTACGGGATAAGCGTTTTATTAAACTATGAGCTTTGGAGACTAAACAAACACGAGGACTGCTCTTTGTGAGGATGCGTCTGCAGAAAGGAAGCCTAAGTCTTAGTGAAAATAAGGTACTGTGAGGATACTACGAAGCAAAGATTTAAGGCAGCTAAATTTCATAAAGTTGTTCAATCACATCAAAAGTCTTCTTTTCTCTTATAATCTGTCCTCTGCAGGCTCACATTATTACAGATTAAATACAGCATGAACATAGCATCACTTGATTAATGGTGTCTCAAGCATGACTGCGCAGCAGGCATTTACCAGGCCACCCCCTTACTACTGGTAATGAGCTGCTTTCAAAAGATGCAAGCATGCAACAATTTGTGTGCTCTTTGAAACATGTTTTTACAGACAACTCAGACTAGCCACATCTTTGAATTATTTTAACTCCTAGTGGTAGCATCTTCACATTAATCTTTTTTTTTTTTAATATTGTCATGGAGAGGATCAGTAAACACAACTACCATTCATAATAACTCTCTGTGACCAGATGGCCCTGATTTTGGTGGTCTGTCCCCAGTAAAATACAAGAAAACCCACTTTTGTTCCTGATTTTTGCTGCCAAAACATTAGCTATTTTATTGAGATTGACTGTAGAATTAGGAATTTGGTTCCCGAAGACATCAGACGTCTTCCAATTTTCATCTCAGAGGTCTGGTCACCTTATACTAATTCCTCATACTATGTATTCTGGAGTTAGTGTCTGACAAGTCAAGTTAAGAGGGTTATATTGTCATTTCAGCCATATATACTGTCTATAGTGAGACGAAACAACATTTCACCATGGATTCATTTGGTGCCACATTTATATAGACCACATGTATATAGACCACAACACATTAGCATCCATGCTAACTGAAACTGATTCTGGTATTTGATTTTGCATGCCTTTTTACTATTGCTAGATTTCAACCAAAACCTGTTTTAAGAAACTTTTTGCTTCAAGAAAAAAAAAATGTTTTTTACTTTTTGTCTTGTTCATATGGGAGAGTAACATGCAATGCAAAATAGAGTATGTGTCGAAGCATACTTAAGATATAGGTCTGTTATACTTTGTGCTTACATTTCTATAGCCACATGTAGAGACCTTTCACAACTCTTTATTTTAAATTAGTTTATACTTTACATACCATCTTCCTTCAAATTAGTAACAGGATGGCCTGAACATGAAAGAGGACATTTGCTTATAAATAAGCATACTTTACTGCTTCAAGCAATTCCATCAAGTCATTCAATAATTATGCATGAAGTCACACCCACTGTGGTGTGGTAACTTTTGCATCAGTCATGATATGAAAAAAAACTTTTCCACTGCAGAACATTCCAGGGAGAAAAACAATTTTAAATATTAAAGTGTTCTATCACAATATTTTAGCATTCCATATAGTGGCCTGACAACATTATGACACTTATCTTCATTCCTTATCCTCATTAATGCTGTGGTGTTGGATAAGGAAGAGGCACGCTTACTTGTTACTTGATTTGCCTTGGCAGCTTAATATTGAGCTTTCTTTTTATTTATATTATTTCATTTCATTTCACTTAGCTGGAGCAGGCGAGGGGGTTGCAGCATAATGTCTAATTTGCTGGGTGATGGCACTTGAAGTCTGAAGAAACAAATGTTTTGTTTACTGTTTTTTCTTTTTTTTTCTTCTTCTCTCAATGTGCCAGTCTTCCTTGGAAGCACAGACAGACACACACATACACACACAAACATACAGAGAAGCACAGACACAAATGCAAAGCAATCTGGTCTCATTAACATAGAGCAGGCAGCATAGGCTGGCAGACAGTTTCCTCAGCTTTCCTCTGACATCTTTGGCATCTCCTCCTTACATTTGATGTATATTATAATGGGGGCATGGCTACTTTTTTATGTATGTTGTATGCGCATTCATTCCGGAGGGTTCCGCCAAGCAGTTTGAAATACTGCCACGAGATTACAGGGCTGCTGGCATGACAGCGGCTGCATTTCATACAAACTCACTGAATACATAATGCACACCGTTGTCTGCATGGACCCCTTTCTCATGCTAATCAGAACCCTTTCTGTGCACTTCTAAGATGTGTGGGTGCTGTGGAGCTGGTAACTGTGTGAAAGGAGTCATATATGGAACATAAAATATTGTTATTACCACGTCAATGTTTGGCAATCAGAAAAGAAAAACAGTTCTTGAGAAAATATGTTGTAGGCTAAGCTTTTTGGTTTGGTGAGTTGGATATGTTTAAGCCTATACCGATTCTGTTGTCTGCCTATGATTGGAACTTTCCAGAAAAAAAAAAATAAGGAGAAAAAAATATCAGAAAGCCACAGCAGTTATTTATGGCCAGGGCTGAATCCAGAACCTCTATAGAGAACTGAATGGCAGAGTCATCAGAAACCAGGATTAACATGTCTGAAAATACAACCAACACTCAAACTCTGGCTTTCATGTTAGGAGGCAGACGACCGGCCGGTTAAATCAAAAGCCTGTTAATTGTATGGCTAAGAGGTATGGGCTCAGAATGAGGGCGAATGAATGAAATGCGCAATTATACTCTCTCGCTTTAATGTTTTACAGTTTCCTTCATTTACCAGAGGCTGTGGAAGACTAAGGGCATGATTTACTGCTGCAATGAGCTCGACACGTCTCAAGCCGGACGGCCGTAAATCAATCAAAACCCACACAAAAAGTGAAGAAAACCATATATGTTTCATTTCTCTTCACACACACATAATGATACCTTGCTATCAGCTGGGTTTGTTTTCTCAGGCGAGCGGCGGGTCATTCCTAGTGTCTGGCTGCTTGGCTGGCTCTGTCTCTGTCTATGGGAACTGAATGAAACTGGCACGCGTGTGTGGGCTGGCCCCTGGACGTGTCATGGCCGCTGTGTTCATGGTGCCTGACAGGGCCCTTTCCCCCTTGGCTGGAGGCCTTTCTGTGAGGAAGCCTGTGTGGTGGTGCTGGTGGTAGAGGAGAGAGAGGAGAGTCAAGGGTTTTGTTGCAGCCACTGCTCCTTCCCTGAGAGTTGTTTGCTTTTTCCTGCCTGTTGCTGGTGCTAAATACACATGCTGTGCTTTTTTTTCTTTCCTTTTTTTTTTTTTGGGGGGGGGTTAACCTTCTCTGTTCAGCCACTCACCCTCCAGCTCTTATCTAACCATGGTGTCATTTGTGGATGCTTGACCACTAACCAAACCTCTCTCACACACACACGCACACACACACCATTCTCCCAACACACAGTAAGAATTTCGCACACACCATCTGTACACACACACACACACACACACACACACAGACAAATACACACACACACACACACACACAAATGTTGTCAGAGTCAGTCGATAAAGGGTGAACATGAGGAGCACGCAGCTCCTCACACATGCAGCCTATAGACAAGTCTTGGCTAATGGAAAACAAATACCCTGGCCCAGCATTCCACTGGGTGTAATACTGCTCTTATGCTCTGCTCTTGTAATGGAGTCCTGTGAATGACTTATCTTTCTGGATAATCACACTCGGTTATTGTTGTTTTCCTCAACTTTCCAATACCCAACCTCCACACACTATCTTGTTTTTCCCTTGCCCTTAGACAAAACTATGTGCACATGGCACAGATCGACTAGTACTTTGATGCATAACATAATTATTGATTTATTGTACAAACAACAATTTTGTTTCTGGATAAACAATATTATCTGAAACTTTCCACACACAACCCATTAGTGTCCACCCCCTCCCTTCAATTCCATCTTCTCCACCAACCACCAACTTCTGTTCTCAGCCAGGAGAGAAGGAAAGGAAGAGAGAAGATCTCTCCAAGGAAGCATCCCTTGGACATTGACAGAGCCTCTAACACACATTTTAGTGACCTATTAAGGGCATTATGGTCCCTTGTCCACTGTAGGCCACATCCTGGTAATCTCAACTATCCTCTTAAGAAGTGGAATTGATTGAAAGAATTGATCCTTGCCGAGGTTGCAAAGCAACACAGCAGAGTAATTACCTCACATAAATCTCTGCAATCAAGTATGAAATGGTGGAATGAAATGAGCTCTGCAGGTCTTCTGACACAGGCAGACAGGCTGGCAGGTGCTTTTAAACTGACATCACAAGGTTCCTTCTTTTCAGAGTTCAGAGAAGAGCTACTATTTGTTTTGTCTGCTCAAAGCTCCTGCTTGAAGTAGCTCCCTGTAATTTGCTGAAACTTTTCTTTAAACTCTAACCTAGAGGTAAAATATCTTATATGTCAGACAGGTTTAATTTATGGCATTGCAGCCCAGCCATTTGTGGCCATACTTCAATAGTAATGTGTTTGATGTGTGTTACTTTAAGCCATTAATAAAAAAATTGTCAGCGAGATCTGAGTTATGTGCCAAACCGCTATAGTATCCCTAATGCTGATCCTTTAAAAATGTCTCCCATATACAGATGTTATACAGAGCGTTATTACATTTAATCAAAGCCACATTTAATGTAACCAAACACAAGTTCAAATCCCCAACCATAACTTACTTTTCTTTGAGAAATGAATTAATCACATTTGGGGCACTGAAAAAGCATGTGGCATTGGGTTACATTTCATTATCATAAGCATGAATAGCCCAATCTGTTCTGCTGAGGAAATGCACACCACTCTCGCTGGGAAAATATGAGCATATATCCACTTTAGCCCCAGCCAGACACTAGACACTAGACACATGTTGCCCTGTAAACATACTCAAAGATAAGGGACAATTTGTGTGTGTGTGTGTGTGTGTGTGTGTGTGTGTGTGTGTGTGTGTGTGTGTGTGTGTGTGTGTGTGTGTGTGACAGAGAGAGAGAGAGAGAGTTTGTTTTGTGAGGGTGTGTGTATGTACATGTGCATGCATGTGTGTGCGTGTGTGTGTGTGAGAGAGAGAGTTTGTGTGTGAGGGTGTGTATGTGTGTGTGTGCACATGCATGTGTATGTGTGTGTCTGTGTGTATGTGTGATGGTGCCCCTAAAACCAGCTGTGGCCTGGGATTAGGCCTGAGCATTACTCAGCTGTGAAGCAGGATTAGGATTGGACACTCAGTGGTAGCATTTCAGAAAGAGAGAGGGGGAGAGAGAGAGAGAGAGAGAAAGAGAGAGAGAGAGAGAGAGAGAGAGGCAGGCGGGCTTAAAACGCCACCACTGTTTATGCTCTTTGGATGGCAAGTTGGATTCCCTCCCTCTGACAGATGGCGCCGCAGCCACAAAGTGCTGTGTTTAGACTTAGCTTCAGGGGCAGAAGAGGTCTGATGACACAGCATTCCACAAACAAGTCCCATATGCAGAGGCGGCATCACTGACCAGACTACAGGCTTCTTTTACATGAGCTGTGTGTGTATGTGTGCTGTGTGTGCATGTGTATCTGCATTTGGGAAAGGCAAATCAGAGATAAGTACTGTGTGAGGAAGCTTAACATCTCAATGACATAATTTGTCAAATTCAGGGAAACCAAATTGCATGAAAAAAATGCTACTTTGCTTTGCTACTTCAACATTCACACCGAGTTTTTTGCCTTCCTTTAAAAGAGGGGAGCCTTTCGACTGCTTTTAATTAGGCCCTTCTTGATTGTTAGATCGGGTCACTGAAAGCCCAAAAGATGTCTTTATGAGCACAGGGCAGATTTAGCATTCGAAAGTAAACAGTGAGTGAAAAGGACCAGCTGCTAGATAGAATTAGCTCCGGCACTCCGAATCCAAAACAAACCTACAACTGCTTACTTACTTTGGAAAGGAGAGAAAAAAAGAAGCGAGAGAGAGAGAGAGAGACAACCAAGGAGGAGGAGGAGAGAGAAAAGAAAATCTGGCGTGACCCAGACTGACCTTGCACACAATGCCCCGGAGGCCCTAGAGGCGGTGAATTAATTGCAGCCCGCTAAGCTCTGATACTGCACATCTAAAGAAGAAATGAGGCTCCCTGCAAACCTGGTGCAGCCGAGGGGGTCACCGGCAATTTCACGCAAAGCACATGAAGCTAAATAATAACACAAAAAGAGTTGGACACATTTGCTTCAATAGCTCTCTTACAACTGTAAGTAAAACAGTGTTGGTCAACTCGGTGATTAGTTCACTTTGTGCTCAGGTCTTTGTACTACATGTATGAGTGTGTGTGTGTGAGAGAGACAGGGTGAGTGAGTTTAATGTGTCCAGATAATGAACAGGTCTTTAAGCAAACAGAGTCGAGGCGGCCTTTGAAATGTATTGTGCATAGTGCGTCCCTACATCCCATGAAAAGCTATGCTTAGAAACGTTCCATTTAGTGCCACCCAGTCACCCACACCCACAGTACCCACATACACTCTCTAGAATGGAAAGAGAAAGAGAGAGAGAAAGAAACCATTCTTGCTATCTCCCCTTCTGTCTGACAGCTTGGGGAAAGTGTAGGTGTTCACTTCTGGGGCGCTGGCCCAGGCACTCTTAATGAAATCCACTCGGTCCGAGGGAAGAAACCGGCCTCTCATTCTGTATAAATTTCCTATCACTGACCAGGATCTTAGCAAGACGCACAAGGGGGCAGAACACTCCACAATGTGATCACCAAAGCCTATTGTTTCCCTTAGATGAAATACATACTCTGATTAATAGACTAGATAAAGGAAAGAAGTCTCCATTGCGGAGAGACGAAGAGCAGGAGGTAAAAAAAAAAAAAAAGTAAACGCATCAGCTTATCTGTGGAATCTGCCGGCAATGCTTTTGTTTTCTGGAAGCTAGATTACATAATGTTCCATTAAATAGAAACATGGAGAGGGTTCTTTTTCTCGTCTGATCCCCAAAACACGCTCTCTCTCTCTCTCTCTCTCTCTTTTCATTTGTACTGAAAAGGGAAATTCAGATAAATGGACCAAATGGCTTATTTAGCAAACGGACTGCAACAGAATCCGAGGAGCCTTCTGAATGGGAAAGACAGGCTGACATCAATGGCACTGTAATGGTCTCCACAGCGCAGGACACTCACAAAATGCCATGTCAGTGGCCTATGATGTCAGCGGATCAATATGACTGCATGCAGAATCCACAAGACCCTGTCTGCTTGACGGCTGGTGGCAATAAACTGAAGATTAACCTTTAGGGAGGAAGAGCCGGGAAAACAGTAAAGGGCGCAGACTGGCGCAAGCTAATTAACAGGAAAGTTGTCACTTGTCTTCATCCAGTGCAGGAGATGCAGCCCAAAAATGCAAATGGAACATGGCTATGTTAATGATAAAAAGAGGGAAGAGAGATGCAATGGAAATCTATTTTATTCAATGAAATAAATATCAGCCTGCATTACCTCGAGCGCACATTTAACAGCTCAGTGGGTACACAAATACAGAGCTGCTCAGGGGGACAGAGAGAGGGAGAGAGAGAGAGGGAGAAGAAGGAAAAAAGAGAGGGAGGGACAGGGAGAATGAGTGTGAGATAGAGAAAGAGGGAGAGAGAGAGCGAACGTGAGAGAGGAGATGATCGATTATTTAGGAATGCTGGGCTCTGGCTTTTGTAACCTGCGGAACAAGAGCCCTTTTCTCTCCGCGCTGCCCACCCCCCTCAGTCCCCCGCTTCTTCGGCACCTTTCAGACGCTGCCCCAGCTCTGAATGACGCTGACCTCCGTGACCCTTTCCCCGGATCAGCTCCCTGCAACAGCACGCGCTCCTGAGGCCTGCATGCAGCCCAGCCTCACCGCTGACCCCCAATGCAAGGCCACCACACACAGCCACCATGTTTCCACACACACACACACACACACACACACACACGCACACACAGAAAGAGAGACATGGCAATGCCACACTCCTCCATCAAACCCCCAGATAGAGAGTGAGGGAGAGAAAAGGGTAAATTGAGGGATGAGAGGGAAAGAGGGAAAGAGCATGTGCTTGAAGAGGGAAGGAAGGAAGGAAGGACAGTGGGGTTGAGGAAGGGTGTGTGTGTGTGTGTGTGTGTGTGTGTGTGTGTGTGTGTAGATAGAAAGAGCAAGGTGGGTGGAAGGGAATGAGAAACAGGGAGAGGGAGGGGGGATGAGAGAGCAAATTGGATTCTGGAGTGAGAGTGAAGGGAGGCACAGAACAAGAGACAGAGATAGAGAGAGAGAGAGAAAGAGACAGAGAGAAAGAGAGAGAGAGGGTGGGGTTGGTGAAGAGGGACCTAATTCCTCAAAGGGTGGGGGTAAGGAGGGAGTATGTGTGTGTCTGTGTCTGTGTGTGTGTGTGTGTGTGTGTGTGTGTGTGTGTGTGTGTGTGTCAGAGAGAGAGAGGGAAAGGGAGTGGAGAGATTGAGAGAGAGGGTACAAGAGCAAATTGGATTCTGAGGTGAGGGAGACAGGGAAAAAGACGGAGGCGGCAGCAGAGCACAGCAGTGCACAGCACTGGGTAGGGAGGGGTGGAGGGTGGGGTTTGGATGTGGGCTGGTGGGAGGTTACAGGAGGCTGCTTGTCTGGAGGATGGGAGAGCACCCAGGCAAGAGGTGTAGAGGGAGATCTCCCTGTCTCCTCCTTGCCTCCCTCTCTCGTTCTTTTGCATCATCTGCTGAGAAAACAGCCTCCACCTCTCTTGTCACCACCGCCACCAAGGGTCCGGCCGGCACAGATAACAGCATGATCTCACCTCTGAAATGATTTTCTGATGAGTCAATGCAGCCAAAACTGCCTGTCCTTGCCTGCCCCCCAATGCAGCCAAAACCTCCTGTGCTGAAGTGCAGCACCGCCCCACAAACACACACACCACACACTCCTCTCACACTCCCTCAGAAGCCATTCAGTGAATCTTGTTTGTGCAAAACTGGATTGTTTACTTTGAATTAAAAAGAACAAAATAATGGCCCTACATTCTTGTACAGAGACAAAATGAAAGCTCCCATGGATTTTGCTTTTAGTCTACAAACGTAATGATCTCCCTTCACCTTCAGGCTGAGAAAATGCAGTTAACATTGCCCTGGGCACAAAACCTTGAAACTAGCAAAGCAGAGGGGATATAAAGAGAGAACACAGTGTGCTACACTCCACACTTCACACACACACACACACACACACACACACACATACACACACACACGCAGGCATGCAGCAAAGCAACCATTTCAGCAGGCCTCCTATTATATTACACGGTCTCTTTTTTCCCTCTCTCTCACTCAAAGCAGCCTTCTTCTATCTCAGTGCATCAAATGATGCCCTCAAGTCAAGCAAGTACTTGTAATGTGTGTGTGTGTGTGTGTGTATCCCTAGCCCTGTGTCTGCATCTCCTTTTCTCTCCTTGTCCCACCCTTTCTCTCTCTCTCTCTCTCTTTCTGTGTGTTAGTGTGTGTGTATATGTGCACTGTGGGTGTTTATGAACAAAATATTCAGGCAGGGCTGGGCACAGTTGGATTGGAAGGTTTGTGTGTGTGTGTCTGTCTATGTGTGTGTGTGTTCAGTGTTCAGTACTCCCTGTGTGTGAATATCTCTTTTTCCAAGTGTGTGTGAGTGTGTGTGTGTGTGTGTGTGTGTGTGTGTGTGTGTGTGTGTGTGTGTGTGTGTGTGTTTGTCGGTATGTCAGTATCTGCATGCATGCTGGGTATTTATAAGTAGGTAGGTGGGTTAATCAGGCCTGTATGAAAGGGTATGTGTGTGTGTGTGTCTCTCTGTGTGTGTTTGTGTGTGGTGTGTATGTGCCTGTGTGTGTCTTTTATATGGGTTAGTGGGTTGCTGTGTTGGGTTGGGTAGTTAAGTGGTGAGGATGCCATTCTATTGAGAGTGCAGCAGGCTAGAGCAGAGCAGGGCTATAGCAGAGCAGAGCAGGGCAGGGTAGGGCAGGGCAGGGCAGAGCTCTGCCAGCCACCATTAGCTCTATCTCAGCCCCTCCTGCCCCAACCCTTCCCTACGCCACCCCTACTCCCAGAGCAGCTGCTCCTTCTCCAGATCCCCCAGCAGCTGCTGTCACCGCCCCAAAATGGAGGGAGGGAGGGAGGGAGGAAAGGAAGGATGGAACGAGAGAAAGAGAGGTGGTGGAGAGAAGAAAGGAGGAGTGGAAGGAGGGACAGAGGGGTGGGGTTCCAGAGTATGGGTCTCTGCAGGGGCCTCGGTAGTGCGGCATCTCCTCTCTCTCTCTCTCTCTCTCTGTCTCTCTCTCTTTCTCAGACACTGCAGATTGGCCCACCAGTCTCAAAGACACTCCGAAAATGCAACAACACAACTTAGTGTATGGATGAAAGCTAGCTGAAAATACTAGCTGTTTAATGAATAGTTAGGAAACAAATAAATAGCAAGCTAAATGTGACCTCAGTACATCAGTGCTTGATTAACTTATTTTGATATCCAAAGCATAGCATAAAAAAAATACAGCCACAAACTGTGAGCTCCAGCAACACCTGAACCAGGTCCAATAGGAGGTAAAAAAAGAATGTTCTTTGAGAAGAAGGTGCATTTAGTACTAAAAGCAGCTGTATAGGGACATAAAATGGAAACACTGCATCAAGTGGTGAAGAATGGAGGGGGCTATTGGAGAACAGGGAGAAAAAAAGAGAGAAAAATCTAAAAGAGGCTAGTACTGGGAGGGAGAAACACACTGAACATGTCCAATTAAGAGAGTAATTAGTTAATTAGCGGCTCAGGACCCCGTGGGCCTCTCTGAGCGCTGCTGTTAGACCTCTGAGTGGTGCCCGGCAGCCTTGAAGCATGATCTGTCACACGCTCACACACACTCCTAAAGAGGAGCTACAGCTTTAGCTCACTCGCAGGCACACACACACACATTCACTTAAAGTGCTTACAGTATAGTGGATATGGAGATGCACAAATTATCTAGCTTGATGCAGAACACTTATTACCATAAACACGCTCACACACACACACACACACACACACACACACACACAAAGACAAATGTGGGCACAGCATGCACAGCATGTTCTAAATCCACAGAGGCACAATATACACCCTGCCACACTCGCAGAGACACGCATGTCTTCAATGCATGGTATGACCTTCGCATTGCAGTATAGAGATGGACTCAACACCCACACTCACTCATGTATATTATGTTCTGAGTTCGTGTGCACACACACACATTCCCTCATACACACACACACACACACATTCTCTCATAGACACACACACACACACACACACACACACATTTTCAGACTATGGGCTGTTGCTGTGAAACATGAGCCCCTTGGGCTTGTTCCTGGTTTCATCCTGAGCTCCAGGCCATTAGAGCGCACCGAGACTCAAGAGCAGGAATGTGAACCCTGCCAGCAACACTCACTCACTCACTGACTCCTGCGACACCAACCACCCCACCCCCACCCCCACCCATACACACACACACACACACCTCCACCACACACACACACAATCGTGCTCTCCCTCCCCACATTTCTCCCTCCGCCAATCATCCCCACCATCCCTACCTTCCACATCACCCGTAACACCCCCTCAGCTTCTCTCTATGAAAGCAGCACCCATGGGACCTTCCCAGGTTCAGTAGCCTGACAGAGGAGACCCTCAAGCCTCTCTGACAGCGCTGCCGTGGTGCAGTAATGTACATCAAGGAAAAAAAATAAAAAATCCACCGAATAGGCAACAGCAGTGGTGCACTACTGGTCATTGTCTTGTTTTTGTTCGATTGTTTGGTAACATCCGCCATCATTGAGATTATATTACCCACCATATTTGTCCCCCCCTCCCCCCAGCCACAAAAAAGCACCTTGCTGTCTTGCATTAGTGGCAGTGTCGTGGCAGTGGTGGCCGGCTAATGAGGTGGTGAGGATGTGTTTTCGGATGGGCGCAAACGTGGGCCGGGAGAGAAGAGGAGAGGAGGAGACTGCACATATCAGCACACTTCAGGGTGGTGGAGTTGCAAACAGACTGGGCTGCCAGTCCAATGGGAGAGAGGGTGATGAGAGAGTGAGAGTGTGTTAGAGAGAAAAAGTGTGTGTGTGTGAGAGAGAGAGTTTGTGTGTGTGTGTGTGTGTGTGTGTGTGTGTGTGTGTGTGTGTGTGTGTGTGTGTTGGAGAAAGACAGAGAGAGATTGAGTGAGAGAGAGGGAGATCTTGGACTCATACCTTATACTGCATATTACATATGCAAAAGTCACACACACACACAGACACACACACACACACACATATACAGTAGTCAATATAAGCCATGTAACATGTAGAAACCTCAGGTCAGTGTTTTATGCAAGCTAAAAAATCAAAACCATGTATTGACCTCATCCTTGTATTAACCTCACCTATGTATTAACATCAGTTTACTAAACATTACTTATTGAATCACAATGTGATCAGATCAAGTAGAATGATAAAAAAGAATGCAGTCCTGTATATAATCCTCACCCATGTGTAAACCTCATATATGAAGCAGTTTTACAAAATCAATGTATTAATCTCTGTTAATAATCAGGAAATTATGGTACACATACACACACACACACACACAAAGACACAAACACACATATCCATTTGCCTTAACACACACATACACACACTCATAAACAAAAAGCATGCAGAGGCACGTACACATCTCTTACATGACCACAGCCAGTTCCTGGAGAAAATGTGCTGACATCATGAGTTGCGGTCGGGCACTCCTGAAGAGGGCAGCGGCCCTCAGAGACTCAGAGAGGAGCAGCTCGCCAGCCTCTCCCACGCAACTAGGATTTCTCACATTCCTGCCCGCCGCGCGCAGAGGTCACTCCTGAAATATTCAGCCGCCACAACCTTGCAAGAGGGCCACGCTACCCAGGGGTGTGTGTGTGTGTGTGTGTATGCGAAAAAGAGAGAGAGCACACGCGTGTGTGTGTGTGTTTGGGTGAGGAGTTGCAGGGCTAATTCATCATTAAGTAATGTCTACATGCAGGGATAATTGACTTTGTTGCTGAAATCTCTCCTGTCACCCTGGAGGTAATAACTCCATAACGGCGAACAAAAATGTTTTAGTTGAATCAGGGTTTGTCATCTATAACCAACTGCATAATTCAGTGACCTACTTATTCTGTAGACCTCTGCTGAGTCTCCACATTACCTTCCATTACAGCATTTAGCCTGGGATGCTAAACTAAGCTCCTTGTAACCCGCTAAGCTAGTGTAACAGTTTGCACTGGGAGGGGAAGGAAAGTACACATTCTTGATGTTGAAAAGGCATAAAAGTTCTGGCAATCCTGCCATCAGATTGAAGACGCAGCAATTCGTTGGCGTGTTTCATCGGCCCAAGAAAAGAAAAGAGCGTATCGTTAAGTGAAACGAGGGAAGGCTAAACTGTTTTGTATAAACACTTATCTCCCAACATCGAGAACAAGTAGTACAAACTTGGCCCACACTTCATCCATACGAACAGATCCGTATCTACTCCCCCATAATCATAACACACAAGCATGGCTGGGACATCACAGAGTGCCCTTGTTCAGTGTATCAACGTTATCTCAACCTCTAAAGCATTTCCCTGGGTATAATGAGAGATAGTATCAAGCAAAACAACATACACAAAAACAGGCACATTGCTACCAGAAATGTAGTAAGAAGGCACTGTAAGAGAACACACTCTTAACTTTACACAAATACACACACGCCACACTTCTCAGGGGTCATAGGTGCGAGAAAGACATTACAACAAATATATAACACGAAGCACTGTACCATTCATCACATTCTTTTGATGGCTGTGTTCCCCCATACACACACAAGAATAATAAACAAGGCAGAAATCCAGGATGTGCACCTGAATGCAGTTGCTTGAATCATGTCATATACGTGCACCAGGACACGTGGCAAGACATTATCCCATGAATGCCATAACCACCACGTGCAGGAGGGCATTTTCAGGCTCGCTCTGCTGCTTGGAGAATGCTTTCTTCAGTCTGCTAAATGACAGTGCTCTACCTCAACTTTGGAGTTATTCCCACGTTTTGTTTATTTGCTGGTGCTTTTTAATCACCCATTATCAAGACCAATTCTAATGCTGAACAGTCATTACTGAGATGACTGAGATGACTGAGATGACGGAGATCTAATCTAAGGGTGTCTGTCCCAGTGTTCAGGTTTTAACAGATGCTAATTTGCCAGCCAATCAGATGTAAGTGTTTGTCTGTGCCCCTCAGGAGTGGCTGCAACACGTGCTCTGTACTGTGCAGCAGCAGTCACACAGTAGCGATCTGTTATCCTGTGCCGCGCAGTAGGGACTGGTGCCGGAACGATGTGTCCTGCCTGCTGATTCCACTGTGTGTGCTACTGTTGGATGGGGCTCTGCAGACGTGTGTAGCCAGCTGTATACTCATCACGGACTCTCACACACTCACTCACAAATACACACACATGTACACACACACACACACACACACATGCACACGTATCATAGACGCTGATTGGAAGTGAGTGTTGAAAGCACAGCACAATTACAGTATCATTACCATGGTCACGCCAGAGGCGAAATATGAACATGGTGCCATTTGTCAACCATGCAGCGTTTCCGATCAAACCCTCCTGTGTGTCTCAGTACACAGTGTCTGTTTAAGTATGTGTGTTTCGGTGTGTGTGTGTGTGTGTGTGTGTGTGTGTCTGTCTGTCTATCTGTGTGTAAATGCCTGCATACTGGCAGAGAAGGTGGAATGTCACCCTCCAGATTCCGTGCCACACACACACACACACACACACACATACACTGTGTATGTGTAAGTGTTTAGACATGCCAGTGTCAGCTGTTGACCCACTCTACTCCCAGAGACAGACCTCGCTCCCAGCTACACGTGTGTTTTCCCTTCCCCTCTCACCTCCCTCCCATCCTGCCACACACTGCTGGAGAGAGAGACAGAGAGAGAGAGAGAGAGAGAGAGAATCTGAGAGAGAGAAGGAGCAAGGGGACAGAGAGTGAAATAGTGAGTGAGTGAGAGAGAGAGAAAGCGGGCAAAGTACACAAGGGAATCACCTAGTTCAGGCGATGATATCTGGACCGAGGGCTCCCAGGTCTCAGGGGTGCCTTCCATCTCGCTTGTTTTGGGGCCTCGTTTAAGTGAAAAACTAGGATGGGGCTGTGGGGAGAGCGAGAGGCGGGAGCCGGACGGGACGGACCTCTTTAATCAGGCCATTTCCTGACTACAGGAAGCACCTGCAATCCGTCTCCCCCCGGCTCACGAATCACAGAGAGGGGGCATCAATGTTTTAGGAAGCTTTAATTCATTGATTTCGCTGAGAGATTGCAGGAGGCCGTATTTATCACAGGTGTGGACGCTTTTCAAGTCGGAGGTGCACGCCGACGGCAATGTCAAACGAGCACACACACACACACACACACAGACTCACAAGCACACATACAGTTCTAGCAAAGTAGAAGCTTGTGTGATGGTCAAAGAGAAGGAAAAAAACAGAGGAGGGTGACCCTGTTTGATAATTAAAAGGGGGAAGGAAAAAAAGAAGAGATAAGAGGTAAGCACAGCAATTTTCCTCTTGCCTGTAAACACCACTCTTTCTTCTGAAAAAATGGGAAAATAAAAGTACCTTCCTCTTACACACACACACGCACCCTCTGGCAGAATGACCCGCATGAGATAAAACATTCCAGGGAGGCCTCTCAAAAATCACACGCAGCAGAGCACTCGAGTGTTTGACCCTTGCTTGTGTGATCCTGTATACATCAAGTAAATTGGTGAAAGTAAGCCCTTATGAAGGCCCATGTGAGCAGTAACTAAACAAAACATTCATCAGATAAGAGGAGATGGAAACAGAGCCGGATCCCACCACCAACACCGCAACCTCGTGCCCCACACCTCTGATCTGTTATTTTCCCCTCCTTCCTGTGCATAGAGGCACTAAGACTGGAGAAGAGAAAGAGAGAGTGAGGTGGAAGATGAGGAGAGAGAGAGACAGAGAGAGAAAGAGAGATGAAGGGAGGGAAAAAGACAAAATCCTGTTTGACATGGGTATTTAAATATGTCCCAGACAAAAAACACGGGCCGCCTATTTATCAGGAGATGAAAGGCATACCGGACTGAGAGCACTCCCCGAGACGGCAACCCCTGACAGCCATCTGCGTTTATAACTGCCGAGCCCAGCGACCAGCCGGCACACAGGCAACACAGGCTCTACAATTTGTTCAGAGTCAAGATAGTGGCCTGGGCGCGAGAGACGGCTTTGCCCCTGGAGATGAGGAGCTGGGGGTGTGGGGGAGGTGGTAGAGATGTGAGGGTGCGGGGGTGGCGAGTTCCCTTCCTCCGGGGAGCCGTGGAAACAAACTGGCAGTAGGTTCAGAGGGAGCAAGAGGCCCGACATCTTCATTTCATCGCTGGGCTACTCTGCGACACATCAGTGTCTCCCTCTTGGCCCCTTGACTCATTCAGACTGAGAGGAGAGGGATCCTTAAGCCTCACAGATCACAACAAATGGAGGAACAGAGAGAGAGAATAGGGGGACAGAGAGAAAGTTGTGAAAGGAAAAAGAGAGAGAGAGAGGGAATGAGAGAGAGAGAGCATGGAGAAAGATGGAGGTTTTAAGCAAAAGTAAAGCTGAGTCTGACTGCTAAGCTGCTATGACTGTGCTAACCTTAACCTGTGTGTTTCTCTGCTTTTTCTTCTCTCTGGTGTCTCCACATGTGTTTAAACTATTTAGGCTATTAAATCCTCATCACATTTGGCAACAATAACAAAGATCATACGGCTTTTGTGACTCTGCAAACCATTTATCTTCTTAATCTACCAGTGTTTACAAAAGCCTTACAACTCAGTTACTCCTCCATCATTGCTTGCCTGTTGGATATTTATTACGAAAATGATGTCAACAGTGACCCAAAACAACCAAAGACTAACCACAGCTTTGATGAATTGAACTAGCTTGATGGATTCAGTTTCTGCATGTAGATGTTGTAGTGTGTGTGTGTGTGTGTGTGTGTGTGTGTGTGTGTAAATAAGTTTGGTCTTTGTTTGGTGGCCAATTACCTGGGAATATTGTGGTGGACTGGATTGAGTGAGGGTTAATGAATTCATGACTAGTGGGACAGGAATGCAGGGACCATCCCCAGCTGCAGACAAGGACAAATCTAGAGGTCAGAGGTCACCAAACATGTGACTTGTGCCTGTGTGAGTTCTTAGTTGTTGGGGGTCCTCTTCTTTAGCCATATGCCACAGAGCTTTAGAAAAGTGCTGAGCAAGAAAGTAACCTCAGCATGACAACATTAACTAAACATGCTCTACTTTTTTATTGTTAGTATTACCAACGATAAGCAAGAAGACTTTTCATCACTTTTCTTGTATTTCAGTAAACTGTGTTGTAAAGTAGTTATAGTTGCATTACCTACCTTGTCTGAGAATAATGACAAGCTATCTTCATAACATTGTGTTGGAAAACATAAAGTAACTGAACTCATGAGGATTAGTTTTACAATGACATAACATCAGTTTAAGCACAAACGAGCAATATATGCAACATTGTGAATTTTGCAACATTTCTATGTTTTTTATTTGTTATGTTTGCAGACATGTCATACCTGAAGTCATTACCATGATCATTAATCTATAAACTACCTGAATAAGTTAGTTTAGTGTTTATTCTGAATGTGTAAGCAAATTGTTTAATGTTTGTTTGAATGTCAAACTGCAATATAAGCATCTAGTCAACATGCTGCACTGCTGATACGCACAACAAGCTATTAAAACACTTGGGCTACATTTAGCTGATTAGCATGTGTTCCTTCCGGGCTAATTATATGGCTGTGCTAACTTCAGGTGTGGAGGTGGCACATCAACATCCCGCCTGCAAAATGGATTATTAACTGTGGTCGGGTTCCACTGCGGCATCTGGCATTGCACTTAAGCGTCCAGGATTGCACGGTCATTAGTGCTGGAGGCAGAGAGGGAGCATGCTTTAATTGCTGCTTGTGGATCCTTACTGAGGCCCTCAGTAATCTCTAAGGCAGCTTGTTAATATTTTTTATCATTATTCCTCTGCCTGTCGGGGGGACTCGTGGTGGGGGGGAATGGGGGATGGGTGAAATCCTATCCAGGTGAAACCGCCGTAACCTTCGGGAGTTCAGTGTCTGGGCCTGGGCTGAGTGCATGAGCGAGCGAGCGAATGAGTGAGCTGGCAGCTGGGGCATTTTAACAACAGGCAAAAGCGAGATTTCAGGGGGCCAGTAAATCCCAGTGGCGGTAATGACACGACGCTGTGCATAAACGGTCATAAAGTAAGTTAGTAAATAAATAAATAAATAAAAGAAAAAACCTCCTGGAATGAGTCACATTGCCGATGAGCTCCATGGCCTCGGTGCCCAAGCTAGGCCGCGTTGGTCCATTTCACACTTAATAAATACTTTTCTCTCCCGTAGCTGAAAACTAGTCCTGGCACTGCAAACGCACAGCGATGTGTGAAAGCCTGTCCTCAGATACACCACCACTCCTTTTCCATCAAATGATTTATTTATGCCATTCTGCCACTTCGGCATTTAGTTTGTTTAAGTAACCCTCTACAATGCCAGCAACATACATTAACACTATGCATCAAGACAGATAAAACCAAACACATTTTCAGCTCTCTCTTAAAGATAGAACCTAGCACATATTCATCTCTCTCCTAAAAAACAGCTTCATGCTTCAGATTCGATTTAATATCCACATGCATACAGACAGTAAATGTATCTTTGGATGGGGCTGTTGTGCTTTACCCAGTGAAATGGGAGCTCCCCAGATTGGTGATTTTGTGGCATTATACATGTATTTTGACAATCAACAGATGTGTTCTGTTGCCTGTCCCTGGGCACACTGAGGCTCCTCCCTGCTGCTGTTCTCCAGAGGGGCACACAGGGGTGGAGGGCTAATAGGTAATCCTCCTCCAAATGAGATGCGGTGGGCTGTTTGCACTCCTGGGCTTATTTTCCCCCCTTTTTTTTTTACCCGATGAGGGACCACAGGGGCCTCCAGTAAAGCAGTGGGGAACCCCACCTCTCCCCTCCCCTACCCCCTTCTTTCCACAGTTTCCTCCTCTCCTGTCTCCTCTTTGCCTCCCACCTCGACCCCTTGCTACATCCCAGTGGGAGCAGGAGGAGGAGCTGAGGAGGGCCAGGCCAACCCTTCCACAAACACCAAGAGAGCACGGCTCGTCAAGTATCACCACTCCCTCTCTCTCCCTCCTTTGCATTTTAGGGGTCTCGGGCAACTTGGGCTCAGCTCGAGCTCGAGCTCATGAGGCTCAATTCGACTTGCCACCCATCAAAACCACGGCCTCCCTCTCTCTTTCCACCTCTCCTACTCCTCTTCAACCACATAGCTCCTGCACTTCAGAGAGAACAGGGGTCTTTTTGAAAATGAGAGCAGGCCCGAGCTCCTACTGTTTTATTAGGGGAGGGTGAAGGGTGTGAAGGGGGAGATGGAGATATTGTGTGTTGCTCCTAAGGGCCAGAGGAGCTGGTGGTTTTATCTTCTTTTGCATGCAGTTCACAGCACTTTTTTTTATCAAACAGCCGAGCTCCCTCACGGCAGGGGCCCTCGTAGATCTAAACCTTCCCCATCTCTAAAATAGATATCATGGCTAAGAATGGGGGAGGGGGGGAGAACAATGTGGCCTGCTTCTAAGCTGATTGTGAAGTGTTAAAAGCAGTGAGGGACAAAAAACACTTATGATCAACTTGGCTGGAGCTGGGTCCAGTTAACATGTTTTTGTTAGCATGATTTATGCCGAGAGGTCTTTGGCTTTTGCAAGCAATTAAATTTACAGAGCAAGAGAGGCCATGTATGTATACATGAGTGAGACTTTGCACAGAAAGAGAGAGAGAGAGAAAGACTGAAAGAGGACTTTGTCAGAGAGGCTAGATGAGAAATCAGATCATGTGTGGTGAATCAAACCATCATTGCTTCAGTGTTTGAGATTATGTGCCCATCCTGTAAACAAGACAAGAAATTACACATTTGTCTCATGCTGCATGAGGGATTCACTTCTGCCTTGCGTCTGCCTTCACTGATGGATCTCATTGTGCCATCTACCTTTACAGATGAGATGTGCTGTGCACTGATATCCCCATGGATAATATCATAATGCAAGCAGCCATTGTAAACCGATAGCAGTGGGCATTCAGACGCGATCCCTTTTGGCATTGAGAGAGCATTTACGGCTACACCAAAACACAAAGCCTATAATCTCTTCCTCATTATGTGTGATTTTTCTTCCTCACAAACTAATGCGATGACAGCCAGAGATAGAAAACCAACCCTGCACTCTAATTATACAGTCTGGGGCCGGAGCAGGAGGGGTGACAGAGATGGTGATTCAGCGTGTGTGTGTATGTGTGTGTGTGTGTGTGTGAGTGAGTGTGCAAAGGTCAGACAGGGGCCCTGCATGCATGAGAACTCTGCACAGATCGACGTGGAGCAAACCTGATTTGTTTCACATCCTGTACACAGCATCAGTCAGCAACAGCGAATATGTGTTAATTTCTCCTTCTCTTCACACATAGTGTGTTACCTCAGAGCATTAAAAAGTTTATCTGAATCACAAAAACACAGGCAACTTCCCTCTGATTAACATCAACGTGTATAATGATATTCAGCAGATGAGATCCACATTAAAGAGAGTTGTTTCTCTCTCTCTCTCTATATATATATATATATATCTTTCTCTCTTTGTCTCTCTTTCTGTTTGTTGTCTTTTTCATGAGGACAGCTCAGAGCTTGCAGATGAGTCTCCCAGCACCACAGCAAGGAGCGGAGGGCTCGGCTGATGCACTCATTTGAGGAACTTAGCAGGAGAAAGAAACATAAAGTGGGAGAAAGAGAGAGAGAGAGCCCAGGCGGTGGGGCCATGGGGGAAAAGCTTGTCTTTCTTCTCCTGTAATCACAGGCGGCTGATAACCCCAGCACTCCTCTAAGACATGGCCGCCTGAGCCTCCCACCGCTGTGGGAGAGGCGCAATTTGCCCGACTCCCCCCTTTGAAGGATGTATTTTTACGCGTTTGCCTTTGGTCTGTCAGGGCTG